>OX387357.1:20892500-21457628 GCA_947563465.1 Archips xylosteana
AGTCAATGATTTTTATAGCATAGTACAAGTCAATGCACGTAAAAAGAGCTCGGGGTGGCTAGTGGAGGGGATACGTTTGCGCATCTGTCAACTAACAAGCCAATGGCGTGGCGACCGCGCGCGCGCTCCTATGTCCCCCACTGCTCACCGCCAATTTGGTCCGTATTTCGCTCACTGCGCAGGTATATTGCCAGGAGCTCTTTTTACGTGCGTTGTACTGTAAACAAATGAGTTTGAGAGACACCTGATGGTAAGGATTCTTCACTACCCATGGACACTTTATGAGCGTGTTGTTGACTTTTTTAAAAAGTGATTGACTCTTTGTTGAAGGCTTTCTTGTCAAAACTTTTCAAGAACGCCGCCGAAGATAATTTTTTTCTACAACTTAGTGGTGTACATAGGTCAAAAAGGTGCAAGTAAACTATCCTGTAGGAAAATTCCAACTATTCAGATTTTGTACATTCTTACTCTTAAAATAGTGTTTTTCATCGAAATTCTCCAAACAAAATACAATAGAAACTACATTATTTTTATAGGTTGGTGTTGATAAGACAGGAAAAATACAATACATGAATGAAAACCTATACAGTGATAATGGATACATCGTGAATGAAGTGTTGATCTCGACAGGAAATGATACGTTTAACAATTGTTACGACAAATCTAGATGGACCTACAACGTGTACAATGTAACAACTGACACAGCTAGCAATTCGTGGTTTCGAGCACCAGGTAAATTAAAATAATATTCAATAAGAAATGTATTAGGTATAAGATACTAGATTTATTCAGCGGCTTTGTTCGTGTTGTAAATCAATAAATAAAGGTTACAGTAACATTTTCAAAGTGCAACTTTCGTTCAGACAATGACATTTTTGTATTTAACATGCTAACATGTCATCTTGAAAGTCGAGGTGTCTACCCATTGTCTACCTCAAAGTTCATGAACAATACCCTCTATTTTTAGGTAAAATTAAAATATCATCTCACGAAAACGCGTTACGGGAATATTGAGTAGTATTCAGATCTTTGTCTAGCTCTACGCCAAGTTTCATTCAAATCCATTCTGCTGTTATTGTGTGATTGACTAACAGACATCCAAAGATCCAAATATCCAAACATCATCGCAAACTTTCTCATTTATCAATGATGACCTGATGATTCCAAACGAGGATCAGCACTGTTCGCAAAACCGGCAGTATTTATGATTTAGGACCATTTCGCGATATGTGCAGTTTTATTTTGTTATTTTTCTTCCATTTTGTCAGAAATAAATGTTTTCTTTCTTTATTTCTTCATTATATTAGAAGAATTACGAGTAAAAATACTTTTTAACAGGTACGTTCGAAACAATCGCATCAGCGGAAAAAATAATGGAGCGTATTGCATATGAAATGACCTTGGATCCTATTGAAGTGCGACTCACTAATCTAGCAAGTGAATACAATGACCTAAAAGAAATGATTGGTAAATTAAAGACAAATGCTCAGTACGTGGATAGAAAAACTGCTGTTGAAAAGTTCAATTCTGAAAACAGATGGAAGAAACGCGGTTTAAGGTTTTCCCTGTTGCGTTGGCAGCCCACCGGTGGCCAATATCTCGACGTAAATATGTCTGTATACCTTGACGATGGCACAGTAGCCATAACCCATGGTGGCATTGAAATGGGCCAAGGAGTAAACACAAAAGCTGTACAAATTTGTGCGTATCTACTTAAGATACCTGTCGAAAAAGTACAAATTAAAGCAAACAATTCTATAAACGCGCCCAATGGATTTATATCAGGTGGTAGCCATACCTCAATCAATGTGGGGATAGGCGTACAAAGATGCTGCGAAGAGCTGCTAAAAAGATTAGAACCCGTACGAAACAAATTGGACAATCCTACGTGGGAAAAGCTTATTAGACAAGCGTTTGAAGATGATATAGACTTACAAACACATGGGTTCATCAACATGGCTGATGCTCAAAGTTTTCCTGTGTATGGAGTGACTTTAGCTGAAGTGGAAGTGGATATTTTAACTGGCGAATGGGAGTTGCTGAGGATTGATCTGTTAGAAGACGTGGGGCTGAGTGTCAGTCCAGAGATCGATATTGGTCAGGTTAGTCCTAGTGATAAATTAAATTAAAATATATTTTTAAACTCGATTATCATTAGCTATCAGGTCTTCAGTAAAAAACGTCTGTCCATGTCTATTAATTCATCTCTCGCGTATTGCGTACAGGCCTCCTCTTAGATTGAAAGAGCTTGGGCTGCAATTCCTACACGAGCTCAGTGGGGATTGGCAACTTCACGTATACGTGTACTGTTGAATTGCTTTCTTTGACAGAAAGCTTGTGATAGATTCCAAGTTTAACTTAGCACATACATTTCAAAAAACTCAGCGATACAAGTTCAAAATTTATAACCCTGTTTTTGACTGGTCATAAACCCCTACGAAACCACCATAGTCTACCACAGCTTTTTGTTTCATCTGGACTATTTATGTATTCAAATGGCTTTTAAACAGGTAGAAGGAGCCTTCGTCATGGGCTTAGGCTGCTGGACGAGTGAGCAGCTGGTATATGCTAAGTCTGGGGAACTGCTGACAAACCGCACCTGGAACTACCCGGTCCCGCTGGCGAGAGACATCCCGCAGGACTTCCGCGTCTACTTCCGCAAGAACTCATACAGCTCAGATCGTATCTTCGGCGCCAAATGTAAATCCTAAAATTTTGTATCTTTTTTTTTACGTGGTGGGTGCCGCACGACGGTTACCGACGGCGAGGCAGGCCCAGGCGCAGATGGCGAGACGACCTGGACGCAGAATTAAACGATTGGCCAGATTTCGCTCAAGACAGGGAGCTGTGGAGGACCAGAGGGGAGGCCTTTGCCCAGCAGTGGGACACAATTATAGGCTAGAAAAAAAAAAAAAAAAATTATCTAGCGTCCGTGGTAGGACTTTGTGCAGGGTTCGCACGCTCTACCAACGTTTTAAGTGCTAATCCTGCTGCCAAGGAGCTGTGTTGCAGCGAGGCGAGTAAAACAGCCGGAGAAGTTATTGCCCTATCAATTATTCTTATCTTAGTCCTCTACACTGGTGTTTCTACAAGCCACAAAATACATACTAATATCATTTTGAAACTTTAAAAAATTTCATGGATAATCTAGATTATATAATAATATTCTTTGTTACCAGTAAAATTAAATTAAATTTTTAACTCAGCTATCGGCGAGCCCCCCATCTGCATGGCAGTGGCGGTTCCCTTCGCCATGCGGGAAGCCATCGTTGCCGCCAGGCTTGACGTTGGCTTGCCCGTCAACCAGTGGTTCCAGATTGGTAAATACTATAATATAAGTGTTTGCATGTATAACAATAATACCAAATTTATTAAATTATTTAGACGACCAGATGGCCTAGTGGTTAGAGAACCTGACTACGAAGCTTGAGGTCCCGGGTTCGATTCCCGTGTCGGGGCAGATATTTGTATGAAAAATACGAATGTTTGTTCTCGGGTCTTGGGTGTTTAATATGTATTTAAGTATGTATCTATCTATATAAGTATGTTTATCCGTTGCCTAGTACCCATAACACAAGCTTTGCTAAGCTTACTTTGGGACTGGGTCAATTGGTGTGAATTGTCCCGTGATATTTATTTATTTATTTATTTATTTAAATACTGTCGAGACAACGGACAGCTAGCTGCAAAATTACCAGCATAGAAGTCGAGTGACAGATGAGATCGCGGATAATGATACTGAGACTTGAAACAGTCGACGCACAAGACGGAGGGTAGGCAGAGCACGACCTGCTACACAGCATTAACATTCACCTGTAAATTCTTCAGTCTGTCCGTGATAGAAAAATGTTTTATTAATACATATATTGAACTTCGGTCTTTTTACTTCTTAATGTTTGTGTTAATTTTTCGGTTTTACCGCTACTAAATAATTATATTAAACTTTGATCAATTATAACTGTAGATCCACAGTCGCGCGCCCGAAAATGTCCGAGCCAAATGAGCGCCACTTTGATAAAAGTGGCCTTCTTTTTTCTCAGTACGTTGCGTGAAATTGTCAAGTTTAGCTGTCAAGTGTCAACCGAAATTCGACTGTAATGAAGTAAAGACTATGTTATGCAAACAAATAAAAAAGTTCGGACATTCTTTGAAAGGGATTTTGTTCGGCTATGTGTATCTTCAGTTATAATTGATCAAAGATATTAAACTAGAAAAGATAAAACTGAGCACTAGGAATCGTACCTAGGTCAAATCCGGGATTCATGCTCACCAAGCACCAGGCCAGCACCAAGCCAAGCTACGACTACAGCGGAATATTTCAATGTACTCTCGAAAAAGATTTCGAGAAGTTCGAAAGTAAATTGAAATAAATGTCCGTCTTTCCTGGTGATAGTTATTGTATGGCTGTGACAGCTGGCTGTTTCCGATACCAATTTGTCAGCCCATACAAGAACTGTCAAAATGAACGCGATGGCAATTTTGAGGGAGTTAGACAATTAGCCTAGTCGTTTCTCCGACGTGTTGTGGTTACGTTATATTTAATATAAGTATAGTATTTATCCGTTTCAGATGGACCTTTTACTGTCGAGAAAATTCAGCTGGCTACGGCAACTGATCCAAAGGAATTCAAATTTTATTAGAGAAATCACTGAAAACTGTTTTTAAACACAATTTCACCTACACCGTTCGTAACATTAATGTTTCATTTGTAATCATTACTTTAAATAAATATACTTTTTTTCTGGAAACTACTGAAGACTAAGGACTGGCCCTCGTATGCAGCGGACAGAGAGCAGTGGAAATGTTGGGGGAGGCCTTTGCTCAGCAGTGGGTCAGAATAGGCTAATAATAATCAAGACTGACCCATTCTAACACAGAACTGAACTCTGGATTGCAACTCTTTATGTTTAGAAATTTCTTAGGAGTCGTCATCATTTCAGTCGAAAGACGTCTACTGCTGAACATATTCGTCCCCCAAGGCTCGCCATAAACAGATCGGTCCTGTGCCATCCGCATCCAACGCGTTCCCGCAACCTTAACCAGTTCGTCATTTCATCTTGTTGGAGGCATACCTACCCTGTGTCTTCCGCTCCTCGGACTTCACTCGAGAACCTTTCTGCTCCATCGGCCGTCAATTCTACGAGCGATATGCTTTGTCCACTTCCACTTAAGTCTAGCGATTCTTCGAGCTATTTCCGTGACTTTAGTTCTTGCGCGGATTTCATCATTTCTAATGCGATCCCGCAGAAAAACTCCTAGCATAGCCCTCTCCATCGCCCTCTGAGTGACTTTGAGCTTTCTAAGCTTAGGAGTCTTACTTGATACTAACTTTTGATAATTATAAAATGCCATACATTACCATCAGCTGAGTACTTAATTTTATTGTATTGTATTTCTTTAATTGCGTTAAATGTGGTTTACAAAAGACCCTAAACACTTTTTAAGAATCACACATTAACATTTTGGTTCCAACGGAAGACCAGCGTCGGCTGCAAGGCCGACATCATGCTGAGTTGGGACCATTTCGTGACAATATTTATTAAGTATTATCTGTTTCCAATTCCTCTTTTTGTATTTGTTTTTTCTTTGTCACGAATAAATGTTTTTCTTTCTTTCTTTCTTTCTTTAACAACATGTTGTATGGAAAAAAATCGGTGAGAAGAAGAACGATTTACCAAGTTGTTTCTGTGAATGTACTAGGTCAAAGAAAATCAAAAAAATTACGGAATACACTTATTATATTACTTAATCTGTGCTCTCACGCCTGTCTGACCCTCACAAACGCAATTTGCAAACTCATAGCCGCCAACGCCATCTCCCGGTCCGCCCGGTAAGCTCCGCATTTGTAACGATGCGGGCCGCATTGGGATTATGCTATATTGAATGACGGCGGTGACGGCTGGACGTACGTTACGACGAACGGAGATTACAGACAATTTGTCCGGCTTTGGGGCAAAGATTAGAAGCAAGTAAGAAGCGGTGGCGGGGACAAAAATAAAAACATTCAAACTTTTATTACTTACTATCATGTGCCAGAAATCGAAGTGTACTGTGTTTACGTTCGGACTCTCCAGAGACCGTATTGTCTAACGCGCGGACCCTTGCCATAGCTTTCACAGTACTATTACTTATTCTGTGCTTGCACTATCTCTTTCTGTCACCATCTCATACTGTTTGACAGAAAGAAACAGTGAATGCGATAGCAAGTATCAGCACGTTAGACAATAAGGGTGTCCCAATATCTAAGGACGCGGAATCAGCGTCAGCCGATCGGAAAAACCTTATGTCGACGCTATAAGAGCGAAAAAGGCGTCGATCGGCTCGGCCCAATGCGGCCCGCGTAGCCGAGACGATCAACGTCTTTTTCGCTCTTATTGCGTTAGCATAAAGGTTTTTAACATAAAGCAGTTATGCTTTAGTATGGAAAATCGAGATTTTTTCAAATTTTAAAATGTTGTTAAAATTTGATAATTTTGATATTTTTATTGGTATATCTAATTTGTTAGCACCCTATATCTAAAATATAAATATAAATATTGGGGGACAATCTATTCAAAAAAACTTAACCCTTTCTTAACAGTCTAGTTTCTTTCTTTGTGTTCAATACATGTTTAACGGGTGGTTACGCGCTCGTGACAACCAACACATATATAGACTATTAGATTTTATGTATACATGAATATAATTAAGAAATTGAATGCTTGAGTGGAAATTGCAAGTTAAACGATCAAACCTTTTGACTTGGACCACGGCCTCAAGTTCCGGTGGAGAAATGACTGAATCTTATATATTTCTCGCGTGTATATTTTTGTGAACAACCCTAAAAATTGTTTTATATTTTCTCTCCAGCGCCACCATAAAAATAGGACTATCTCCAACCCATTTACGTTCTGTTGAGAACACGGCTCCTCTCAAATTGAGATGGATTTAGTCGCAGCTGATGATTCAGTTTTGCTCACATTGCTAACTGAAAAACTCATGTAAAGTTCAGTATAGTTTTGAACATCAATACCGAAAAATTTAGAGGTGCAAGACCGTGTTTGGGCCCAATAACTTGATCAGGGAAATAAACTATTACCTAATTTTAATGAAGCAGAGCTTGAAGACTCTAGTCTTCCACTACGTACTGTGTTGCGAGTGTTCAATATGCCTCTGAGACGTGGTCTTTGACTGTTGGTCTCTTGGAGAGGCTTCGAGTTACGCAAAAAGCTATGGAGAGAGCTATTATTCTTGGGGCTTAAGCTAAAGGCCAAAGGCTACTAGAAACACAGGGAAGCTTAAAGTTACATCTTACAGACTGCCTAAAACCAAAAACTCGTTTTTGGGAAGTTGGACACGTTTTTAAAATAAAATTCCAAGTACAATATTATAATAACCGACCAAACGGATACAAAATTCAAATCCATTTTGCGAAGAAGACTTTAATATCTAAGGCGTACTATAAAATTAATGACAGGGTTGGATGTTTGGAAATAATGCCGATCCGCATTGGCGATCCCTACTCTCAAATAGCTTATCTACTGTATTAAAAATTTAATTGTATCAAATACTTTAGATGTACCTATGTTACCTGTTTGAAAAAAAATATACCTTGTTGAATTTCTTCCCGGAACCGTGTTAAGTGTGTTAGATTCTTCGAAATTCATAGGACCATCAATTGAAGCCTAAATTGAATAAAACATTTTGACTTTGACTTTCTTTGCGCGATGGAATCCAGAATAAAGAAATTCACTGGAAAACTATTCACCAGCATAGCTCGAGGAATGTGTGAGTTGAAGAGGCATAGGCAGGTCATGGCACTCAAAGAACAGATAACCGTTGGGGGAGAAGTTTTCAACAGGCGACCATGTACTGGAAAGCGACTCCCATTTCCCACTAAGTAGACTGACGACATTGGAAGTGCCGAAATGTCGTTCATTATGGCGTTCTAAGGGAGGTCTTTGTTCAGCAGTGGATGCCTTTAGACTTGCAATAAAAACAACTGTGTTCAGTATACATAAGAACTATAATCTAAAAATAAGTTACATAGAAATACGTGGCTCTTACGGTGAACTTGTTCAGATTATACCTACTTATTGCGAATGAGTTAAATCTCTACACTATCGACCTTCCTCTCTAGTTCTTCCAACGTTTTGTATTGTTGTTTGACTTGACTCAAGTAGTCCTGTCCGGGCGTTCGGGCCTTCACCTCATTGATTTTCTCATCAACACGTTTTTTAATGTTCACTTTATCGAATTGCTTAGAACTTGTTTCTACAGTTTCTTTCGGCGCGTTGTTAAGAGCAGCGTAGTATTGTCTACTATTGTGAATTATCTTGGGTAGGTCCCAGCGTTTTCTCCTCATCTGAGTGTATTTCATTTTGCACTTGGGGCATGTATTCGCGTACCGCTTCTTAATCCTCGCGTCGTCGGTAAGTCGGTCTTGTTTCTTTTTCTTTTTCCGTAAATCTACGTTTACAGTATCTGTGAAAAGCTCGTGATGTTTCTTTATTTTTTTAGAGCAGGTGCTGCAGGGTTTCTTTTTTTTCGTGCCTTTCTTGTCATGAACGGCCTTGTTATGGGAAAAAAACGGGAACATTTTCGTCAGGGAGCTGTAAATCGAAAAGGGTTATTAACATCTCCTTGCGTACATCATCGTAATGTAAAACCATGAAAAGTGGGGTGTGCATCGGGTAACATTCTCGTGTATCCTAAGTTATTCCTTTTCGGACTAATGAGGAAAGGTAGTGCCCTAGGAACTGGTCAATGATTTTTTTCGACAATTTTATGGATGGATTGTCATTAACATGGCTCTTAACTCGACACGGAAGGATAATATAATAATACATCTTCTGTAGAATTATTTTATCAAACAGAGGCTAACGTATTTTAAAATTGCCTTATGGTAATTGACATTGGCAAAATTGTTCTCCGATGGACAATACTATTTTTCTAATAAAGTTATCTAACCAACCATGCTACATTTGTATGACTACACCGTGTTTTTAGGGTTCCGTACCTCAAAAGGAAAAAACGGAACCCTTATAGGATCACTTTGTTGTCCGTCCGTCCGTGTGTCCGTCCGTCCGTCTGTCTGTCAAGACCCTTTTTCTCAGGAACGCGTGGAGGTATCAAGCTGAAATTTATATCAAATACTCAAATCTACTGTCCCTTGGAGCTGTGAAAAAATCAAACATCTAAACCAACGCAATCAAAAGATACAGCCGTTTATGACGCAAATTTCCGCATTTATTTTCGAAACTCGCAAGGGAATCAAAACCTACAGGGTACTTCCCGTGAACTCAGAATCTTGAAATTTGGTAGGTCTACGAAGCTAGGTCTTATAGCACAAATAAAGGAAAAATTGCGAAAAGCATAAATTTTTTTGTCTGTCTGTCTATATTAGTAACCAACGCACATTTTCGACACTCGCAAGAGAATCAAAACCTACAGGGTACTTCCCTTGAACTCAGAATCTTGGTACAAAGCAAGGCCTTATAGCACAGATAAAGGAAAAATTTTTTTGTCTGTCTGTCTATATCAGTAACCAATCTACAATGATCCCACACTGCGCACATTTTGCTAAGACTGGATGTTCATAGATACATATAAATTTGTATGGAAACCTCGGTGCGCGAGTCCGACTCGCACTTGGCCGGTTTTTTTTTTTATTTTCGTTACTTTAAGCGAATATTATTCGGTCAAATAGAGTTAATTTCTCGAAGAAACCAGTGTCTTAACTCTTACTATTTTTGAGAAATCCAATTATTAAATTTAATGGCTGAACCAGTATACTATAAAAGGTCTTTCATTACGTCCTATTATTTACCTTTTAAATTTCATCAGTTAAGAGTTTTCCCCACACTCCATAAGCAAACTATCTACCACTAGCATGGTTGGCATGTGGTGCTGTCATGGATGAAATTTAAACTTTGTTATCTTTGATCAATTATAACTGTAGATCGCGCCCGAAAATGTCCGAGCCAAATGAGCGCCACTTTGATAAAAGTGGCCTTCTTTTTTCTCAGTACGTTGCGTGAAATTGTCAAGTTTAGCTGTCAAGTGTCAAACGAAATTCGACTGTAATGAAGTAAAGACTAGGTTCAAATTTCTGTGTAGGTGATGATTTTAATTGTTACGCAAACAAATAAAAAAGTTCGGACATTCTTTGAAGGGGATTTTGTTCGGCAATGTGTATCTTCGGTTATAATTGATCAAAGTTTGTTATAATTGACAATAAATTTTGTGTAACTCTAAGACACCTTTTGCGCCTGGGTAGTTTCTGTTAATGTACCGAGCAACGTGTCGAATTTATTGGCAATAAAAAAAAACTCGGCGTAGAATAAACCAGACACCAATTATAATTTTCGCGTACAATTGCTACATTCAGAATCAATGCGAAAAACGCGCGCAGGAAACCCTCCATTTTGGTCTTTTACAATGTTCTTAAGTAAAGGATCTGTTACAAACTTTCCTCCAGAGATGTGCTACGCTACGTTGCTGTGGATGTGTCTTGTATCCACCAATCATGTTCATTGGTCCACATAGCATAGCACTGGTGGAGACGGGTTCAACTAGGAAATGCAAGCTCGAGCCGAGATTAGCAAATCGAGATCTCGCCTGTTGAACCTGGTATCGAGATTGGCAGTTTCGAGATCTCGCCTGTTGAACCTGGTGTCGAGATTGGCAGTTTCGAGATCTCGCCTGTTGAACCTGGTGTCGAGATTGGCAGTTTCGAGATATCGCCTGTAGAACCTGGTGTCGAGATTGGCAGTTTCGAGATCTCGTGCAAAACAAGTCGAGATCTGGCGAGATTATCTTTGGTTTTTAAACTCAAACACCCTTAAATCGATACAAAACTCGAGGAATGCTATTAGATTAGAATACTACATTAATTAGAATACTCGTAATACTAGTTAGGATATCGCTGTAATATCTTATGAATAATACAAAACAATGAAAATGAAATCTATTTATTTCAAAAAAGTCAACAAAATTACAATACAATACAATACAATACAATGACTCTTTATTGTACACCAGGAATAGTAAGCAATACAGAAAACAGGTACACAGAGAGAAAGATACAAGGTAAGCAATAGGCGGCCTTATCGCTTAAGAGCGATCTCTTTCAGGCAACCCTTTACCAGAAAGAAGGAAAGACTAGTTTACAGCAGGTGGTGCATCAACAGTGGATCAGAAAATTAAAACGCAACAAAAATAGTACATCTACTCATGCATATATAGTACTTACATTATAATAGGTACACGTCTAAAACAAATATAAGCAGTGGGATAAACAGACACATATAAATAAATAAACAAACTATAACAAAGCTAATTATTACAAGATGACAGATAGTACACCTTAAGCATAGATTTAAAGATTGACAGAGATTTTGCCCGTCGTAAGTCAATCGGTAAGGCATTCCACAACCGAATAGCCTGAACAGTATAAGAATAGACATAAAATTTGGAGTTAGAGAGAGGCACGGTAAGGAGAAAGTTCTGAGAGCATCGAATAGAAGTTACGTAGCTAAACCGCTCTTTGAGGTAGCGAGGAGTTGCAGGGTTAAAGAGAATGCCGTAAAGAAGGTGGAGAATGTGAGAGTTACGGCGAAGGCGGATTGGGAGCCACTTGAGCTGTGATCGAAAAATAGAGACATGATCGAACTTACGCAGACCAAAAATAAACCGAATGCATAGATTTTGAATTCGCTCAAGTTTATTAAGCTGCTCTTCTAGGAGATCGGGATAACAAATGTCAGCATAGTCGAATATAGGGTGCAGCAAAGTTTGAGCAAGCGCAACCTTGGTAGCAAAAGGTAGGAAATTCTGAAGCCGTCTTAAAGATCCCACCGCAGCAAACACCTTCCTGCTCACCTCGCACACATGAGGAGACCATGAGAGAGTGCGGTCTAAAATAACACCCAGGCTCTTGACCTGATGTGCAAACGGTATTAGTACT
This sequence comes from Archips xylosteana, assembly GCA_947563465.1. Classification (NCBI taxonomy): domain Eukaryota; kingdom Metazoa; phylum Arthropoda; class Insecta; order Lepidoptera; family Tortricidae; genus Archips; species Archips xylosteana. Next base: position 20,904,448 of record OX387357.1, read on the forward strand.
CCGTCGAAAAGCACCGGTGGCAGAGATGCAAAGTCGACTCTTGGGACAAGTTTCGAGCTACCAATAATAATGACCTGGGTCTTTGTCGGATTAACAATCAGGCCAAATCGTTGGCTCCATTTCAAAATCTTTTTTAGATCCAAGTTAACAGACTCGATAACCAACGGAAGATCGCCAATCACGCCCTGAGAGTAGATTTGTAGGTCATCAGCATAAAGGTGATACGAAGAAAGAAGATTACGAGAAATAGAATCTATAAAAATAGAGAATAATAATGGAGATAGCACTCCACCTTGTGGTACACCAGCAAGAGTGTTGCACCAGGAAGATCGAGAATCTTCCACCTTTATTCTTTGCCGACGACCCACTAAGTAACTACGAAACCATTCAATAACCGCAGGAGATAATATGTTAAGAGAGCGTAAAATTCCAAGCATAATGTCGAAATCAACAGTGTTGAAAGCATTGCTGAAATCCAATAGAGTTAAAACAGTGAGTTTTCTATTATCCATACCCATTCGGATGTCATCGGTGATCTTCGCAAGTGCGGTTGCCGTACTATGACCAGGACGGAAACCTGACTGAAAGGGATTGTGGAGGTCGTTTCTGGTTAGATATGATGATAACTGTTGATGCACTAGACGCTCCAAAACTTTGGAAAGGAAAGGGATAATTATACTTGACAAAGCAAAAAAATACAGCATTATTGCGCGCATCTTTGAATTATTTAAAAAAAGTAATTATGTAGGTACACAGTACACAAACACACATTAATTGTGATTTTGAAAATAGCTTCTTAGAAAGCACAGAGTGCTCAAAGTGTCGTCTGCTAAGCGACATCTAATGTCTGTAGCTAAATAGCCTGCGGCCGAGAATGCCCGTTCAGCTTCCACAAACTCTCTCACTCTCGGTCACAAAATCTCGATCGATATTGTCGAGATCTCGAACGAGATTAAGAAAACGAGATTGCTTATTTTCGAGATTGAATATCGAAAAAATGGTCGAGATCTCGCGAGATCGAGGTTGCATTCCCTTGGTTCAACTAAGCACTGATTTTTATATGGAAAGATGCGTGCTACGGATGCGTGCTATGGATGCGTGCTATGGATGGTCGCGAGTCGTGTAGCAATGTCCCCCCTTACCGCGCTGCCGCTCCGCGCACCCCTGTCGATACATCGCATAGCTCGAACTGCGCATCTTCTTCGCACAGCTGCCTCGCGGCTGCTCATCTACATAGCGCACAGCCTCGCACAGCTACATAGCTTAGCATTGGTGAAAACGGTCACACAGTTTCGTAGCGTAGCTTTCACATCTTCGCAGCATAGCTACTTAGCACATCTCAGGTGGAAAGGTACCCTTAGTCGTTTTTTAAATTTGGAACTTCATTTTCGTCACTACTTTGTAAAAACCTCGTATGAAATCAATACGTAAACTAAATTGAACCTTGATATACTTTTAGTAAAGTTCAGATTTTCGATTTTAAGATACGATACTTTTTCTATGTAGTGACGATTTGTTTACACCTGTCTTTATACGGACATGTTACTACAAGATCAACAGGTCCTTTACTGAAGTTCTCCACCTACATCATTTTCTTAGAAAGTACTAAAATTGGCTTCAATAACAGACGCGTACACGGTTTTCGGTTTTTACAAGTTTTTATTTAACTTGCCTTATCGTGTTAGTATTGTATCGTAGGTATCAAATTGGATGACAGTGGAAGCACAGCCAACAAAAAAAAACATGTAAGTAAAATATTTTTTTTTTAAGGAAAACTTATTCTAATCTAACCTTAACCCATGACTTCACTCGTAGAATAATAAAAAATGTCTTCAAAGCGCAACTTTACCATCGTCAAGAAACACATATTTCTTTCTAAATTCAATTCCCTAGCAGCTGAAAAGTTTTTGTAAAAAAAAAACATTTTAAGAGCAAGGTTTTGACTGTACTTGCAATTCATCCAACTTACATAAGTATACCAAATTTCAAGTGAATTGGACCACAGGAAGTGGGTCAAATTCGACTTCCATAATTTGACCCGTAAGTAGATAAATAAATAAATAAATATCAGGGGACAATTCACACCAATTGACCTAGTCCCAAAATAAGCTTAGAAAAGCTTGTGTTATGGGTACTAGGCAACGGATAAACATACTTATATAGATAGATATATACTTAAATACATATTAAACACCCAAGACCCGAGAACAAATATTCGTATTTTTCATACAAATATCTGCCCCGACACGGGAATCGAACCCGGGACCTCAAGCTTCATAGTCAGGGTCTCTAACCACTAGGCCATCTGGTCGTCTAAACACATTAACAATGTAGATACATTGCAAGTTACTAAAAAGTTTTTTAAAGAGCTAAATACTCCTTGGCTGTCCGTTGTCTGTGAGTCAATCACTCATATTACCCTTTTATAGGTGCATAAAGATTCTGAATATAAAACCTTCGAATTATTAAAGTTATTGGTGAAGATTGACTCGTGCGAAACGTACCACAGCCGTTAATATTGCACTCACAAAAATTAGCTATTATCACCCTGGTCGTATCTCAGCCAGACAGAAAGATTGATACACCACCGCTCGCAAAGTATTCCAGATTTAGCATCTCACATAAATATCCCGCCCCGTGTAAAGATGACGTAAAGACTTCAGCGTAATATACGAGCTCTAGATAAATGGGACGATACGATACAAAGGGCGAATGAAGGATTAGAGTGGATAGTTTGGAAGAGATTTTGGATAAAAAAAATTGTGCAAGGTTTGTGGTTAGTCTAGAATTGGTTTAGCAAAATTGGAACTTTTTAAATAAATACGTTTAGGTATAATTAATAATATGTTTGCCAACTAATTCATTTCCCAACTGTTTTTTTTCTGTAACTGTAAGTTTTTTAGGATTGTTTTAAAACTAACCTATTCTAAACTATAGGGTTTTACAGGATAGCCCTGAAATACAAGCTAGATAGTTTAATTTAAAGGTTAAAAAATCAGTTGGCAAAAGTATAATATAGTTCGCTTGAGTCTCTTGACTCCCATAATTTAACAAGTCATAATGTATCATTCTTCATAATCAACGTTGATCATAAAGTGATTTATTTCCGAAACAATTTTTTTTCGGAATTGTTATAAAACAAACTTAACCTAACCTACTGCATTCTATAAGAAGACATTTAAAAAAATCCTGAAAAAAATACCGTTTCAGAAATAAATCTCTGTAGGATTAACGTTGATTATGCGGGAGAATGCATGCTCCTCTCCCAGCCTTCCAGCAAATGGCTGAGGCAGGACACTGTGGGTAGATTAAGTCTCCTCCCTACCCCTCCCCTCCTCAAAATTTAAAGCACACGTTTCTTAAATCTATAATGTAGTGAATGTAAATTGAGTATATCATATAATGGACAGCAAATCGAGGAAACTGATGTGACAACATTTTTAGGAATAAGCATAGATCATAGGTTGACATGGACGAATCAAATTGACATTATATGTAAGAAATTGAATCAATTTTCATGTGTTCTATATAATTTAAGAAAAATTGTTAGTGAATCTGTAGTATTAACGGCCTATCAAGCCTATGTGACGTCGACGTTAAGATATGGCATCATGTTTTGGGCAAACTCTGTTGACAGAGAACTCGCATTTAAAGCGCAGAAAAGATGCATCAGATCATTGTGTGGACTTAGGCAATTGGATTCATGTAAACCATATTTTAAGAAATTAGGTATACTAACTCTTCCTTCTCTATACATTTTTGAAATTGTTATCTTTGTTAAAAGTAATCTACAATTATTTAATAGTTTTAAGAGTATACGTCTGATGAGTAAAATAAGTTCCATGCCTTCAAAAACAGCGTTTTTCAGGAAAAGCGTACTTGGAATGGCTCCAAAAATTTATAATAAGGTTCCGGACTCCATAAGTAACATAGAAGATGTAACAATTTTCAAAACCAAATTATTTAAATTTTTAGTGGACAAAATATATTATACTGTTAATGAATTTATGTCAGACTGCAATTAATGGTAGCTGCACATCCCATTGTAATAGTTCCATTAATTGCTACAAAATTTTTGTATGCCTTGCGGCCCAACATGGTGATGTAACTGTAACATTCAAGATCTGTGCTTATGTACAATTGTACCTGTGTTGAACAAATAAACTATTTCTATTTCTATTTCTATTTCTTTGTATTGATAATCAATAGAGAAGGGGACTTGTGACCGGGTTTTTTAGTCCGTGCAAGTCGGACACTGTCTGGACCCTCCATTCCCAGTTCCTCCGAAGGGATTTTTCCCGAACTCAAGGCACCCTTTCTACCCTAAAGTAAAAAAACAGCAAGGACTTCGCGTCTTTGGCCTCTCTGGCGACTCATTCCAAAAATAAACGTTGATAATGACATTGATGCATTATGAGATTATGACTTATTAAATTATGCGAAACAAAGGGACCCCAGTTCGGTTACTAATAAATAATAGATTAGGGCCTCCATAAGCAGACTGCTTAGAACAGTCAGTGCCGGGTCTATAAAGACTCCCATAAAATTTTTGTTCCGAATTTTCAAGCCCATAACGTTTCCTGTCATAATTTTTCTTCGACATATTATCTGAAGTCATAATATTAAACAACATAATTTGGAGTTACGATTTTCTTAAGTCATAATTATTGTAAGGACTACCAAGTAAAGTCATATCATTCAGTGTCATGGATGCATCACTCTTCATAATGTCAAAGGTAATAAAGTCGCGCATAATAATTATTGCAAGTTCTTTTTTCGCAGGTCATTATTATTTTTAGGCATAGTATTACTTTGTTATAACATACAATGTCATGGTTGTATGACATTTCATAATATTAAAGGTAATAATAATCCTTTTCTGTGCAATCATAAAAAAAAACACCTAGCATCGAAGGCCTTCTGAACCTAACCTGTCCGAGTCGCTTCTGCCCTGATAGGTCTTGCTCGCTCGCTTCGCTCGCTCGTTGCCAGGGGTATGTATTACAAATACCGAAGTACGAAAGACCGAATGTATTAAAACATCGAATGGGTCAAAAGACCGACACGATTTATTTCTGAAACCGTTAACTTTTTAAGATTGTTATAAAACAAACCTAACCTAACCTAATGGGTTCTGTATGATGCCGTTTTAATAAATTCTGAAAAGTTTACGGTTTCAGAAAAAAATCGTGTCGGTCTTTTGACCCATTCGATGTTTTAATACTTTCGGTCTTTCGTACTTCGGTATTGTAATCGTTGCCAGCGATATGCCTTACCATGTTTCTGAATAATTATCGATATTCCTTCGGATGTTATAGATTTCGATGTATATGCTTAGTGCATTTTAGGTAATGAAAAATTATGACTAAAAACAATTATTACTTTAAGATATATGTATGCCTGACAATGTTTCTGAATAATCAATATTATGACTTTTTAAAGTTATGAACAATAGGATTATGGATCATTGCAGTTAGAACTATTAAGCGATATGCTTTAAAAAAATTATGACCATCGATATTTTATGAGCAAGAATATTATGGACATCAATTTCTGACTTTCAAAATTCGGATAAAAAAGATTATGGGAGAAAAGGGACACCCGTCAGGGCCAACAGCTTCAAGCAGTCGCTGTTGGGTGATCTGCAGTTTCAATACAAAATTCAAAGCATTCGGGATGAAGTCGACTCCAACCGCGACACGACTGCTCTCGCGCCGTTGGTCTACTTCTCTATTACAGTCCGTCAATGGAGACCCTTAAAGCTAATATCTCACTGGGACACCACGGCGGCGCAACCAGTCGCGCAGCCGTAGAGTCTAGCTACCAAACTAGCTTCCAAACTGAGCCACCAATAGAGACACCAGATTCACCGCATTCTCAAAATGGACGCCGATGAGATAGCTACGCTGATGCTGAGGGAGCGTCGCTGGTGGCGCGACTGGCAGCCGAGTGAGTGAGATAGCATACAGCGCTATACTAATTAGTGGTGGCGCAACCAACGTGGCAGCGCGGCCAGTAATGTTGCAGGCACGCGTCTATGCTTTGATGCGCCGCCAAATCCGTTGCGCAACCAAGTGGACGCCAGGTGAGATACCCTCCATAGAGCTGTATACATTTTGTTGGTGGCAGAGACTGGTTGCGCCGCCGTGGTGTCCCGGTGAGATATAGCGCTTAAAGCCACGGGTAATTACGAAAATACATTACCAACTTCAGGCCCTACCGAGCTTTTGGCGCTATTCAATTTTAGGTATTCTATGCACTCGTGTATGTGTGCGTGAGAGCAGCTAAAATCAAAGCCGTGCGTAAGCGCAAGCAACACGAGTTCCCCGTCCGATGGCCGAAGGAGAACTAACGCAACTAAACTATCGAACAAGGAGGAAGCACGATGGCTCAAGATAGGTTGGTTAGATTGCGCGTGTATTTAGGTACTTTCATCGTATTACTAAAACAAATACATATTTTAAAAATGTAGCAATACTACGCCCTAGAAAGCATCTTGTTTTATTAAAATTCAAAAAGTCGTGACCTTTTTTTACAGACAACTTTGGATTTTTTTTATATCGAGCGAACAACAAGTAATCGTGTTTCGATAAACACTGGTCATTAGAGTGAATCCTCAAATCAGGACTAAAGCTTTGCTTGCTTTTTTTTTATTTAACACACTAAAAATAAATGTAAAATGGAGAACGAAAAGAAAACTCTTACCATTTCTTCTTCGGGTTGTGAACTAGCTGCCGGTCTGCTAGCATCTTCTGCTGGTAATTGCTAAGAGTGGTGTCCTCGAAGGCTCTCGCGTCGTGGACGTTAAGGGCGAGGTTGGTCTCACGGGGGAGAATGGGGAGTTGAACTTGGGGGCCGAGGAGTTCGTGGGGGTCCTGGCGGGAGGGGAGAGGCTCGCGCCGGTCTCGGGGCAGCCCGGCGGGGTAGGACTCCTCGAACGCTCTGAAGACGTTGTGGGACTTTGGTTGCCTGAAATGTGGAGGTTATTAAATCATACGTCCCACTGCAGGGTACAGGCCTCCTCCCAGAATGTGAGGGCTTGGGCCGTAGTTCCCACGCGGGCCCAGTGCGGATTGGGAACTTCACACACACCATTGAATTTGTTCGCAGGTGTATGCAGGTTTTCTCTTTCCTTCACAGTTAAGCTCATGGCAAATTACAAATGTAATTTCGCACATAAATTCCGAAAAACTCAGAGGTGCGAGCCGGAATTTGAACCCACGACCCTCTGCTTGAGAGGCCATAGGTCAAACTAATATGCCACCACGACTCACGGAGGTTATTAAATAAGAGAACATAATCTAAAACTAAAGCCGAGTTTAGACCTGCAAGAAAAAACGTGCAAGTTGCACTACATTGCGAGGCAGTAAAGCCAACGAGATTGAAGTGGTCCATCGAGTGCAGCAATGTAATGCAACTTGCACGATTTTTCTTCCAAGTCTAAACTGGGCTTTATATATAATATTTTTTTGTTAAAATTTCTATTTCTAGTAAAAACTTTTTTGCTGACTTTTTGCCCCTGGTTTCCAAAGTATCATATGGTTTCTCATCGAGATGAATCAAACTACATCAAACTCGATGAAGTTTGGTTTGTTTTTCTATTACGGCATCAGATCAGCTCCATTTCATAATAATCATCCAATTTTAGCTCAATCGGAAACCGGAAAGTGTGTTTTTTTTTTATGTTAGAAAGGCCAGACAAACGAACTAGTGGGTCACCTGATGTTAAATAATCACCACTGTCCATAGACACCTGCAGCGCTTTACGCGATGCCAGTGCGTTGTCGGCCCTTAAGGAGAGGGAATAGGGGAAGTGAGAGAGGGAGGGGGAGAGGGAAGGGGTGAGGTATTGGGCTTCCAGCACTCTCACTGACCGTACGAAACGCAAGCAGGATTACTGCTGCTTCACGCCGGTGTTCTGTGAGAGGGTGGCACTGCCCCGGACTAGCCGGCCCATTCGTGATGCAGCGGCTAGCTACAACATGGCTCTACCACTACTAAAATTCAATTTTCAAGATTTGAGCCCTAACGCCCTTAGTACACCTACACGTTTGCATGCGACAGCGAATCTCTGTGAAACCATTGCGGTAGCGAAACTCTGCGAAACGAGTACACTAAGGTTGTTTCGCAAAGAAACATTCCCTCGTGGATTGTCGTTTCAGCATGTTGTCCTAGTCATCCCTTTCAGTTTCTGAAGAGGAAGAATTGTTGTTGCTAGCGTCGGTATTGAATGAATGAATGAATGAATGAATGATAATTTATTCGCTGAATATGGTAATATGAAGAGGAAGCGTAGAATCTGGGTGCATGAAATAAATCAGAAACGACGGAAACTTGGAGAAAATAAACTATGTCTAGAACTTCAATCACATGAAGATCGTTTCTATACGTATTCTACATACACAATCTTTTTGAAACTCATATTAAAAAGAAAAATACAAACTACAGGAAAGCTATTTCAACAAACGAAAGACTGGCTGTATTTTTGTAATTTACGTGTCCAACTGAATATAACTCGGGATAATTCCGAATTAAATTCAACAAAATTTCTATATTTTCGGCTTCTATTATGCGAAAATCTGTCCGCCCGGACAGAAACATGTAGTGACGCGTTGCGATGCGAAACACCACTAGCGAACTCCCGCGTCTGTGTAACGACCATTAATTCGCATTCGCCTGCGAAACAGTACCTACCGACAAGGACGCAACTATCTCATCTCGCTGTAGAGTGAGTGACACATAGCATATGCGAAACGGTGCCTGCAACTGACAATTTTTTCGCTGTTTCACTACCGCATGCGAATGCGTAGGTGGACTAAAGGCGTAAGTACGTACAGTATAAATCTTCCCAGGTGAACTTTTAGCTTCGAGCCCTTATCTTTCAAAACAAACTGTATCGTCATAGTATTAAGGTTCAAATTTAATGTAATGGCTGGAAGCGAAAAATTCACCTGGGAAGATTTATACTATAAATACCTTGCAAGTTAGTAAAAAGCTTGTAAAATGTCATTCATCATCATCATCGCAGCCTATATACATACATACGTCCCACTACAGGGCACATGCCTCTTTTCAGAATGAGAGGGTTTAGGCCGTAGTTCCCACGAGGGCCTAAGGCAGATTCATTATAATACTTCAGAAAAATAAGTCATCATCATCATCATCATTTCAGCCCAGAGACGTCTACTGCTGAACATAGGCCTCCCCGCAGGCTTGCCAAACAGATCGGTCCCGTGTCATCCTCATCCAACGCAATCCCGCAACCTTCACCAGGTCGTCGCTCCAATTTGTTGAACCCACCTACACTGCGTCTTCCAGTCCGTGGACGCCATTTAAGAACCTTTTTGCACCATTGGCCATCAGTTCTTCGAGCGATGTGCCCTGCCCACTGCCACTTGAGTCTGGCGATTCTTCGAGCTATGCCAGACTTTAGATTTTGCGCGGATGTAATAATTTCTAATGCGATCGTGCAGAGAAACTCCGAGCAAAGCTCTCTTCTTATGAGCCTATCGTTAGGCTGCGTATCCACCGGAGCTGTGCGAGGATACGTTGCGAGGGATGTGTTTGTCATGAACCAATAGAAAAACTTCATTTAAAAGGTCCTAAGTGAATGAAGACAAGTGTTTCTATTGGTCCATGACAAACACATCCCTCGCAACGCATCCTCGCACATCTCTGGTGGAAACGCAGCCTTAGCGGCCACGTCTCAGTGCCATAAGTCATCACTGACAACGCACACTGGTCAAAGAAAAATAAGTATTGCAATTTAGGTACCTTTTATTATCTAATCTATAAGGTTCGTAGTCATAGTCAGGCTTCTGTATAAAGCTGGCGACGTCTATCTGATCAACAAGTTTGTCCTCAAACGCATAGTCCTGCCGTTTCCTCAATCTAGACTCGTGTCTCGGCTCTGTATGCCTCCCGACTTGACCCCGGGCGCGTCTCTGTTTTATCTGGCTGCCAATATAGTTATAGCAAAAAACTAACTCGAAATTAATTATGAAACATAGTAAATAAATATATCGTAACATCCTTGTAAGACATGACAGTTTTGTCGGTGACTGACGTTTAAATTTTCAGTGCCAGCGTGCAAGGTGGGAGAACTTCGTGGAGTCTATAGTTGTCTAATCTTCATTTTATGCTTTATTAAGTTTAATACGGCCAATGGACGCGATTCTACAGCGGCCGCTAAAATTCCTAATTTTATTTAGGCGTTGCTAAATCACTTTGCTATTCTATGAGCAGCTGTCATAATCAAATGACAACGCTAATTTGAATCTGACATTTCTTATTTTAGGCGGTCTATTCAATTTAGGTTTAGCTGCTTAAATGCTATTCTTTGCATGTCCTTTTTAAGCAAATGTCAAGCTAAGCTGGCTAATTTTAGCGGCGACTAAAATAGTCGCATTTAAAATAAGATTACGAAACGTCAAATTTTGCAGGATCAATCCCATAAAATAACGTATTTAATTTATATTAGTTTCTTTAATAATTGGTTGTATTTTTATTAATTCGCTGTACTGATATGTGTTGTATTGTATCGTGTATTATCCATTAGAAATGGATGAAGAATATGTGATAGCTGCTGTGGTGGGCGAAGAGAGGGAGTATGGCGAGGGTGAGGGTGAAAAAATGTATTTAAAGAGGTTGCGAGATCAATCCGACCCGTTTGACCGGTCCGAGCGGAAGTTTAGAAAATTATTTAGGCTGTCACGAGACATGGGCCGACACGTAGTGGACACTTTGTGTACAGGGGATGCGCTACGAGCGGGCACGGTGCCCCCACATTTAAAAGTTTTGAGTGCCCTGAACTTTTTTGCCCATGGCAGCTACCAAACTGCTGTGGGAGAAATTAATATTCTAGCTCAAAGCCAACCAACCATAAGCCGCAGTCTGGCAGCTGTTTGTCCTATAATAATAGAAAGATTGACCCCACTGTGGATCAAGTTCCCAGTGACTAGACCGGAGAAAGAGAGGACAATGCAGGAGTTTCAGACCCATTTTGGAATGCCGTATACACTGGGTGCGGTAGATGGGAGTCAAATCCCTATACATAAACCCCCAAATAACCACCCAAGAGCCCCAGGTAACATTTTCTTTAATAGAAAAGGGTTTTATAGCATTAACAGTCAAGTGGTGTGCGATGCCACTGGTCGGATCACCAGCGTCAACCCAAATTTTCCGGGCTCAACCCATGATGCTGCAGTTTGGAGGAGCAGCAATGTGCACCAGCACCTTGAAGGGCAATATGTTCAGCACCAAGCTATGGAGTGGCTTCTTGGAGACAAAGGCTACCCACTTCTCCCGTGGCTGATGACTCCTCACCCTGACCCAGTTGCCGAATCACCGGAGGCAAGATTTAATAAGTGCCATGCACAGGCGAGAGGGGTCATAGAGATGTGCTTTGGGGTTTTGAAAAATAAATTTAGATGCCTTCATCGCCACCGTACTCTGCATTACAGCCCAGAAAAAGCTGCCAAAATTATAATTTCATGCTGCACGATGTATAATATGATACACGGATTAGAAATGAATGATGATTCAGACAGCAGTGACGATTCTGAGAGTGATGAAGACATAACAGATCAAAGTGAAGAAGAGGATGATGAAGAGCAAAATGACCTTGATGATCTCCCAGAACAACCAGGAAATGACGCAAATTTTTTAAATGCAGCTCGTGGACGACGTGCAGCTTTAAGTAACAGATTTTTTAATTAAGGTGCAGGTGTGGGCAAATAGACTATTTTTGGGAGCTCTTGATTAAAACAAAGTGAACTTCATTATAGTCTTTTATTACAGCTATCTATTTTTAACCCCCGACACAAAAAGAGGGGTGTTATAAGTTTGACTGCTATGTGTGTGTGTCTGTCTGTCTGTCTATCTGTCTGTCTGTGTGTCTGTCTGTGGCCAGGGCTGGGCAAAATACATGCTTTGCTTTAATTAAAATACAAATTACAAAATACTATCTCGCATGTATTTAAAATACGAAATACAAAATAGTTTTAAGTCGGGTATTTGAAATATAAAATACAAAACACAGTATTTCAGGTAATTTTTATTTAAGATACAAAATACAAATTACAAAATACTAAGTAGAATTAAAACGAATCCAACCCGGCATGGGCAAGCAGAGTAAAAGAAAATACTCTCTTTAAACATGAAACTACCGTGAGGTCGTGAGACTCACTCATAGACATAGTGACACAATAATAGGTACAGATTACTCACGCTTCAAAACGAGTCGAGTTTAACTCGACAGTTCCGGGCTCAAGTACGCTACGGCCTGAAATACCTATGTCGACTTAAACTCGTTTTGAGACGTGGGTAATCCGTATTATTTTACTAAAAATTACTCACATGAAAGGAAACTCTACTTTTACTAATTAAAAGCAGATTTTCCTTTTCTAAACACCAGACTTTTAAAAGTGTTAAAGTATCTGCCTCTCGTAGGGGAATGAATAAAGTCATGTCTACACCGGTGCGTTTTCATAATAATGTTCAACTTAAGATCGCTAAATGAAATCTAAATGTATTCATGTTAAAATGTATTTTGAAGTCATAAGTATTTGAAATACTAAATACAAAATACCTTGGCGTCAGGTATTTGAAATACGAATTACAAATTACATTTTCAGCGAGTAATTGAAATACAAATATCAAATACGTATTTGTATTTCAATTACGTAGTTCAATTACAAGTAATTCAAATACTGCCCAGCCCTGTCTGTGGCATCATAGCTCTTAAGCGGGTGAACCGATTTGGATGCGGGTTTTTTTAATAGAAAGCAGGTTTCTTGGCAATGGTTCTTAGATATGTTTCATCAAAATCGGTTCCGCCGTTTCAAAGTTATCAGCTCTTTTGTTAGCTGTGGAAGGGATCTTAGACACATAACGGGCATTGACTTAATGTTCAAACATACGACTGACATAATTGCGTTGAGGGTTTTAAATTTTTTAATTTATAGTTATTCACCTACTATGAGTTCTGGAACGTTTCGAGTGTTACAGTTTTAGAAATGTACTTAGGTACCATTTATGCAGTAAACTATCGATTTTTCTAAGAGTTATTTCGCCTGCTGAATGCAATAAGGGCCGAAGTCAAAAATTTTTGGTTTTTGAATTTAATCCGGAATCATGTTCTACACACACACGACTCCGATTCCGGATTAAACACAAAAACTCGAAAATTTTGACTTCGGCCCTTATTGCATTCAGCATGCGATTTATTTTAGTGCCTATTTTTAGAGAAGTTGCATTATATTTTAAAAATAATATTTTTTCAGTTTTCCGCCCACGGCTTCATTCGCGTGGAACGTATAAAGTCTGGTTACATCAGCTAATAGAGATCGTTATCAACGTGCAGTTTTCATAGCAAAGTATGGTCGGCAAACAAACAAAATATAAACCTACCTACCTACCCTACTACCTATAGAATAGAAAGTATTGTATGTGCTAATCAATGCGTTAAAATAAAACAAAAAATCCGGCCAAACAAATTTATATGTATCTATGAACATCCAGTCTTAGCAGACCTCTGCTCCTAAGCAAAATGTCCGCAGTGTGGAATCATTGTAGATTGGTTACTGATATAGACAGACAGACAAACTAGATCTCGTTCAAACCAATTTTCGGTGGAAGTTTACATGGTAATGTACATCATATATTTTTTTTAGTTCTATCATTCTCTTATTTTAGAAGTTACAGGGGGGGGGGGGGGGGGGGGGTGGACTCACATTTTACCACTTTGGAAGTGTCTTTCGCGCAAAATATTCAGTTTAGAAAAAAATTATATTAGAAACCTCAATATAATTTTTGAAGACCTATCCATAGATACCCCACACGTATGGGTTTGAGGAAAAAATTTTAGATTTCAGTTCTAAGTATGGGGAACCCCAAAAATTTACTGTTTTTTTTTTCTATTTTTGTGTGACCGCTTTAGCCTAGTTGGTAGTGACCCTGCCTACGAAGCAAGTGGTCCTGGGTTCGAATCCCGGTAAGGGCATTTATTTGTGTGATGAGCACGAATATTTGTTCCTGAGTTATGGATGTTTTCTATGTATTTAAGTATTTATTTATCTATATAAGTATGTCTATCGTCGTCTAGTACCCATAGTACAAGCTATGCTTAATTTGGGACTAGGTCGATTTGTGTAAGATTGTCCCCTAATGAAAAAAAAAATCTTAATGCGGTTACATCTACTTACCAAGTTTCAACAGAATAGCTCTTATAGTTTCGGAGAAAAGTGGCTGTAACATACGGACGGACAGACAGACAGACAGACGGACATAACGAATCCATAAGGGTTCCGTTTTTTGCCATTTGGCTACGGAACCCTAAAAATACAAATATTTCTTTATTCGCCAGTTTCAGAAAATGAAATCAAAAATGAAAATGAATTTCATGAAATTGCACCCTCATTACTACTGTGAGAATCTGTGGTATCCCTGACCGACAGGTCGGTTTTCTGCTAAACGCCTGAGCGATTTTGCGGTCCAAGTTTCGGTTTACAGGTCGCGTTTTTCGGCCGCTTTTTGGTGCATCATAAAAGGTAAATTCCTCATCATACTTCCAATTAGCTGTACGTACGGCTCCGATGTTTACTCCCTCCGTTTTTGCCAACCCTTTTTGCGTTATCTTAGGAATTGTACACCATAATTTGTGCACGATCAGTTTACGTTTTTCTGGTGAAATTCCACGCATTTTGCGTATCTTGCAGAAATTTACTCGACGGTATTCTGACTCAAACTCGTAAATGAAATTTTACTAAATTGGAAAAACCACTTTAGACACAAGGTTTGAAGTAGTTATTCCAAATTCATTATTTTTCTTATACGAGGTTGAGTCAGAGTACCGTCGTACTTCAAGCAATAACGAAATTTCTTGGTTACCATGAAAACTGAACATTTAAATTTTATTCAAATCATTATTATAAAGAAAATGTCAGCACTGCAACTTTGTGCTTATATTTTCAGGAACACCCGATAACCGCGTTTACAAAAACATGCAAGTTTTGTTTAAAAATTTAAAATATCTTAGTGTTCACTGCTATCGAATAATGAACCGCGGCAATTGCCGATCATGTTGTATCACGTCACTACTCTGTTCCGTTTCACACATTGCGTCATTTAAAAAAAAAAATATTTTTCTTTCGTATTCAATGGAGTCTATTTAATGGACACTGATATTGCTATATACTTTTTAAAAGTATAGGTTTACATTTTTTTGATTATTTTGCTTCAAAATATAAATTACTTTTAAAAAATATTTTGGGAACATAGTTATGCGTAATTCGGAAAATTTTTAAGTGTCACAGAACTCATCATAGGTGAAAAATACAATAGTTAGGTACATTCTTATTCTAATTGATCATCGTTTAAATATTCTGCCAACTGCCCATCACCATTATTGTTTCTTAAGCCACCATGGTTAATAATAGCCGAAGAAATAGCCATCCCTTCGTCTCTGATGGCAGTGGCTAAGGTCTCCGCTGCCTGTGCTATTGTAGACCGGAATAATTCATGATTCCGGTCTAATGACCCTTGAAGTATTTCTGCTGCTTTGGGCCGGTAAGGTCTTGTCCGTTGTCGTCGTCGTGACAAGGTGCGCGAGCGAGCTGGAGTACGTTCTGGCACAGCAATTGGCGGCTGGACGGCAACTGGATGGTGGACAGCGACTGATGGCTCTACTGTTTCTGGTGGCGGCAGCCCAAGTATTTCCACAGCAGGTGTCGGTATTGAGTTTTCCACGGGAGCAGACTTAAACAAAACGACAAGTAGTTCAGTTAATTAATTTTCGACATTACTACAACTAAAGAAAGGTCTAAGAGCCGTAATGGTTTCGTACTGCCCGGTTTCAAATGTGTTTCCTTTCAAGGACCATTAAGCTGTGGACTGTATTGCCAGTTGAAGTTTTCTCTGGTGATATCTCTGGTGTTACAAACGTCCACAGGTGCTCATTAGTTTTATTAGTCACTAGCTTTTACCCGCGGCTTCGCTCGCGTGAACCATAAATATTTCAGAGAAGCAAGCAATTAAGCAACCAAGCTATTATGCAAGCAAGCCTGAAGCAAGCATGCAAGCTTGCAAGAAAGCATGCAAGCTTGCAAGGAAGCATGCAAGGAAGGATTCAGGCATGCAAGCGAGAATCCAAGAGAGAATCCAAGCAGGATTCTAGCGAGCATCCAAGCAAGCATGCAAGCAAGCAAGCATGCAAGTAAGCATGCAAGCAAGCAAGCATTCAAGTAAGCATGCAAGCAAGCAAGCATGCAAGCACGAATGCAAGCAAGCAAGCATGCAAGCAAGCATCCAAGCAGGCATGCTAGCGAGCATTTAAGCAGGCATGCAGACATGTAAGCGAGCATGCAGGCAGGCATGCTAGCAGGCATGGAAGCAGACATGCAAGCAGGCATGGAAGCAAGCAAGCATGCAAGCCGTTTAGACGCGAAGAAGTAACAAACATACACACTCAACACTCACAAACTTTCACCTTTATAATATTATAGTTTGATCGATTTCCCTATGGGAATAAGAAATTTTCCCGCAGTAAAACGTAGCCTATGTGTTAATCCAGGGTGTCAGCTAGCTCCATACCAAATTTTATTAAAATCGCTCCAGCCGTTTAGACGTGAAGAAGTAACAAACATACACACTCAACACTCACAAACTTTCGCCTTTATTATTAGTGTTATCGATTTTCCCATGGGAATAAGAAATTTTCCCGCAGTAAAACGTAGCCTATGTGTTAATCCAGGGTGTCAGCTAGCTCCATACCAAATTTTATTAAAATCGCTCAAGCCATGAAGCCAAGACGTGAAGAAGTAACAAACATACACACTCACACACTCACAAACTTTCGCCTTTATAATATTAGTGCGACTAGCTTTTGCCCGCGGCTTCGAAGTAGTAACAATCATACACACACACAAACTTTACCATTTATATAATCCCACTACCTAATACTATATTATAGTATTAGGTAGTGGGGTTTGAGGTCCTACATTCAAAGTTATAATCAGTTTTGTGTCGGGGGTTAAAAAGTACATACATGACGATGAAAAACCCTCCTTTTGAACTCCGCCGCAGTCGGGTAAAAAAGGTGTCATACCAGGGGAGTCTCCAGATTGGCAAATCCATCCACTGCAGCTGTTCCTACAACCTCCAAAACCTTGAGTTCGGTGTCTGTCAGTGGGCGGACTACTGTAGGACCTCCACCAGTGCCCTGGATTTGCTCTCTCCATTTTCTATATTTTGATTTGACTTTTTGGGCCCACTGCGACCAAATCTGCAATTATGAAGGAATTTTAAAACATCATGTAATTTAAAATATGTGGAATATCTTCTGAAGGCGTATGAACTCCGGCAACCTTAGTAAGCAAGCATGCAAGCAAGCAATCAATCAAGTTTGCAGACACAGATTATTATTAACTATAGTTATTTACACTTTGTGAAAATTAAGGATGTGTGACTGTAAAGATACACAGTCCTGTGATAAGACAGACGGACAGCGGAGCCCTAATAATAGGGTTGCCCGTGACTTCATCCGCGAATAATTATTTTATCGCGCGCCCGCGGGAACTGCGATTTCCAGGGATAAAAACTATCCTTTGTTCTTCCCAGGGTCTCAAACTATCTCCATTCCAAATTTCATCTAAATCGGTCCAGCGGTTTAAGCGTGAAAGCGTAACAGACAGACAGACAGACAGAGTTACTTTCGCATTTATAATATTACTAGCTTTTGCCCGCGGCTTCGCTCGCGTGTACTATGAGTATTCCAAAGAACCAAGATATCAAGCAAGCAAGCATACAGGCAAGCTAGAAAGCATGCAAGCATGCAAGCAAGCACGCAAGCAAGCGTGCAAGCAAGCACGACTAAACTTCAGGTAGATACGGTCCTTTACAGTATTTCTTTGTATGCAATGTTTTTCACTAATTCGGAAGCGGACACTAAAAATCTGAATAACCAGAAAGAATACAACTAAAGATATAAACGTGCATATGATATTTAAAGAAACTTCCTATAACTCCTAACCATTAAGGAGTTTAACCTTCCATCATCCATCAGCTCACCTGGATAACCTGAAAAAATACAACTATTTGTCTATACGTACCTATAATATTTGAAAAAATATCCTCAACTCCTAACCGTTACGGAGTTTTACCTTCCATCATCAGCTCATTAACAGGAGATGATGTCTACCAGACGCAAACACTTAAATAACTTGAGAAAATATATGAAAAACGTAATGCGTGCCTACAAAATTTGAAGGTTGCCCTCGATTTCCCTGAGATCCCGTCATCAGATCCTGATTTGGTGACAATGGGACCATCTCAGGAGTATACTATATTCTTTCGAATAAAAAAAGAATTTTTAAAATCGGTCCACAATTGACAGTAAAATCAGTAAACATACACCTACATAAAAAAATACATACAGTGGAATGCATAACCTCCTCCTTTTTTTGAAGTCGGTTAAAGAGCCCTTTTAACCACTGTGACAGTTCAAATATGACGAAAATAGACAAGGTACTAAAGTGTACACATATTTTTGCCCTTGACTGTACCAAATTTTATCCCGATCGGTTGAGCGTGAAAGCGTAACCAACGAACATACTCACTTTCGCTTTTATAATAATTACTAGCTTTTGCCCGCGACCACAGAATAAATAATAGTACTACCGCGACTTCGTCCGCGCAGAGATAAAATTTATGGTCAACTCCCGTTGCAAGCTCTAGTCTATCTATACACTAAATTTCATCCAAATTGGTTCAGTGGTTTTGGTGTGAAAGCGTAACAGACAGAAAGACAGACAGACAGAGTTACTTTCACATTTATAATATTACTAGCTTTTGTT
The DNA here is from genome assembly GCA_947563465.1 of Archips xylosteana. Lineage (NCBI taxonomy): Eukaryota > Metazoa > Arthropoda > Insecta > Lepidoptera > Tortricidae > Archips > Archips xylosteana. The sequence goes on from OX387357.1 coordinate 20,923,299, forward strand.
TGCATGAAATTTGGCACACAGGTAGTTTATTACATGAATTATTTAACACATAGGATAATGCCAGGAAAATGAAAAGTTCCCGTGGAATAGGAATAAGTGAATTCTATAGCCGCTAAGCCGTGGTGCCCTAGTGGTCAGACCCATGGACTCTTAAGCAGAGGGTCGTGAGTTTGAGCCCAGGCTTGCACCTCTGAGTTTTTCCGAATTCATGTGTTAAATTACGTTTGAAGTTTACCATGAGCTTTATAGTGAGAAAAAATTCAATGGTGGGTGTGAAGTTCCCAAATCTACTGTGTAAGTCCTCTCGTTCTGGGAGGAGGCCTGTGCCTGATTGAAACAGGCTTTTTTATCCCGGAAAGTGCAAAGTAAAGTTTCCGCGGGATAGAAATACCTTTTTGACCTTTTTTGAAAATCAGAGACATTGTAACTTTTTATTAGTGAAATCATTTTAACATTCAGCCCCTATATATTCAATTCACTTCCCGTATCCCGTGGGAATTTTGAATTTTCCCGGATAAAAAGTAACTTATGTCAATCAAAAATAGTGTAGCTTTCTAATGGTGAAAGAATTTTTAAAATCGGCTCAATTTTTTCAGAGATTCTGCTATAAACAAAAAAAAAACCGGCCAAGTGCGAGTCGGACTCGCGCACCGAGGGTTCCGTACAAATTTATATGTATCTATGAACATCCAGTCTTAGCAGACCCCTGCTCCTAAGCAAAATGTGCGCAGTGTGGGATCATTGTAGATTGGTTACTGATATAGATATCTATATCAGTATATAGACAGACAGACAGAAAAATTTATGCTTTTCGCAATTTTTCCTTTATCTGTGCTATAAGTCCTTGCTTCGTACCAAATTTCAAGATTCTGAGTTCACGGGAAGTACCCTGTAGGTTTTGATTCCCTTGCGAGTTTCGAAAATATGCGGAAATTTGCGTTTTAAACTGCTGTATTTTTTGATTGCGTTGGCTTAGAAGTATGATTTTTTCACAGCTCCAAGGGACAGTTAGACTTGAGTATTTGATATAAATTTCAGCTTAATTCCTCCACGCGTTCCTGAGAAAAAGGGTCTTGACAGACGGACGGATATGTTAATCCGGATTATAAACTATCTGTGTGCCAAATTTCATCAGAATCCGTCAAACCGTTTTAGAATGAAAGAGTAACATACATCCATCCATCCTTCCATCCATCCATTCATCCATCCATCCATACTCACAAACTTTCGCGTTTATAATATTATAGGATATCTATAATTAGTATTACACTCTGCCACTCCACCACGGTCCTTCGACAGCCATGCCCATTTAGAGTGACAGTTAGGGCCGCCCAGAAAGCTGCCACTTGGGGGCTTGCTATATTTCCTGTAAAGATAACATTTATTTTATAAGTATGTACCTACATAAATACATGTGTCTTCGCCGTAATGTTATTATTCCAAGGCTCTTACAACTGAATCTGCTGTACTTTCATGGACCTAATCTGATTATTTTGGCAGTTTCAGTGTCAGTGCAGCGGATGTGGTGAAACGTTGTCGTTACGGTTGCGAAGCGATATTTTCGCCTATTCTCCACAAAAGTAATAGCGCAGTCGTCAAAGCAACGCAATGACGCGTCACGCAAATAGGTAGTTATTCTGTTTAGCAGTCTAAGATGCGCAGCTAGATCGAACTCGATGCACGTAAAATTAAGTACTATTTATCTCCAATCATTGTGATTTTCACCTTTTGTCACCTTAGTAAATAAACATGCTTACCTCTCGCTAAACCCAAACTGGAGTGCAGGTGTTCCACGAGTAAATTCTGCTGGATTTTATTTATTCGTTTTCGCGACATGTTAATTTAAATGACATGGACAGAAGCCTTTTTTCTTAAATGTTGCCCACTCTAATTTTAGTAAATTATTTGAGAAAATCCTATCCTTTTTACACATTTCATTAATTCATTCGCTCACTTATTTTTTCCAAGCAGCAACACACTCAATTTAAATTAGAAATTTTAGAATACGGATAAAATCCGGCTAAATTTAGTCAGCTTGACTTTCTGGAATAGCACTGGTTAAATCCGCCGTCTAAATTATAATTAAAATTTAGAAAATTTAGATTTAGACTATTTAGCCGACGTGCACGTAGAATCGCGTCCAATATTTATTTTGTTGTATGCTTTGACTTTTTTGACTGGAAAGTTTTATGATAATTTTGCTCAGAATCAATTGTATTAGGAGAAAAAAAGTGGTCCAAAACTTCCATAATAATTTTCAATTCTTCCATTTAGTTACGGCCATTATGTCTATGAAAAATAGTAGCACAAGGGAAAAAAAAACTTGGGACACTTTTATTCTGCTAGTTAGTAAGATTCGAAAAGCTCGTGATTCTGGCCTTGGACCTTGGAAGCTTGAGAGAGGCCTATGTTCAGCATCGGACGTCTTTTCGCTGAAATGATGATGATGATGACATTTTTCTAAGTCAGATCTGAAGGTTTATACTTTATGGGAACGAAGCCGAAGGTAAAATTTAGAAAGAACTGCAAGTTTCATGACGGGATCTTACCCTATGCATTGTATTGCATATTTAGTCACGAGGCGAGGACGGAATAGTTCGTGATCATTAAACATACACAGGTGAGTGATAAGATAACAGTTTAATTTACTTTCTTACTTGAAGTCCATACACGAATATGATTCATGGCCGTATCACATGCTAAGAACAAAAGAGACCATATTTTTTACGTAAAACTGACCCGTGATTGACGTTATCTCACCTGATGAAAAGTGCAGATGAGGTTGAAGGTGAATCGCACTGGTTCAGTAACAGCCTATTCATTCTAGCCTTGAAGAGACCTAAGTTTAATCTGCTTGGGAATACAGACAGTGGGAGCGAATTCCATTCCTTAGCAGTTCATATTAGGAAAGATGAAAAGAACCGCTTCGTTCGGACCAATCGAATGCTAACCACATAAGGAAGAAGACCCAGAAACGGGCGGAGAAACGTTGGCAGACAGGAGATGAGGTGGACTGACGACCTGGTCAAAGTGGCGGGAAGGTGCTGGATGAGGAGAGCAAGGGACCGAGATGAGTGGCGAGCAATGCAGGATGCCTACACTCAGCATTGGGTGGATAGCCACCCAGCCTATAGGGGCTGAAGAAGAAGAAGAAGGAAGAACACACTCCCCGCCTGGATGTCTGTTGGTAAAATGGAGATGGAGGAATTAAATAATTATGATTTCTGTACAGATTCATGTATTTTTGTGAGTAACGGTCTCCCCAAATCTATCGATGCGGAATCGGCCGTTAGGAAAAATCTTTATGTCAACACAATAAGAGGGAAGCCAACTCACCTTGAAAGGAGATCTGTGCCCTGGAGTAGAACGTATATGTATAGGGCGGAATGAATAGTTGTAATTACATTTGACAATTATATTTAATCATGAACTAATTACATTTATTTTGTTATTATATGTATATTATGTTTTTGCACTAATTATTGAATGTCAATTAAACTTAAAATCTGTATATTTTGTTCCTGTGTGCATTTGAATAGCTTCTCTAGTGTACGGACCATCTGAAAAAAAAACTCAGTTTAAAAATAATTTAAATGTAACGTAATTTCAATATTACATCTAAATATTTAGATAGTACTTGTCGGCTGTATACTGCCACTTGAGTCTGGCGATTCTTCAAGGTGACTAGTTCTTTCGCGGATTTTATTATTACTAACGCGATCCCGCAGAGAAGCTCCTAACGTATAGCCCTCTCCATCGCCCTCATACAAAAGCTCAAGGTCAGAGGGCCACTGTCACTTGAGTCTGGCGATCATTCGAGCTATGTTGGTGACTTTAGTTCTTGCGCGGATTTCATCATTTCTAATGAAACTCCGAGCATGCCCTCTCCATCGCCCTCTGAATGACCCTGATCTCACGCATGAGGGTCATCGTTAGCGGCCACGTCTCAGCGCCATAAGTCATCACTAGCAACACACACTGGTCAAAGATTTTTGACTTGAGACAATGCGGTACATTGGATGACAAGATATTGCGGAGCTTCCCGAACGCTGCCCAGTCTAGTCAAGTTGGAAGAAAAATTGTATTATGATTAAAACGAGAGGTGTTTACCGATCTGGAACCACTGGTTGGCGGGCAGGCCAGCATCTAGCCTGGCGGCGGCGATGGCTTCCCGCATGGCGAAGGGGACCGCTACCGCCATGCACGTGGGCGGCTCGCCGATCACTGGAATACATCCAATACATTGGAATTGTATAAAGACAGGAGTCTTTTAATCAAAACTAAAGCGAGGCAGACATAATTATTAAAAAAAAAGATACACGGCCCACACGTATTAGTAGTCAAGGAATGCCTCGTATGATTCATGAGTGCTGTACTGATGTATGCCCTGGACAGGCCGCATCTGTGTTCGTAATTAGATCAACTTTGAATAAAAAAAACCATGAATTGGTTCGGACATGTCGGCGCACTAACCAGGAACAAGCTGTATTAGCTTAGTGGTTTGACCATTGGCTTAATGGTAGTAGCAATCCGAACAAATCTACCACCCGCAAAATTGTGACTAAAGTTGAGCATAGAGGTACATTACCTTTCGCACCGAAATAGCGCGGGTCTGAGTAAGACTTGTTCCTGAAGTAGACGCGGAAGTCCTGTGGGATATCCCTCGCCTGGGGTACGTGGTAGTTCCAGGTGCGGTCCGTCAGCAGTTCACCGCTCTCCGGGTTAAGCACCAGCTGCTCGCACGTCCAGTAGCCCAAGCCCATGATGAATGCTCCCTCTACCTAAAAAATAATTGCTAAAAAATTAGATTTAGGTATTATCTCAGGGCCCGTACTTTTCATGCCGATGACATCAATTTGACGTTGACGTCATTTTAGTAGTTGTGATAATCAATCATTAAAAATTAACCAAATGTGCGACGCAACAAACAAAAATACGATTACAAAACAAAAGTATTTTTATGAATATTGCATTACGTATGAACACGAAGATGAATAAAATGATTGACGACTAATGATTAATGATTATAATAAAACTATTTGGGATCATACTATATGCAGCGTGACGTCAAATTGATGTCATCGGCATGAAAAGTACGGGCCCTGGGAATTATGTTGCAATGCCCTTGCGGGTGCATGTTTGATAAATTATACAGGGTGTTTGGCAGTCGAGTGTAGGGGTTTTAAGAGGTGATAGCTAGGGTGATTCTGAACATTTTTGACCACATTTACTATTATGCCAAGTTGCATGGTTTTTGAGATGTGGCCATTTCTATTCTTTTTTGAAAAATCACAATTTTTCCCAGATTTTCCTATATTTAACATCCTGTATAGCCTGTATTGAATTAATTTTTAGTGTTTTGCCTTTGTTATTCTCTGGTTCTTCAAAATAAATTCAAATAATTGCCTATTACTTATTAATCTAGCAAGATTGATTAAAAAAACTTCTTTAGACGTGACGAGAAAAAAAAATCTCAAATACTTTTGTAACTTTGCGTGCCTACAAAAAAAAATAACAGCGATTTACGCGTACATATTACGTATGAAACTTCTTTAATTTACGGGTTTTCTAAACATGTGCCACTTAAGAAAAGAAAAGTAAAAAAGAACAAAAAATAAAGTATTTCCAAAAAGAGACCTCATTCCATACAGTGCAAGTACACAAGTACGACTACGACGGTACTGGCTACACGACTCGTTAACAGTTCTGACATAGCTCCAGTTGATTTTTTCGTCTGGGGTAGGCTAAAAAACTTAGTTTACGATTAGGAGATTATGGACATAACACATTAAAGATGCAAAATTGAAGCAGGCTATCTCATAATGAAAAATTAAATGAAACTTAGAGTGACTACCACCGAGCTGCGAAGGCATGCTAGTGCGTGTGTCAAGGAACAGTGAAGAACATCGTTCTTACTGTTTTGTACCTGAAATAAACGCTATCTATCTGTTTATCTATCTTAGTACACAGGCTACTTAGTTACTCGTCGTTTAATGATTATTAATTATAAATTATTCAGTTAAGTGACAAAAGTTGAATGTGTTGCCATTGCTATCCTAACTCGAGTGAATAACACAATTTGTTTGTAGACCACTCTTAAGTTGATCAATAATTCCCTTCTATCCAAAATTAAAGTGGCGCACTAATCAACAAGCAAGAAAATTGTATAGCCAGTACCGTCGTAGTCATACACAATTGAAAAACAAAAATGAACTCTTTTTTTTGGAGATATCTTAATTTGTAACAAATTTTTTGGTTTTCTTTTTTAAATGGCACATGTTAATCAAGTAATTTCTACGCGTAAATCGAGTTTACTTTTTTTTGTAGACATGCAAAGTTACAATATTAGCTGTCATTTTTTATATCGTCATGCCTAATCAGGTTTTTTTAATCAGTCTAGCAGTAAGTAGTAGGCAATTATTTGAATTTATTTCGAAGAACTAAGGTATTGCGAAGGCAAAACACTAAAAATTAATTCTATACACGTTATACCTATACAGGAAGTTAAATAAAAATAAAATCTGGAAATCAAAGCTATTTATATTTTTATTATTTTATTTGAAAAACAGCATTGTTTGCCGGATTTTCTTTTTCCTTACTTTAAACTAAGTCTTTTAGCCTACCTCAGACGAAAAAAACAACTGGAGTTATGTCAGGACTGCGAACGAGTCGTGTAGCCAGTACCGTCTTAGTCATACTTGTGTAATGGCACTGTTTGGAAATGAGGTCTCTTTTTTGGAAATACTTTTTTTTTTTATTTCTATACTTTTCTTTCCTTAAGTGGCACATGTTGAGAAAGCCCGTAAATCAAATAAGTTTATTAAGTAATATGTAAGCGTAAATCGCTGTTACTTTTTTTTTGTAGACACGCAAAGTTACAAAAGTGTTTGAGATTTTTTTTTCTCGTCACGTCTAAAGTAGTTTTTTTAATCAATCTAGCAGTAATAGGCCACTATTTGAATTTATTTGAAAGAACCAGGATATTGCTAAGGCAAAACACTAAAAATTAATTCAGTATATGCTATATACAGGATGTTAAATTTAAGATAATCTAGCAAAAAGAGTTATTTTTCAAAAAAAATTAGAAATGGCTATATCTCAAAAACACTCTACTGCCAAACACCCTGTATTTTATAACACCTAGTGATTTTACAACATGTAAGCAATATTAAAAAAAATCTAGTTGAAATCGGCAAAAGCACTAAACGTGATAATTTTCTAACGTGGTACTAACTAGATAATTCGGATCAATCCACTTTATTTTCATCTATAAATATAACTTAACGACGGCAGCTTTTATTAGTTAATGTTAGACACAAGTTTCTTATTATATAGTTAAATTATTCAGCTATATTTTGTGCCAAAAGAAACATTAAACAATAAAAAAAATATAAATACATGTAAAATCCAAGACAAGAAATTTCGCCACGAAACGCAAAAGAATACGACGACATAACTTCAAAGAAATATTTTTGAAATACATATACTAAAATCCCATAATATTCTTTCTTTTGTCAAACCTGGTAACACACTCGACCGAAGCAATCAAAGTCAAAGTCAAAATTCACTATTCAATTTAGGCATCAATTGACAACATTTCATATTTCTAAGATTATAATTTGATTCGTTCTGTGTATTCTGTTTGGAAAGAGAAAGACGCTGATAGTTTTAAAATTTCACTAGGATTATTAATTAATTTGTTACAATTTTTTAAAGATGTGCTTATTCTAAAAGAGCGCTACGATAGAATAGATCCATTACTTTTGTCTAGTCTCTATTAAAAAAAAGTGATGACGTAAATTTGACGTTAAGGTTATTATCTAATGTTATCTAAAACATCTAATCAAGCATCTAATTTAAAATTATGACAGCTCTTTTTTCTAGTGAAAAGGGTAAAGGAAACATATCTATTCTGTGGATGTATTTGTAAGTACATTATGTTTCTAAATTTGTTGTATTTTTTTAAATATGGAGAAATAAATTATAATAAATATTTTTCCGTGTTCAGGAGGCGAAACTCTTTCGATTCCTGCAGTAATTTTCAGGTGTTAAAAAAATGAAAGGTTGTCAATTGATGCTCCTATGAACGTCGAAGAATCTACCACCGGTTCGGAAAAACCCCCATAGGGTAAAGGAGTAAGTTAATAAAAAATGTTAATAACTTTTGTCTCGCTCATTGAAGTTATAATCCTCAATACTAAGTTCTATTGAATGACTAATGTATTACCTGACCGACATCGATCTGAGGACTGATGCTCTGCCCTACATCTTCGAGCACGTCGACCCGCACCAGCTCCCACTCGCCAGTTAGGACGTCTATTTCTACTTCAGCCAGCGTCACACCGAACACGTTCGCTGTCTGCATATCAGCCATCGATACAAAACCATGCGCCTGCAGGTCTACATTAGCTTTAAAAGCTGCCTGCACCAGCTTCTCCCACGTAGCGTCTACCATTGTGGCCCTGATTGGTGCCATCTGAGACAGCAACTGTTCACAGGCTCTCCGAACTCCCAACCCTACATTATTCGATGTAAGACTGCCACCTGTTACAGGACCATTAGGGTTGTTTATAGTATTGCTTCCTTTGATTTGAATTTTTTCCATCGGTATATTAAGAACATAAGCAGCAATTTGAATTGCTTTTGTATTCAAGCCTTGACCCATGTCTACTGCCCCATGCGTTATGGCGACAGTCCCGTCATCATGGTACACCGACAGGTTCACATCGATGTACTGCGTCCCGAAACTCGACCATCCTAGTAAGGAAAACCTTAAGCCGCGTTTCTTCCATCTGTTCTGAGCGTTGTACTTGTTCACGGCTGCTCTCCTGTCTGCGTACTCCGCGTCGGTCTTCAGTTTCTCCGCCATTTCCCTCAGTTCAGTAAAAGCCGGATCCAGATTGCGCAATCTAACTTCAAGGGGGTCTAGAGACAATTCGTATGCAATACGCTCCATTATAAATTCCACTGATGTAATGGATTCAAGACTTCCTGTGAATTACAAATTATTTGTTACGTCAAGCAAGATTATCACAAACTCGTTATAACGACACGTCTTGGTCACGTTACAAAAAAAAATGTTGTGTTGAAAACACATATATCCTGATAAATACAACCTAGGTCTCTTCAAGGCTAGAGTGAATAGGCTGTTACTGAACCAGTGAGGTACACCTTTGGCCTCATCTACACTTTTCATCAGGTGAGATAGTAATCAATCACGAGTCAGTTTTATGTAAAAAAAAAAGACATAGCTAGCTTTTTTTAGATATTCCTACGAAATCTAGGTGAAATCCCTAAGTTTAGAGACATAAAATTTGGCATGGGTGTTTTTATTGCAAAGTTTATAAAGAGTGCAAAAATATGCTCAATACCAAGATTAAGGCTGGTTTTAGTGTCACGCGGACGATCAGTACGGATTGCTACGCATGAACCAATATGTACGGTATTAAGCTTAGGGAGCGTTTTAGAGTAATGCGGGCGGCTCCGTACGGAAAACCGTCCGCGCGGACAGCAGTTTTAATACATATTGGTCCGTACGCACGTGCGTAGCGATCCGTACGGACGGTCCGCGTGACACTAAAACCAGCCTATACAATAAGTTTCAAAGCAAATATGGTGCGAATGGGAACAGTCCGCGCGCAATCAGCAGGTAATGGTGGTTTGAACCGGTCTCCCGTTCGGTGTTATTATAGCCCGTGGTAAGGGAATGTGCAACACTCGCACAAACTTGTGTAAAGTTTATGAGTGTGAAAAAAGTGTGATGTAATTTCTGGGGATTCCCACGAGGATTTTTGGATAGTCCTTGACTGCCAGACTGATCGAGGACTTCTAGATCTAATGGCAAACGCGTGCGAAGCTGCAGGATAATGCTATTTTTAACATAAAGTTGCTGATACACTTGAGCATTCACTTGTAACCGAACAACGAGCATTCGCCGTTTTTAACTTTGATCGTGTGATGCTCGTTAAAACGCTTCTTTTATTTTGTGAGCTTTTACCTGTAATGTAACATTCGCTAGAATGCTGATTACAACTATTACAAGTGAATGCTCAAGTATATCAGCACCTTAACTTCAACCCATCACTTACCAGGAGCTCGGCACTGAGTATTACTAGCGGTATCAGTTATCACAGTGTGCACTTTGAAATTCCATCGAGCCTTGTCATAACAGTTGCTATACATTTTCAAAGCTACTACTGTGAGATTTTCATCAACAATGTAACCATTATCCATATACATATTTTCATTACAATATTGAACTACTCCTTTAGTATCAACCGCCACCTGAAAAGTGAAGTTACTTCTACGTTACTATCCGGTCCGATGTGTTTTTTTTTTTGTGAAACCGTGTCCTCTTAATGACTGTGAGTGTTAACGATGGAATATTAAAGTGGCGAATGACTAACAAGACTTTTCATTATTAAGGCTTAAAGCCAAATTCGCTGTCATTGTTTTGTGTGCTTTGTATTCAAGAGTTCAACTTATAAGCACTTAATTTTCCAATCAAATGTCTCAGTCACATTCATTAAGAGCCAAAAAACATTCAGATGACACTACATTTGAAAGATAAATCTTGAGATCGTCGATCTTGTAATTTTACCTCGTAGTCGGTAGAGCAAGGTAGCCTCTTCCCTGCAGCCTTTGACTGTGTGGCGAGCGGCAGTATGATGCGGCAGGGCCGGTTCAGCTTGTGTGTGACCAGCGCACACGCTGCCGCCACCTGGTTTATCCGTGTAAGTTTCAGCCCGTACGCCCCTCCCAATCGACGTACGTGGACATCAATTCTTGAAACAACAGTGAGGTCTTATGAGTTTTACTTCATCTATGTATTACAGTATCGCTATATTGCCATACATTTATTTTAACGTGGTCGCATTGTATCAAGCACACTCGTAAAAAGTTTCATGTTTCTGTACTAAGCAGTTCTGATTTCGGGATTCCACACGCATTCATTCCGATTATGGTCATCGCAATAAAACTTAGCCTTATTTTTATTCCCAAAATCATCTATCGACACAATAAACTTTAGACTATAACGTGTAACAAACTTATTTATTTATTTCACTGTAATGTCATGTACATTTTAAAAATATGTTATCTTCTAATTTATAAAAATCTCGTGTCACGGTGTTTGTTACCGAACTCCTCCGAGACGGCTCGACCGATTTTTATGAAACTTTTTTTTTCTGTATTCTGTAGGTCTGAGAATAGGTCGTAGGCTATTTTTTATACCCCTATTATCCTTTGCGGACGGAGTCGCGGGCAACAGCTAGTAGATTTATACGACAGTCCATGACGCCCTTTGGCTTTCTCGTTCCAATTAATATTATAGTACCTTGATTGCCTTAGTAAAATGCGTATACCTATTTTCCGGCATTTTGAGTACTCGCGATATTACAGCTTGCGTGTTGTCTAAGCACTGCGTGGTAGAATGCGCCTCCAGGCCCTCCTCAGTCGGCTTCGTCACACACATCAGCGTCTCCATGCAAAAGTGAGTCTGGTGGTAAATTGTTTCGTTTCCTTTAATTGTTTTATATATGTCAGTTCCTTTTGGACCACCAGGCTTTTCACCGGTCATTTTAGTTCTATTTGCATCTTTTTTTGCTTCTTGTATGTCAATGACTGGTTTCTTTACATTACTGTATTTGACTAGTACACGTTTAGCAGCGTCTTCTGCAATGTGTTTTGTTTCAGCAACGATCACGCCAACGACCTGCCCATTGTATTTGACGGGACCTTTGCAGAAGATTTCTTCGTCAGCAATGAATTCTTCGCTGCTGATCCTAGCGGTGAAGGTGTTGACTCCAGGAATGTCTTTGGCCGAGTAAAATTCTATGACACCAGGTTGTTGCTGCAACACCAAAATAAATCGATGATAAACCTAAACTTGTTTCTTCAGATAAAACAATTTATTTTCTACTTTATAAGCGTAGATTTTTATGACAAACTAAATCGATGCTTTAGTTGTTATTTACAAGAGCGTCACTGGCATCGATGCTGTGGATGTCTCCGAGCGGCACTGTGGTGAGAACGAACGCTCCATACACCTCCCGTGGGAGACAAGGTAGGTCCTCCGTGTACGGGGCCTCGCCAGCACATTGAATCTGCAAGAAATTTTCATTATCATTCAAAAACCGAAGGATTAAGATAGCTTAATTAATAATAATAATAATTATTATTTATTTAATTCGAGTAACGGAGACTCATCATAACATTCCACAATATTACATTTTACAATTTATGGTTAGTACAGACTTAATTTAATTTAGGTGTTAGTACTTATACCTATTTCGATGGCCCAGACGAATAAAACGACAACTACAACTACAAAAAAAAAACGACAACTTTACAGGAAAAATAAAATCAACTTTAACAAAGATAACTGACAGTTCTGGCAGCCGTTATAATAATATATGTATATGCTTATAATATATCATTAGATAGATATCAAAATTACCTACAAAACTGCGTAAATATTTGACCCTTATTTTTAACCATTTTTCTGTAAATAGTGAAAAACGTCTTTATTTTTTTATTCGAATCATAAATCTTCAGGTCATTTTGTGTTATGGCTCATTGCACCGTTATTCGTGTTAAAAAGTGTAATTGCTTTAAGCGCAATGTACATTAACGTATATTTTTGTATTTGATTTGATTTTGCAATCGGCGTTTGCAATTTTGTTCGTGTTAATTTATTAAAATGATTTTTATTCTTGACTCAAACATTAATGAGTAGTATGTGAAAGCTAGTATGACTAAAATTTGGCTGACAAGTTGGAAGGCGATCAAAGGTGTAATGCTAGTTTACACGAATCTTGCTAACAAAGTTTAATTCGAATAAACGTGCAAAGTAGTATTACTAAAAATGAAATAAAAAAAAGTTAATGTAGAAAACCATTGCACGTTTATTCGTGTATAGTAACAAAATTGTTAAAACGGCAACACTCTCTTGGAATCTTATTCGTGTTCATTTATATGGAAAATTACCAACGAATAAAAATTAAATACGTATTTTTCATAAACGGTAAATCGGATTGGCTTAAAAAAAATTCACAACGTGCCTTAGGGTATATAAAAGCATAAAAGCAAAAAAAAAATTTTTGTGTAAGGGCCTTTGCACGTTTATTCGTTTGGGCTATCGATTTATTGTATAAATATTCAGCGACTGCTAGGCACATGTAGTTCACGGCATCGCCTCATATAGGGACAATCGACTCTGTCAGCCCAAGCCCAAGTTCAGTAGACCAGGTGTTATGATATAAAAATGAAGATTGTGAAGGAACTTACAAGTGCTTCAGCTTTTGGGACAGGTTCGTTGATAGGATAGAGCTTGGGGTCGGTAGTAAAGATCTGGCGCGCGTCGGAGACAGGCCGCGTGCTGCTCAGCGTGACGCCGCCGGAGCCGTAGCGCGCACTCACCAAGCTGCTTGGACAGAGGGTCAACAAACCCTGAAGAAGAAAGAAGTCTTTACTATAGCTCTTTATTATTAGTATGAATTGACAATGAAACTACATAAAATTATAAGAGCTACTTGCCTTATAAAATAAGTTTAATGCGAGATTTTTTCTGTACTCTACAGATGGTTGTGGTAGATTTTCTGTCACCACCAGCTCTTGCTCAAGGACCTTCAGAGCCGCTTGGAGGATCTCGTTGGCAAAAAGTTGCTTTCCAATTAAAAACTTTTCTGTCTTTTCGGCATGAACAAAATGTCCTGACAGCCCACCGTACACGATGCGTGCCTCTAGAACGGTGGACTGGAAACTGCACAGTTTGTATAAGTAACCAGCGTTGACAATAGCAACGGCATTTTGAGCTCGGGGCATGATCTAGAAAATAAGAAATGTGCAGAATAATACATGACTATTACATGTATAGGTCGAAAATTAATGAAAATTAAAGTCAAAAGCAAAGAAAATGACCAAATTAAGCCTATATTATACTTATAATTGATATGTTTTCATATTATAATCTTTACCTTAAATGAAATGAATTTGTAATCTTGACCCAACGGTGGTAATAAAATATTCACGATTATCTTTCCCTTCATATGCAACTGGAGAAATGCCTTTGGTGTCACTATTTCTCGAGACCCATTACAGTCCACTGAAAATGGTAGTGCAGTATTTTTGATTTTAATTTCGGCAGTAAATTGTTAGTAAGAAAAATAAAATAAAAACTTACAGATCGTCAAATATGCACCGACCGTCTCAAGCAGAAGAAACACATCAGATTGAAAATTAAAGTGTTGATGTTTAGTCATCAGATTACCGCCGATTGTTCCTATCTGTACAAGGAAATTACCATTAGAAAAAGAATAAACGACAAAAAACAAGAAAGCCAGATGACTTTCTCACATAAGATGTTATACCGCAAAATGGTAATGGTTCGCATTAAAACTTACATTTCTCACAGGAATATGAGCGACCTTCAATAAGTGCTGCCGAAGTTTTTCCAAATACCAGAAATCCGCTTCAGTGGCTGCCAGATGCTCGAAAATATCCATTGTTTCTGTCAATGTCGACGCTGCGCCAATAACCAAGTTCTGATCGAAATGGTATCCCTTCAGCTCATTAACACTACTGATGTCTATAAGGACTCGCGGGTACTCACGAATTGGGTACGCTCCTGAAAAATGTTGAACAGTTATTAACCGTGTTTCTGTTCTGTTGTTTTGACAGTTAGCCAAGTTCTAAATACCTTTTGCCGTGTTTCCAGCTACCAACATATAGGAATCATCTCCTTTTTTCCGCAAAACGTCAAATATTTCTTTAAGTGACGACACTCTGAACCATGACCTGCCGTCTTTTAGTTCTATTTCCTTATTTTGTGGTACATCATCCGCTTCCACTATGCACCAATCACTGTCACTGCACGTGCTTGTTCGACATGTTCTTCCATTTTTCTTACAAATATTTAGGTCTTCAATATCTAGCAGTTGGGGTTCGAGCGCATCACTCGCGAATGTCTTGAAGGCTTCCAGTATGGGACGGTATCCGGTGCAGCGACAGATGTTGCTTGCAAATGACTGCTCTATCTCTAATTTCGTTAGTTTCATTTTAGACTTTAGCAAGCTGTCAATCAAAATTTTCAAATGTTTTAATTTAGATCTGTTTTACATTATGTTATGATACTAAGCTTTTGTAATTGAACAATATTCATTTGCTCTTGACCTACCTGAACATGGCCATGACCCACCCCGGCGAGCAGTACCCGCACTGGGTCCCGTTGTGCTTGGCGAGCGCTTCCTGCAGCGGGTGGTAGCCCGAGTGCCGGTTGCCGACGCCCTCTATCGTGGTCACCTCCCAGCCCTCACAGGACGTTATCGACACCAGACACTATAAAGTTCCAATGCAGGTCAGCAGCAGAATCGAAAGAGCCTTCGATTAACAATAAAAATAGTATCGTTGATCGGAGGTAAGAACGGTTTTAGTTTTTGTAATGTTGTTTTATACCTTCACTGTTGAGTGTTAAAGAATTTATAGTTTATTTTGGCAACAACAACCACATTAAAATGTATGTAAATCTTAGAAAATAGAATAAACTAGAAGCTGAGTTACAATTTCATCCTTCTGTGACAAGTTTTTCCAGAACCAAATAAAAAAATACGCGAGTTTGAAAAACAGTAATGTTCTACTTTAGTTTACTAGATTAAGTTTTTAGATTAAGGTCGTGGCTGAAATTTAAAAGTCATGGATGTTTGCTGTCGTGTTTTGAATTGGTGACGCAATTATCTTCTGAAGCACTTTTGGTCATAACATGATGTTAAGGTACTACTTAATATTCTTTAACAACAGTCGCGTTTCTGGCTTTAATGATTATTGTCTCTACCGAGTTGACGGCTTGCGGTGGATGTCCGGGGCGCGCGGCGGCGACGACGCATGCGCCGCAGCCGCCCTCGCGGCACATGTACTTGGTGCCGCGCAGCTCGCTGCCCACGCGCAGGTAATCCAACAGCATCACATCAGAGCTCACTTCGCACCCCACTGCCAAACAAATAGTGCATTAACTCAATATACAGTTGTAAAGTATAGAGATTAATATTTTGTTACAAAAAACTATTTTAAATTAATTAAAAAGGCAAGATTTTTTGCATTTTGTATTTTCTGTGGTTGTTATTTCACAGGCTCAGCTATCAGCATAAAAAAAGCAAATCTGTTCATCCGTTTCCCATTCATATCTAGTATCAGTCAAGTGGGTCAAACGTACCAGAGCACGGCTTTCCATTGACGCTAAAGTTGATGAGATCCATGGTTCAGTGGTGAGGATTGCTCTGGAATTAATCAAATTTTCTTTTCGTCACTGGATTATTACCTATACAGGGTGTTAAATTCAAATGGATCAGTATGGCGAAATCAGAAACTATGAGAGATAGCAAAATAGATAGTTGACCAGATCGAACTGAAGCCCGGACCGAAAGAATCAGGCTGCGAAGCTTTGAGGTCTCTGGTTTGAAAATATTATTAGGTATGTAAGAAAAATACAAATGTTTGCTATATCAATCTACTTGAACATGTATCTACCAATATAACTACCTAGGTATGTTTATCCATTGTCTAGCACTATAACACAGGTTTTACTTACTTTGGGCTAGAAGTCAATTAGTACCAATTGTCCCGTGATATCTATTTATTATTTAGGGACATTTTTTTTTAATTATTCTGCTTTGTAGTCCCACTGCTGGGCAAAGGCTTCTCTTCTCTTGCTTCAAGGACATATCAAACGCGAGCTCCTGCCGTCCCACGTGATAAATATCTAGGTCGTCCCATATCTCCGCTTCGGTTTGCCTCTATTACGAAGCCGCTAGGAATCCATTCCCTGCCTAAAGTTCAGGGATCATTCGACAGACATGTCCAGGTCAGTCCCACTTCAACTTGGCCGTCTTTACGCCC
Source organism: Archips xylosteana (assembly GCA_947563465.1). NCBI lineage: Eukaryota > Metazoa > Arthropoda > Insecta > Lepidoptera > Tortricidae > Archips > Archips xylosteana. The sequence goes on from OX387357.1 coordinate 20,940,189, forward strand.
ACGTCAGCAATACGAGTCATAGAGCGCAGCGCAGCTCAGTATTTCTAATCCGGTCGGTTTTTCGGACACCAAGAATGCTTCACTCCATTGCTCGTTGGCAAACCTTGAGTTTGGACTTCTGAGCCTTTGTAAGCGACCACGTTTGCGCGACGTAGGTTGGGATGGGCAGGATACAATACACATGTCGTAGAGTTTGCGCTTTAGAGACATTGGAAGGTTCCCCTTCATTAGCGTCTTAAATAAATAAATATTACGGGACAAATCACACCAATTGACCTATTCCCAAAGTAAGCTAAGCATAGCTTGTGTTATGGGTACAAGGCAACGGATAAACATACTTGTACAGATAGATACATACATAAATACATATTAAACACCCAAGACCCGAGAGCAAATATTCGTATTATCCATACAAATATCTGCCCCGACGCGGGAATCGAACCCGGGACCTCAAGCTTCGTAGTCTGGTTCTCTACCTACTAGGCCATCTGGTCGTCTTCATAGACCAGAAGCTCTTCCAGGCATTTTCAATAAGTCTATCGATTTCTTTGTCTTGCCTGTTTTTGAAGGATGCTATCTGGCCTAAATAAATATACTCGTCGGCACAATTAATTAATATAATATATATATATTATACTAGCGGACCCGACAGACGTTATCCTGCATGAACCTAGATACCGACTGCTTACATCTTTTCTTCGATATTATGCTGCGTATAATAATTAATAATGTGTGATAATGTATTTTTTTAATTTTATTCAATAATCTTTTTAAATTATTTCAAATCTATTCAATTAGTCTAATGACCCAAAATCTGCTTTTTTAACATAAGTTCCAGAAATCGCTTCGTGAAAATTTAATATAATGAAATAACACTTACAGGGTCGCCCAGTTCTGAAAACAGACGAGCAGTATGATGCGATCGAATAATTTAAATTAACGAACATAAGCAAATTAAGCGTAACTTAGGGTAAAATACCCAAGCAAAATAGATCGGTGCACAATATCCTAAATAAGTGTATTAAGAAAAAAATTTGTAACACTTTAATTTGCAATAAACAGTTTATTTTTTTTACATACACACGAATTGCGCTTATTCTAATATAGAAAAATCTCGTGTCACGGTGTTTGTTATCAAACTCCTCCGAAACGGCTTGACCGATTTTAATGATTTTTTTTCTCATATTTGGTAGGTCTGAGAATAGGTCGTAGGCTATTTTTTATCTTCGCAGACGGAGTCGCGAGCAACAGCTCGTACATATAAAAAAATCACGGGACAATTCACAACAATTGATCTAGTCCCAAAGTAAGCAAACACACACACACCCACACCCACTAGTTTACTTTAGTTGGCTACCTAGAGTGGAGAAAAGAAGAACTAAATAATCGATGAAGAAGAAGATAAAGAGGTTTCCATAAGTGACGAATTGGCAAGGTTTTAACTGGGAGTTAAAGTATCTTTTTTTTTTTTTTTTTTTTTTATGTTAGATAGGTCAGACAAACGAACTAGTGGGTCACCTGATGTTAAATGAACACCACTGTCCATAGACACCCGCAGCGCTTTACACGATGCCAGTGCGTTGTCGGCCCTAAAGGAGAGGGAATAGGGGAAGGGGGAGAGGGAAGGGGTGAGGTATTGGGCCCCCGGCACTCTCACTGACCATACGAAACGCAAGCAGGATTACTGCTGCTTCACGCCGGTGTTCTGTGAGAGGGTGGTACTGCCCCGGACGAGCCGGCCCATTCGTGATGCAGCGGCTAGCTACAACATGGCTCTACCACTACAAATATCTATCTTTTTTCAATTAAGGCTTTAACAAACACTTATATAGAATCTATCACCGGTTTGGAAAACCCGTGTTAAGCAGAATCCGGCAAACAGATCTACAATGTTATTAAATCACATATCTAAAGTCGCGGTAACCTATACTTCATTTAATTTAGAATTATAAACCACAACAATATTAAGGTGCGACCAAACCACCGCTTAAAAAACGGTGACGGTACGGAATCGCAGTGACGCACCGTAAACGTCAGAATTTTTAAGAGTATAGTGGTTTGACCAACGGCCTCTCAAAAAGAAGCTCCTGGGTTCGAGCTTAGGCCCTTTTTATGTGTATATTTAAATTGATGTGCTTTACGGTGAAGGAAAATATTCCGTTGCGAGGAAACCTGCGCACACCTGTGTGAAATTTAATGTATTGTGTGCAGTTTCCAATCCGCACTGGGCCCGCGTGGGAACTACGTTCCAAGCCGTCTCATTCTAAGAGTGTGCCCTACAGTGAGACGAAGCTAGGATGATAATGATGAAAGTCATATTATTTAGTTAACTTTGTTATATCAGAATTGGGTGAAATACCCTATTCTGAGTAGTAGCTTAATATTGTCTCCTTTTGCATTGAAATATTTCTTGTTTACTTTAAATATTATTTTTTGTAGAAACAGATGTTTTACATGAATACAACAATTAAAAGAGAATGTAAATATCTATACCATGTGCGTAATTCAGAAAGTTAACAGCAACTATGTCAGAAACTTAAATGTGGGAGTGGAAACTAAATTTATCTTCATTATCATTAGAATTTAAGCCGAAAGACGTCCACTGTTGAACACAGGCCTCATCCTCAGGTCTTCATCACCACACACATCGCTTGTAGAACTGATGGCTGATGCCACTGAGACGTAGCCGCTAACGATGGGCGTCATAAGAAAGCTCAAGGGTGCTCAGAGAGCGACAGAGAAGGATATCCTCGGATCGAGTTTCTCTGCGGGATCAGGTCAGAGATTCGCCAGACTCAAGTGGCAGTGGGCAGGGCACACCATGATGGCCGGTGGGGTGAAAAGGTTTTTGAATGTCGTTCACGTACCGAAAGACTCAGTGTAGGTAGACCTCCAACAATATGGAGCGACGACATTTTTAAGGTTGCGGGAACGTGTTAGATGAAGAAATTCACCCTACCTATATTTTATTATAAATGGAATACCTAGTACACGCAAGAAGAATACTCACTTTATTCAATGAGGCGCCAGCTGCTGATCCTGTCCAGCAGTCGCTGTAGCCGAAATCGGCTCGGACAGTATTATTATTATTATTACTCACTTTATACATATAACTGCTGGCTTAATTAAAATATCACGTATAATACCGTCATAATAAATTGGATACGGTCCGGTTTACCTATACCATTTGAGGAACAGGTGTCACAATTGGGGATGTCTATTTTTTTGCAATGTATAGAAAATCGAAAACCATTTCGAGATAAATGCTTTTTAAATCGTTTTCTGTAGTTATTTAATTTTAATATTATGTAATGAATTTATTATATAACAAATAAGCAATAACCTTCATTTGACATTGGTGTAAATTACGTGACCGGTTCAAGTCGTACTTTATTCTGTGTGGTTAGAATTCTTCACAATTTACGCGTGGATTATACTACGGAGTATTTGGACCCGCTGTCTGACATCTAGCACTTTGTCAGTGCCAGTAAAGTGACACAGTGTATAGTGTACCACTACGCAAAAAATAATTAAAGGGGTTGCCTTATCGTACGCATTTAGATCCCTAGGAGCCCTCAATTATAATCTGACGTCATCAACTAAAATAGTTTCAATAATTAATTTTGAAAAAAGTAGAGAACTAAATGACAAAATATTGAAATTAGTTTCTTATAATTGACTTTTCTATACAAAAAAAAAAAATAAAAACCACTGGTAATTTTTTTTAGACATTCCCAATTATGTACCTCGAACAAATTTGTCCAATTCCAAAATAAAGTGATATGACTTAAATAGTGAAATTAATGAATTAATTTTGTAGGCCCTGGCGCTTGCGTCGTTGTAATCCTCGTGATGACGAATTCACTTCCACAATATTTTTAGCACCCAAACCGAATGGTGGAAAAAGATTAATTTTAAACTTAAAGAAACATAATATAATGTTACTTAATTAAATTTTAAAATAGGAGATCAGAACCGCAGCGAGACTAATCTAATACCTTTAAACGAGCAATTCTTGTATATATATATATATATATATAATCAGGAGCTCGGAAACGGCTCCAACGATTTCGATGAAATTTGGTATGTGGGGGTTTTCGGGGATGAAAAATCTAATACCTTTAAACGAGCAATTCTTGTATATATATATATATATAATCAGGATCTCGGAAACGGCTCCAACGATTTCGATGAAATTTGGTATGTGGGGGTTTTCGGGGATGAAAAATCTAATACCTTTAAACGAGCAATTCTTCTTCCGAAGATCAACCCCGGATTATCCCGCAAACTTCGCGGTTATGGAAGAACTCAGCTCCGACTATTGGTTGGGGCTCTAACTGGACATGCCTTACTTAACAAACACTTACACAATTTAGGTGTTACAGACAGCCCCCTATGCAGAGCGTGCATGGAGGCGGAAGAAACGGCCTCACACGTCCTGTTGGAGTGTGTTAGTGTGGCGAGCTACAGGGCACTACACCTCGGGACACCGAGGTCGCTCCAGGAAGTCGTCGGCAACGTGAAGGGTCTGCTAGGCTTCCTTATGGAGTTGGGCTGGCATGAATAGTGCCTACAGCCAGTTACGCAAAATAGGCGCGTAAAAGACGTCGAGTTGCGGAAATTAGCCCGTTATTACCTATTTTTAACGAGCAATTCTTGTATATATATATATATATATAATCAGGATCTCGGAAACGGCTCCAACGATTTCGATGAAATTTGGTATGTGGGGGTTTTCGGGGATGAAAAACTGATCTAACTATGTTTCATTTTCAGAAAATCGCTTTTACTCGTGTTTTCCGGCTATTTTTGTTTGCATTAGAATATAAAGCTAAATTTCGCCGACTTCGAGCAGATCATAATGGCACATTAGAAATCGGGTGGTCGCGGATCCAGCCGACCTCGGTTCGATTCCACGTTTTTTTCAACATTTTTAGTTTTTTTTTTTAAGTTTATTTTTCATGAGAAAACGTCAAGTTTCTTCTTTTGTGAGAAAAAGTTACTTTTTTGTGAGAAAAAGTTACTTTTTTGTTAGAAAAAGTATTATAGGGAACGTGCAATAACTATAGGCGGCAGCACTAATGCGACAGAAGAGACTATGCGGACAGTAAAACAAACTTATCAAGGTAAAACATTCAAATTGATGGCACCCTTATGGCACCAGTTGGCAGCACCATCTATGTGCACGTTCCCTATTGGGAGCACAGAACAGGAAAAGCCGGTTGTCTGTAAAGTCGGTTTACGGACGATAGTTTAACGTGACTTAACTCCCCCCCCCTCCGGTGTTTTTCTCAAATATCTTGAAAACGGTGCATCCTACGGCAAAATCAATGAAATTTTTATCCCCCCTTTAATACCCCCGCGCTCCCTCCCCCGCATCCCCTCCCCCCTCTCACCCCCCCCCCACCCCTCCGGTGTTTTGATCTCGGAAACGGCTCCAACGATTTCGATGAAATTTGGTATTTGGGGGTTTTCGGGGATGAAAAATTGATCTAGCTTGGTCTTATCTCTGGGAAAACGCTTGGTACCGAGTTTCTGCCCGAGCAGAGCTCGGTCGCCCAGGTACTATACTTAAACATAGCAAATATTGACTTAAAAGGGCCATATTTTCTTATACCGTTACCGTTATTCGTGAGTAAAATAAAAATTGTAAAATATTCTGACAGGTCCCTCACAGGCTGGGTTGCTTTTTGTAACGGCAAATGAATGCATGGAGCAAGGAAGAGCGATGAGCGAGAGTTTCACGTAAATTACTTAGAGCTCTTAGCTATATTTCTAGCACTTAAAGCTTTACTAAAAACATGAAAAACTGTTCAGTTTTACAGCGAGCAGACAATACAACAGCTGCTAAACATTAGCTACATAAACCGCATGGGTGGAATTCAGTTTCCCCACTTTAATAATTTATTCAGACAATCTTGGCAATGGTGCGAAAGGCGAAGTATTTGGTTCTTCGCATCTCACATGAATACCAGAGATAATATTATGAAGCAGAAGATGAATCTGAGCATTTCTTAAAAAAACTAACACTTTTTTTATATACCTACCCAACAATTTTATGTTATTCCTATTCAGTATCACGAGCTTTTTCCATCCCTGTAGGAGAGAAAAAATGTCCCGAAAATGTCATGTATTTTTTATGTTCTTCCTTTTCGTTACGTTAGTGAATAGAATAGTAACAAAATAGAAATAAAAAAACATAGCGACATTTTTTGTCATATTAAGGTTGAAAGATCTCGTGATTCTGAATAGGAATAACATCAAATTATTAGAATATAAAAAAGTGACATTTTTTTAGGAAATGCTCATCTAGAAAATTAATCCATAAACAGAATGTAAACTGTCAGATAAGGCAGAGAACAACAGCAAATATTGAACTGTTCGCCTCTCGAGCCAATACCAACTGTGCAAATTTTGTATCGTGGAGACAGGACTCAGAAGCCACTTTTATTACAGCGTTCACATTAAATTGGAATAATAAATTTTTGTATGCTTACAAACGTAAAGCCACAGGAATACTAATATTCCCATACTGGTAAGGTCAGGCTTAGTATCCATTATGAAAAAAGTTAATAACCTCAGATATAGTATAGCTCTAACCAGTTTAATCGTATCTTATCGTCTTATATAACAGAAACCAACTTACCAGTTGTTTTTTTCTGCTTTCTTCCCAGCGGTTGTATTAAGTAGATTTGATGTTTATTTATTTATTTATTTATTTTTTTTATTTTGAAAACAAACAGGCAAACATAGCACAAATACATAAATAATTTAAACAATTCATTAACCCAAACAGTTTTCACTTATAACTAATAACATTTCTGTTGCTCAAACAAGAAGTATACTGTAAATATAGAGAGAAAAAAAAGAAAGAACCGAATGAATACAATAGAGAAAGAACCGAATGAATACAATAGAGAAAGAACCGAATGAATACAATAGAGAAAGAACCGAATGAATAGAATAGAGAACCGAATGAATACAATGTTAGCGCCCTTGTCGCCCAATACAATCATCATCATCATCATCATCCCAGCCTATATTCGGCCCTATATAAAGAGAGGGCTTAGGCCGTAGTTCCCACGCGGGCCTGTGGATTGGGAACTTCGCACACACCATTGAATTTCTTTACATGTGTATGCAGGTTTCCTGACGAGGTTTTTCTTCACCGTAAATCTCATGGTAAATTACAAATGTAATTTCGCACATAAATTCCGAAAAACTCAGAGGTGCGAGCCGGAATTTGAACCCACGACCTTGTGCTTGAGAGGCCATGGGTCAAACCACAATGTTTTAATGAAGTAATATAATATTGCCACGACAATTTCATTGAAAATGTGGTGGCAATTTTACATAGACAGTGACCATGACGCGTTTGACTGTTCTATTATAATTGGTTTAACCCTTAGCTATACGATTTAATATTTTCCTTCGAAAGTATGAATTAAATTTAGAAAACACCCCTTTATTATTATTAATTCATAATCAAGGCAGAAAAAGGTCCAATAATGATGATATAAAATATTTTTTTTAAAATCAGGGTAAAAATTTAATTTTAATTTAATTTTTTAACGCTATGGTATCATATTTGACACTCCATGCAAATTGTATTCTGCTTGCAAAATAGAATAAGGACTCTGGTAGATACAGTCATTTAAAGCCACAATTAATGTTGGAGAAAATAAAAAAAACCTAAGGTATAATTTAATAAGGATTAAGTTATTTGAGTGAACAGTACACCAAAGGTGCATCAAGAGGATTTATAAATTCACATCGCTCAGCTTTGTCTGTGTATTGGAAAAGCATGTTTTATCAGATGCTCGTATTACTAGCTTACTAAAGGGAGTTTATAAATTAAACAAGTCTCCCTAAAATAAATTATTATTATTATTACATATATATCTATATCTATACATATAATAAATCTGTAACAAGTCGGTGTCTGTACATTTAAGATATTTGAGAAAAACTGTCACTAGGGCTATTTATTAGCGCAATAGAACCCAAAACAATGATTTTTAGAATTATTGTCTGTTTGTCTGTGCGTTTGTGCGCGCTAATCTCAGAAACGGCTTAGCCTAGAAGGATGCGGTTTTCACTGATATGTTGGTATTTTCTTGGATTAACATTTAGTGTTTGTTTCATTTGAATCGGTTGACAAATAAGAAAGATACGATACTTTCAGTGTTAGATAGCCCATTTATCGAGGAAGGCTATATAAGCTATATATCATCACGCTGGGAATACGGTGGTGAATGTGAACGTGGGTGTGCGGGGGGGGAGGGTTGGGAGGGGGGTGCGGGGGGGGTATTTTTTTATATCGAGGAACTAAGGAGAGCCATAATTGATGAAAAAGCAAATTGGATAAAAAAAATATGCTGCCCAAATTACTAATTCCACGCGGACGGAGTCGCGGGCAAAAGCTAGTCTATAATAAAATAATAGAGTCACATAAGAAATCACTTTTAATATCAGATATTTAAAAAAAGTACTACAGAGTTCTCCAGCTTATTTACTATCCAGGGGAAGATTGCCGGAAAAAGAAGCGTGGGCAGGAGAAGACACTCGTGGCTGAAGAATTTACGAGACTGGATCAACTGCAGTACCACTTCCTTGTTTAGAGCAACGGCCTCCAGAATCAGAATTGCCATGATGTCCAACTTCCGATAGGAGAGGAGTGCGTAGAAGAAGATTAAAACAAACATTTATTAACTTATCGCTTAAGTGACATTGATTTTTTTCTTATTTTTCTAGAACTATTCTGCCGTGCTAAGCCAAAAGGGCCTATGTCCGAAAATGACCAAATTCTGTTTTTTTTTGCGTTGGATTCCTCAGCTTATAAGGAATTAAGTTCTGTTAACGAAAAAGTCGTATTTTTATTAGAAGTGCCTTAAATAGCTAAGAAAGGCTTATTTTTCACTCAAGTACGCCGCTTTAGCCTAGTTGGTAGTGACCCTGCCTACGAAGCAAGAGGTCCTGGGTTCAAATCCCGGTAAGGGCATTTATTTGTGTGATGAGCACGAATATTTGTTCCTGAGTTATGGATGTTTTCTATGTATTTAAGTATTTATTTATCTATATAAGTATGTCTAACGTCGTCTAGTACCCATAGTACAAGCTTTGCTTAGTTTGGGACTAGGTCGATTTGTGTGAGATTGCCCCTAATATTATTATTATTATTATTAAATCATCATCATCATCATCATCATTTCAGCCATAGGACGTCCACTGCTGGACATAGGCCTCCCTCATTGATGCCCAATCATTACGATTGGAAGCGAAAAACAAATTATTAAATACTAAGAAACAAAAACATAAAAACACGTTTTTCTCGAAACCGTTAAAACGGACATAGAAGACCATTTTGGCTTAGCACGGCAATATTGGCCTCTCAGATTATCGTAGAGTTTTGAGATAACCTGTATAAGTTTTTGCTCCAATGATTGTATGTCAGTTAAACTTAAAATCAGTGTATTTCGTTGCCGTGTGCATTTGAACAGCTTCTCTGGTGTACGGGCCGTCTAAAACAAAAACTCAGTTTAAAAAGTTGTTAAAAGTGATATGATTTCAATATCTCATAATGTTGTAACATATAAATAGTTCCTGGGCGACCGAGCTTCCCCCAAAATAATACTCGGTAAACACGTTTTCTTAGTTATAAGACCAAGCTAGTTCAACCGTTTGTTCCCAAAAACCCGTAACTTTCAATCGCATAACTCTTGTACTTTAGATTTTATTATTATTAATACCTAAAAAAACCGATTTCCTCACAAACTCACTGATGATCACCAAAATCCTTAGGGTACTTCCTGAAGTCCTAAAATGCTGAAATTTGGTATGTTAGCTAGTATTAGTAGAGCTTGTCTAGTTTGAAATGACGCGCCCCACCACCGCGTTTGCGCACGGGATTTGGAGCTCAATTTGAGCTACAATAGAGTCTATTGTAGCTTGAATTGAGTTTTGAATCCTGTGCGTGAGTGCGGTGGTGGGGCGCGTCATTTTAAACTAGACAAGCTATACACAAACAACAAAAAATCTAAAACTTAGAACTTTTATCTCCCAACCCCTTAAACTAAAGGACGGAAGTTTGTATAAGCCTCTTACAGTAAATGCCCTAACAGAACTGAGTTGCTATAAGTGGGCAATGAGTAGTGAAATAAAAATGGATGATGGAAATGAGGCGTAGAGCTCGTGGATTTAGGGCTAGTAGATAAAAACACTTCATTTCACTACTCATTGCCCACTCATCATCCACCACGTTGTTCACTAGTGACCATTAGGTAGGTCACCTAGATGAATACTCAACTGAAAGGTTAAGTTATTGGGTTCGGAATAGAAAAGTTTGCGGAAAAGAGAGTTATTTACCGATCTGGAACCACTGGTTGGCGGGCAGGCCAGCATCTAGCCTGGCGGCGGCGATGGCTTCCCGCATGGCGAAGGGGACCGCTACCGCCATGCACGTGGGGGGCTCGCCGATCACTGGAATACATCCAATACATTATTGTATAAAGACAGATTTTTTTCAGTAAAAACTACCTTGAGACAGAAAACCGCCGCGATGTTCAAGCTGTACCTACTTTTCTAAGGTCTGCATCACAACATTTAATACAATAAAGAGTTTCAGTTGGATACTTATTAAAAAAAGATTCACGGGTCATTTATGTATTAGTAGTCGTGGTATGCCCTGCTTGATCCATAATAACCATGAATTGGTTTGCAACATGTCAGCGTACTAACCAGGAAGAAGCCGTGGCAGCCTAGAGGTTTTGCTCAATGCCTCTCAAAGTAAAATGGTGGTGGTGACCCGGGCAAATCTCGTAGCAAATCCTACTACTCGTAAAATTAAAACTGAAGTTGAAATATACATTACATTTTGCACCAAAATAGCGCGGCTCCGCGTAAGAATTGTGCCTGAAGTAGACGCGGAAGTCCTGTGGGATGTCCCTCGCCTGCGGTACGTGGTAGTTCCAGGTGCGGTCCGTCAGCAGCTCGCCGCTCTCCGGGTTAAACACTTGTTGCTCGCAAGTCCAATAGCCCAAGCCCATGATAAATGCACCTTCTACCTAAAAAAAAAACCAAGTTCAAGTCGGCAAAAGCACTAAACGTGGTCTAACGAAAAGGTTATTCGGACGAACCCAGTTTAATTTCATGTATAATTTAACGGCGGCATCTTTATTAGTTAATGTTAGCTTATATCTATCTTCGTTACATCTAAGTAAAATTCTGCCGTTAGTGCTAAAAAAAAGGTTTATAGAAAGTGGTAATAATTTCACAATAATATTTGTCATAATCATTAAACTAATATTTCTATATGCTAGATTTTACTGACTGATTAATGTATTACCTGACCGATATCGATCTGAGGACTGATACTCAGCCCTGCATCTTCGAGTATGTCGACCCGCTTCAGCTCGCACTCACCAGTTAGCACGTCTATTTCTACTTCAGCCAGCGTCACACCGAAAACGTCCGCCGTCTGCTTATCAGCCGTCGATACAAAACCATGAGCCTGCAGGTCTACATTAGCTTTATAAGCTGCCTGCACCAGCATCTCCCACGTAGCGTCAACCATTGTGGCCCTGATCGGTGCTATTCGAGACAGCAACTGTTCACAGGCTCTAACAACTCCCAACCCCACATTAATCGATGTAATACTGCCAGATGTTGAAGGACCATTAGGGTTATTTATAGTATTGCTTCCTTTAATTTTAATTTTTTCCATTGGTATATTAAGAACATAAGCAGCAATTTGAATTGCTTTTGTATTCAAGCCTTGACCCATGTCTACTGCCCCATGGGTTATGGCAACAGTCCCGTCGTCATGATACACTGACAGGTTCACGTCGAAATACTGTGTCTCGAAATTTGACCATCCTAGTAAGGAAAACCTTAAGCCGCGTTTCTTCCATCTGTTCTGAGCGTTGTACTTCTCCACAGCTGCTCTCCTGTCTGCGTACTCCGCGTCGGTTTTCAGTCTGTCCGCAATTTCCCTCAGCTCAGTAAAAGCTGGATCCAGATTGCGCAATCTAACTTCAAGGGGGTCCAGAGACAATTCGTATGCAATACGCTCCATTATAAATTCCACTGATGTAATGGATTCAAGACTTCCTGTAAATTAAAGAATATTTTGTGAACTATACGTAAGGCAAGATGATGAAGAAAATTATTCAAAACAAAGTAGCCAGTGGGTGCTTTAGTAGCAATAAACGTCCCTGGAAAGGCTTTTCAAAGTAAATCATTATTCAGGACAACGTGAATTCTTGGTCACGTCACAAAAATATATTTTTGTATATACCTAGCTAAACTTAGGTTTGAAATAACACAAAGACAGCTTTTTTTTTTGATATTCAAATGGGTTCTAGGTGAAACGCCTGAGTTTATAGACATGAAATTTGGCACGGATGTTTTTACACAAAGTTAATAAAAAGTGCGATGTAATTTTACGAAACCTTTTGAATGATCCCGGATATTCAGTTTGACTGCCTGATCTAAGCCGCGGAATTAAACTAGTTTTAACGAAAATTTAACCCATTAAAGGTGCGACCAAACCGCCGCTTAAAAAACGGTGACGTTACGGAATCGCAGTGACGCACCGTAAACATCACAACTTTACTATGGAGAGCATGCGGTAAATTCTGACGTTTACGGCACGCCACTGCGATTCCGTAACGTTTCCGTATTTTAATCAGCGTTATGGCCGAACCTTAAGTACTTACCAGGAGCTCGGCAATAAGTATTACTAGCGGTGTCAGTTGTAACAGTGTGGAGTTTGTAATTCCATCGTGCTTTGTCATAACAGTTGCAATACATTTTTAGAGCTCCTGCAGTGATGTCTTCATCAAAAATGTAACCGTTATCCATGTACATGTTTTCATTACAATATTGCACTACTCCCCTAGTATCAACCGCCACCTGTAAAATTCATGCTTACTTTTACCTTCTTGTAGATTGTCTGCTAAGGTTTGACGTAGTTCCGATGCTTTTTCGTCTGTAACCTTGTTCCTTTAATAAGTGTGTGTTATCGATGGAAAATAAAAGTAGAAAATTACTACCAAGACTTTTCATTATTGAGGAATGAGGAGGAGTTCACCTTATAAGCACTTATTTTCAATTAAATATCTCAGTCACATTTATCAAGAGCCAAAAAGCATCTAGTACTACATTTTAAAGACAAACCTTCAATTCTTTGACCTGGTAATTTTACCTCGTAATCGGTAGAGCAAGGTAGCCTCTTCCCTACAGCCTTTGACTGTGTGGCGAGCGGCAGTATGATGCGGCAGGGCCGGTTCAGCTTGTGTGTGACCAGCGCACACGCCGCCGCCACCTGGTTTATCCGTGAAAGCTTCAGCCCGTACGCCCCTCCCAAACGACGCACGTGGACATCAATCCTTGAAATATGAGAAACAGTAGCCTATAGCCGCGCTATATTACAAGAAATTCAACGTGGTATTAATTTGCATTGTATATTAAGCACACTCGTGGAAATTTATTATGTTTCTGAATTAAGCAGTTCATATATGAGATTTCACATGCATTCATCCCGATCACGTAGGGAACAGCGGAATAAAAATTCCTAAAATAAGATATCTAATCTAAGAAATTAACTCTAGGAATTGTTACAGTATGGCAGCCAAGACTTTTAATAATATTCGACGAGATATCGTTTACCTAACTTATGGAAAATTTGTAAAAGCACTTTTTAAATAGTTGAAGACGTGAGTGGATGAAGAGGGTATGTCGCCTTTTTTTCATTTTCGGTTTTATGCCATACTAGCTGTTGCCCGCGACTCCGTCTGCAAAGAATTCGTTTATCGCTATCCCGCGGGAATTACGCATTTTTCCGGGATAAAAAGTACCCTATATGTTAATCCAGGTTATAAATCCAGGTTATATATAATCCAGGTTATAAATCTGTGTGCCAAATTTCATCAGAATCCGTTGAACCGTTTTAGCGTGAAGAAGTAACAAACATATACACTCACACACTCACAAACCTTTGCCTTTATAATTATTATTAGTGTGAAGTTTGATATGAAGGTTCTAAGTCATAATGCAACACCGGACGCTATCAGTTCTCATGTTTTTAAGCTATAACAGCTTTAAACCCAGTGTATGAAGGACCTATGTACAAGAATAAGTTACGTTCTTCGTGAATGAAGGTGCTAAGGGCACATGACTCTAGAAGTGGTTACCAGTTTGCCGGTGAATGTTACAGAAGAAAGTGTCATGTACGCACTTAGCTCCTTCATCCATGTTATGAATCAAACTTTTATTTTCTCTTATTCTGACATATCCGATATCCAAAAAAAAAAGAAAACATTATAGGGATCAGCTGAAATTTATGAACTCTGAATGCAGGTATTTTTACGAAGAAATTCTACTAAATCAATAAATTTTGTTACAATAAACACTTTCATTTATTTAACTTCTTTTCTTTGCAGAACAGCTTAAAGGAGAAAGAAGGGGTTATGAAGGTATTTTTTTTATAAATAAAATGTTTTTAAAAGCATTTTTTTTAAATATCAATAGATCGGTCTATTTGGTTGATTTTTATAAAAGTAACAATACCCTATTCAATTTAGAAACAAAATTACAACGTAAAAACCTTTAACTGCGATTTACTCGAAATAATGTTTTTGTGACACACCCCCTTCATCCACTTATGTCTTCAGTTATTAATAAAAATATTTTATTGTAAATATAAAAGATTTCCTATCCAAAAGAAACTGATTAATAATAAAATAATATTTATAAAAATGTATCGTAATTATTGAAACTGACGTCTTCGATATTTCTTTATTTAATTTATTTATTTATTTAATTCATTACATTTCACAGCATAACAGATCTACCAAAGCAATGTGAAATTCAAATACAATTTTTACAAAGAATAGATACACATAAGAACAATAGAGTTTAAAATTGAGCAGTAGAAGGCCGTATAATCCGTATATCATACCGTATATCGTTTATCGTTTTCTCACAATATCTCAAACAATCCTCACACAGTTGTAACCATCTGCTTGCAAACAAATCATAGCTTGGGGTCGATTCAAGGAGTGAGTTCATCTGATATGTAATAAACCTTATTTAATTGATTAATTATTTATTATTTTAAGTTAGACTAGACTAGACAATTTCACTGTCGATCATTGTTGTAGTAATTAAGTAGTAGGTAATTCATAAATATATATTTTTTTACGCACACCTTTATATTCGCATGCTGGTGATGCCGGCGAGAGCGCTGAACGTACTCACTTTATGTACGGTCAAGTTCAAAAATAAGTATCAATTTAATCCTCCCAGCGTTATATACCTATACCTTAATTCGACGAATAAGAGCTATGTGACATATTTATGAGCAAGTTGTGTGCACCCATATTTTTACACTTGACTGTAGGTAGAGTCGAAAATCTCTGTAACCGGTACTCAAGAGAATAAATATATGATTATGATTATGATGAATCTATTTATACTTTTACATACTAAATTTCATTTTTTAGTCAACTTTTTTAACGTGTAAGATGAACTAACATGCGTATCGATACACACTACAAAACTTTCTCGTTCCTTATAAAATTATACCACCCAGAATTTCTTAGTAAAATGCTTAATATACCTGTTTTCCGGCATTTTGAGAACTCGCGATATTACAGCTTGCGTATCGTCCAAGCACTGCGAAGTAGAATGCACCTCCAGACCCTCCTCGGTCGGCTTCGTCACACACATCAGCGTCTCCATGCAAAAGTGAGTCTGGTGGTAAATTGTTTCGTTTCCTTTCACTATTTTACATATGTCAGTTCCTTTTGGACCACCAGGCTTTTCACCGGCCATTTTAGTTCTATTAGCATCTTCTTTTGCTTCCTTAATGTCGATGACTGGTTTTTTTACATTAACGTATTTGACTAGTACACGTTTAGCAGCGTTTTCTGCAATGTGACTCGTTTCAGCAACGACCACACCAATGACCTGGCCGTTGTATTTAACAGGACCTTTGCAGAATACCTCTTCGTCAGCAAAGTATGTTTTGTCGTCGATCCTAGAGGTGAAGGTGTTAACCCCAGGAATATCTTTGGCCGAGTAAAACTCTATGACACCAGGTTGTAGCTGCGACAATAAAATAAAACGATGATAAACCTGCGCTTGGTTCTTGCGATGACATAAGGTAACGGTGCCTATTACCGTGGTACTTAAGGGAGTTTTGAAATTAGTCCAAAAAAATAAGGGTATCAAAGCTTCTAAACGACCGAGAATATTTTTTTTATTTAATATTTTTTATTGAACTTTCGTCGTCGTAACTTTTTGGGCTCATATTACTATTAATTATTTGATAAAATAATTGGCAATCGAGGAAAATTTTAAATGTGCTTGAATTTTTTTATACCGGTAGGAATAACGTTCCTTATTAACAGGAAAAAATTACAGATTTTTTGGTTGCGTCATATAATTATAAAAACTAAAAACAATTTATTAAATCTGGGACAGCTTAATACGGGCACGAACCTTAGTCCGTCGCATATTGAAAAAAAAAAAAATAAAGCATAAAGAACCAAAATCACCATTTTACCTATTACCGTGGTATACCACGATATTAGAATCCACATAAAAAACGACGCCTATCACCGCTGTATTTTATATCCAATTTTAAACTTACTAACAATAATAATGGAATATTAAATACTAAAATTTATTAAAATAATGAACAACAAAACATACACAGTATAAAAAAGAGGAAAACCTAACTAATATTTACAATCATATATTAACAAAAAAAAAAGAAAAACCCTAACTAATATAACCGCTTTGGGTCGTACCGGGGGAAAATGTTCCCATAGCACTGGCAGCGTTGCCTCGTTGTATTGCTATGGAAATCTGCTGCACCAGGAACGACCCAGAGCGGGGATCGGCTCCGCGGTCACGTAGCCGGCGGCCTAGCTCCCTCAACAGCGTCTTTGCCTCTTCGCCCCAAGGACCAGCAGTTTCGACGGCAAATGGGATGAACTCGTAGTCTGATGTTAGTGCGGCGTATTTGGTATGTTTTAATTTAGCGGCGGATTCTGCTGCGGATCCTGCCGACCTGGTCGTACTTTCAATGTGGCTTTGTGACTTAGACTTATTTCCAGGATAAAAAATATAAAAAGTATTCAAAAGTCGTGCAGAAAACTGTACACAATCGTTTAAAAATCATAACATTAATGCAATTGCCGTAACTATTACGTAAAATACTAAATAAGATTCGAGTTAACTTACATGAACGCGTCACACGTTTGTATGGCAAGACCTCTTTCTGCGGTGCCGTCGCGGAAATCGATGAATTGCGAGCTCTTTGTTTCATTCACACGTACTAGCGCTAATAAGTTTGTTAGTCAATTAAATGAGCTTCATTCACAGAAAGTTCGTTTTTTAGTAAATCGGTTTAATTTTAAAATGCATATTTCAAAATACCACGGTGATGGTCATCGATTTTGATACCCGCTTTAACAGGCGCCGTTACCTTTAATTGATTGTCTGCTTTATGACAAAAATAATATTGTTGTAGTTATTATTTACAAGAACGTCACTAGCATCGATGCTGTCGATGTCTCCAAGCGGCACGGTGGTGAGCACGAAAGCTCCAAACACCTCGCGCGGGAGACGAGGCTGGTCCTCCGTATACGGTGCCTCTCCAGCACACTGAATCTGCAAGACGTCTTCATTATCATTCCAAAAACTGAAGGATTTAAATAGTTAAAGCCCAAGTTTAGTAGACCAGATCTTGTGATATTGGTAGATATTTTTATACGTGAACACAAAAAAGATCTGATCTTAATTTTGTTAATGGCGCAATTTTTCGAGTCAATAAGGGTTTTGAAGGAACTTACAAGTGCTTCAGTTTTTGGGACAGGTTCGTTAATAGGATAGAGTTTGGAGTCGGTGGAAAAGATCTGGCGCCCTTCGGAGACAGGCCGCGTGCTGCTCAGCGTGATACCGCCGGAGCCGTAGCGCGCACTCACCAAGCTGCTTGGACAGAGAGACAACAAGCCCTGAAAATGAAAGAAGTCTTCTCTTTAGGTCTTTTTCATTAGTCTGTTTTGACAATGAAACTACAATATTTACTAGAGTTGCTTGCCTTATAAAATAAATTTAATGCGAGATTTTTTCTGTAGTCTGCTGATGGTTGTGGTAGATTTTCTGTCACCACCAGCTCTTGCTCAAGAATCTTCAGAGCCGCTTGCAGGATCACGTTAGTGAAAAGTTTCTTTCCAATTAAAAACTTTTCTGTCTTTTTAGCATGAATAAAATGTCCTGACAGCCCACCGTACACGATGCGTGCCTCTAGAACGGTGGACTGAAAACTGCACAGTTTGTATAAGTAACCAGCGTTGACAATAGCAACGGAATTTTGAGCTCGGGGCATGATCTAGAAAATAAGGTGTATGGAGAACATTACGTGGATATTATACGCATAGGTCAAAAATTACTGGAAAGTCAGAAGCAAAGAACGTGACCAAATTTAATCAATTATATTAAGTCACGGATATTTAATAAATAAATAAATATCGCGGGACAATTCACACCAATTGACCTACATAGTCCCAAACTACGCAAATCTTGTACTATGGGTACTGCAGTACCCATGTTGTCCATGGACAACGGATAAACATACTTATAGATAAATACATACAAATTATCTGCCACGATCGGGAATCGAACCCAGGACCTCAAGCTTCGTAGTCAGGTTCTCTAACAACTAGGCTAACCGGCCGGCATTTTATTTGAATATCAAGTTTACCTTAAACGAAACAAATTTGTAATCTTGACCCAACGGTGGTAATAAAACATTCACGATTATCTTTCCTTTCATTTGCAACTGGAGAAATGCCTTTGGTGTCACTATTTCTCGAAAACCATTACAGTCCACTGAAAATAGCAGTAAAAAATTTGTTCCTACATTTGATTTCATTTTTAGCAGTAAATTGTTAGTATAGTAAAAAAAAAACTTACTGATCGTCAAATATGCACCGACCGTCTCAAGCAGAAGAAACACATCAGATTGAAAATTGAAATGTTGATGTTTAGTCATCAGATTACCGCCAATTGTTCCTATCTGTACAAGGCAATTATCATTATGAAAATAAAGAGCGACAAAAAACAAAAAAGCCAGATGACTTTCTCACGTCAAATTTGACACCGCAAAATGATAATGCTTCG
Source organism: Archips xylosteana (assembly GCA_947563465.1). Lineage (NCBI taxonomy): Eukaryota > Metazoa > Arthropoda > Insecta > Lepidoptera > Tortricidae > Archips > Archips xylosteana. The sequence continues at coordinate 20,959,380 of OX387357.1, forward strand.
CATTAAAACTTACATTTCTCACAGGAATATGAGCGACCTTCAGTAAATGCTCCCGAAGTTTTTCCAAATACCAGAAATCTGCTTCTGTGGCTGCCAGATGCTTAAAAATGTCTATTGTCTCTGTCAATGTCAACGCCGCACCAATAACCAAGTTCTGATCGAAGTAGTATCCCTTCAGCTCATTGACACTACTGATGTCTATAAGGACTCGAGGATACTCATGGATTGGGTACGCTCCTGAAAAATGTCAAACAGTTATAAACAGTGTTTTGTTCTGCTTGTTTGACAGTTAGCCAAGTTCTAAATACCTTTTGCCGTATTTCCAGCTACGAACATATAGGAATCATCTCCTTTTTTCCGCAAAACATCAAATATTTCTTTAAGTAACGACACTCTGAACCATGACCTGCCGTCTTTTAGTTCTATTTCCTTATTTTGTGGTACATCATCCGCTTCCACTACGCACCAATCACTTTCACTGCACGTGCTTGTTCGACATTTTCTTCCATTTTTCTTACAAATATTTAGGTCTTCAATATCTAGCAGTTGGGGTTCGAGCGCATCGCTCGCGAATGTCTTGAAGGCTTCCAGTATGGGACGGTACCCGGTGCAGCGACAGATGTTGCTTGCGAATGACAACTCTATCTCTGACTTCGTTAGTTTCATTTTAGATTTTAGCAAGCTGTCAATCAAAATTTTCAAATGTTTTAATTTAGATTTGTTTTACATTATGTTATGATACTAAGCTTCTGTAGTTGAACAATATTCCTTTGCTCTTGACTTACCTGAACATGGCCATGACCCACCCCGGCGAGCAGTACCCGCACTGGGTCCCGTTGTGCTTGGCGAGCGCTTCCTGCAGCGGGTGGTAGCCCGAGTGCCGGTTGCCGACGCCCTCTATCGTGGTCACCTCCCAGCCCTCACAGGATGTCACTGACACCAGACACTATAAGTACCAATATAAAGTTAGCAGCTAAAGTGGATGAGCGCGTTGAGCCTTTAGAAAGGGTTTTAACCCAATTGTATTGCTGAAGTATTAAGAGAACGTTTGATTTAATATGGGCATCATACATAACAGATTAACCACTTGTTCTTTTGAACGGACGCATCCAGTAGATAGGCTTAGCCCATTATCATCATCATTTCAGCTGTAGGACGTCCACTGCTGGACATAGGCCTCCTTCATTGACGCCCAATTATTACGGTTGGAAGCGATTTGCATCCACCCTGAACCTGCAGCCTTCACTAAATCGTCCGTCCATCTCTTTGGAGGACGTCCCACGCTGCGCTTGCCAGTCCGTGGTCTCCATTCGAGAATTTTTGGACCCCAACGGCCATCTGTTCTGCGTGCTATACATATGGCTTGCCCAATGCCATTTCAAAGAGCTAATTCGTTTAGCTATATCGGTGACCCCGGTTCGTCTACGGATCTCCTCGTTTCTGATTCGATCCCGTATATACACTCCGAGCATAGCCCTCTCCATAGCTCGTTGAGCCTATTCATCAGGCCCATTAGTGAAGCACTACGTCTCGGATCCATATGTCATCACTGGCTACACACTGATTAAAGACATTTGTTTTGAGGTACTGAGGTATTTTGGACGAAAAGATATTGCGTATTTAGTTTCCCGAACGCTGTCCACCCGAGTTGGATTTTTAGCCCGATTCCATTTAACTTTTAAGTAAGTTTTGGAATAGATTTCGATCAGATAGGTTTTCATCATCTCAAAGAAAATTAGAGGATAAAAAGTAACTGTCTCTACCGAGTTGACGGCTTGCGGCGCGTGTCCGGCGCGCGCAGCGGCGACGACGCATGCGCCGCAGCCGCCCTCGCGGCACATGTACTTGGTGCCGCGCAGCTCGCTGCCCACGCGCAGGTAATCCAACAGCATCACATCAGAGCTCACTTCACGCCCCACTGCCAAAAAAATAGTGGATTAGCTCGATGAAGATGATAAGATTTGGTAACTATAGAACACTAGCTATTGCCTGCGACCACTTCGTAATAAAGTATGCAATTTTCCGGGATGATGTCCTTCCCAATATACAGGGTTATTGGTAATTCGACCTATTCCCGTTAAGGGGTTATGGGGGAGGTCATTTGCAATCATTTTTGTCCCATAATGCCCTATGCAAAAATGAACCATTTCTGAGATAATTGAAATTTAAGTTTTTTGCAAAAAAAGACGGAAACGCATCTTCAAAAATTTATTTAAAAAAAAGTTGGCCATTTAAGTAAACTTTTTTTATTTTTTTATGTACAAGATAAAATAGCTGTTTTTATGCAATATTAAAAGTATAATTATCTGTACACGTTTAAGAACGCAAGACCAAAAAGTAAAAAAAATATGATTTTTTTATAAGGTTGTTCAAAATGAATGGCACAATAACAGAAAATTTTATACTACATTTGGCGTGCAGATTGTACGGAAAACATGCACGTATTTCTAGCTTTCTATCAAGCTACTAAAACTATCATTTTTGTGAATGGTTGCCAGAAAAAAAAAATCACAAAGGACGTAGGAAGAAAATCACGACCGAACATTTCTCAAAATCAACTCATCAATGAAAAATTTATTAAATAAAAAGTTGGCCATTTAAGTCATTTTTTTTATTTGGTTGTGTGCAAGATAAAATAGCTGTTCTTATGCAATATTAAAAGTGCAACTATCTGTACACGTTTATGAATGCGAGACCAAAAAGTAAAAAAAATATGATTTTTATCAGGCTGTTCAACATTAATGGCACAAAAACAGAAAATTTTACGTATGCATTTGGCGTGCAGATTATACGTAAAACGTGTTCGTATTTCTAGCTTTCTAAAAAGCTATTAAGTAATAATATGATTTTTGTTAATGCTTGGCAGAAAATAATTAGCACAAAGGACGTAGGAAGAAAATCACGTCCGAACATTTTTTTAAATTAACTCACACTGAATCTATCAAAAATAACTGTTATAAATACAACTAACAACAATAACTAATGTAAAATACCAAATTGAAACAAAAAAACAATTAAGTTTGAAATCCGACGATGTTTTTATTTTATTTACATTTGATACCCATTCATAAATGTTCCTTATTTGTTGCAGTCGCTGACTACGAAATTTGTAAGAACTTCCATTTCAAATTATAAGAAATAAAGAAGCAATTTGAAAATGGAACTCCTTACTTTGATAATCTTATTAAAAAAACATTGTGTTTTTTTGTTTGAAAATCGGCGGCAAATTCGTTTAGTTAATGCACAACATTTTATTTACAGATCTTCAGATTACTATGTCTGGGATCATAATAATTACGAAAAATAAACACAGTTAATTATTTTTTTATAAGATTATCAAAGTAAGAAGTTCTATTTTCAAATAGGTTCTTTATTTCTTATAATTTGAAACAACAAATTTTAATTTTTTGTGTTTTTGTGCCATTAATGTTGAACAGCCTGATAAAAATCATATTTTTTTTACTTTTTGGTCTCGCATTCATAAACGTATACAGATAGTTGCACTTTCAATATTGCATAAGAACAGCTATTTTATCTTGTACACAACCAAATAAAAAAAAATTACTTAAATGGCCAACTTTTTATTTAATAAATTTTTCATTGATGAGTTGATTTTGAGAAATGTTCGGTCGTGATTTTCTTCCTACGTCCTTTGTGATTATTTTTTTCTGGCAACCATTTACAAAAATGATAGTTTTAGTAGCTTGATAGAAAGCTAGAAATACGTGCATGTTTTCCGTACAATCTGCACGCCAAATGTAGTATAAAATTTTCTGTTATTGTGCCATTCATTTTGAACAACCTTATAAAAAAATCATATTTTTTTTACTTTTTGGTCTTGCGTTCTTAAACGTGTACAGATAATTATACTTTTAATATTGCATAAAAACAGCTATTTTATCTTGTACATAAAAAAATAAAAAAAGTTTACTTAAATGGCCAACTTTTTTTTAAATAAATTTTTGAAGATGCGTTTCCGACTTTTTTTGCTAAAAACTTAAATTTCAATTATCTCAGAAATGGTTCATTTTTGCATAGGGCATTATAGAACAAAAATGATTGCAAATGACCTCCCCCATAACCCCTTAACGGGAATAGGTCGAATTACCAATAACCCTGTATTATGATCACTAGACTAGAAGTGGATGAGATATCGCGATAAAAATTAGTCCTGTTTAATATCAAAATGTGTCGAGAGTAGGTTGAGACGTACCAGAGCATGGTTTTCCGTTGACGTGAAAGTTGATGCGGTCCATGGTTCCGTGGTGAGGATTGCTCTGGAATAATTCAAAGCACTATAATAAAATATCGTCACTGCCGTGGCCAAATCAACATGCAATTTTGGGCATAAGGATTTTGATGTCAAGTTAAGTCAGATATTCTTTATTCGATTCGTTTTACATAAAACTGACCCGTGATTGACCTCTAGCTATTTGTTGAAAGATTTCAACACAATAAAGACTCAAATTTTTTCTTTTTTATGTTCCAGAAATCCCTTCGTGAAAATGTTGTATGGTGAAACAACACATAAGTACAAACTCACCCAATTCTAAAGATAGACAAGCAGTATGATGCGATCGAATGGTTTCGATTGGCCGACATAACCAAATTAAGCGTAAATTAGGGTAAAATACCCAATAACATGGTACATACATACAATACAATAATACGCTCGATATACTTTTTTAACCCCCGACACAAAAAGAGGGGTGTTATAAGTTTGACCGCTATGTGTATGTGTGTGTGTATCTGTCTGTCTGTCTGTCTGTGGCATCATAGCTCTTGAACCGATTTGCATGCTGTTTTGTTTTATTAGAAAGCAGGCTTCTTGGCAATGGTTCTTAGATATGTTTCATCAAAATCGGTTCAGCCGTTCCAAAGTTATCAGCTCTTTTGACAGCTCCGGAAGGGATCTTAGACGCATAATCTTAGAGGCATTTTCTTTATGTTCAAATATACGAATGACATAATTGCGTTGGGGATTTTTAAAATTTTTAATTTATAGTTATTTTCGCATACCAAGCCCACCTCTATTTTGCCTTTGTTGGCTACCTAGAGTTAAGCGCAAGTGCTAAATTATCGAAGAATGCATCTGTTTCTATAAGTGGTGAGTTAGCACGTCGCAGTTTTAAGGAAAAGTCATAATATTTAACTTTCACAATTACAAATGCAATGAGTCAGCGAGTACCATGCACTCGCTGACTCATTGCTGAGCTATGGGCTCAGTTGCTATGGACTTACTTTTAAGACATATTTAGATGGGGTAAAACAGCTACAGATAAGACTAATGAAATATCTAGTAGGCAAAGACGTAAAGTGTAAACATAGAAATGACTATGATGCACTGTTCTCAGTTTGCAGAATTCTCCCTGTACATTGTAAGACTATATATCTGAATATCCTAGAAACTTACTATAGTGATGAGTATAAAGTACAAAGGCAATTAAAACGTCACCTTAGATCCACTAAAAGGAAATTATTGTTACAGCCGGTTGCCAAAAATTATTACGCAAAAAGAACCAAAGAATACCTAATTCCTAAAATATATAATAAGTACCCCTTTTTGCTGGAGGAGGAAAAATTAAAAATAGGGAGTTTAAAAATTAAATTGAAAAAGATTCTAAATGATAATGATAACTAAATGTATCTACTTGTTCAATTTGTTTGGTTTTGCATCTTAAAAATATCATTGTGCACCTGTAATATTAAGGTTAGTACTTAATAGGGTTGTACCAGCGAAGACTTCAGTCACTATCGAATTGTAAACAGATATCTATATGGTATACAGATAGCCCTGTAATAAAAACTGCATGGGTATGGTGACTGAGTCTTCGTTTGTATATTTTATCTTTTTATTTTTAGTAAAGTTATGTACCTAGTTAGTAAGCATCACTTGGCACAATAATCTTACTGTCAGAACGTGACGCCAACAAACTGTTTCACAGTTTGGCGTTTTTTAAATATATTGTTATGTATGTGCTAATATTAAAAATAAATTAAAAAAAAAAAAAAAAAAAAAAAAAAACTTGTTATATTGTGTTATAGTGTCATTCTGAGAGTGTACCCTACAGTGGGGTGGATGATCACGAAAGTCATGTAATTTTGTTAAGTTTGCTATAAACTGAAATAATTACTTTACTCACCCGCGACCTATGTGCTTTGGTCGCGGCTGAGCAAAGTAATTGGTTCAGTTCTGTTCATTGTTATGGACCTCTGCAAAGTAACGCCTGATGCAATAAATTATTTAACTTTTCTATATCACAACTAGGTGAAATACCCTGTTGTGAGTGGTAGCTCATTGTCTTTTTCTGAACTGAAATATTCCATGTTTACTTTAAATATTATTTTTTATAGAAACAGATGTTTTACATAAAAACAATAAATGAGACAAAAAAAAAATGTGTCAAGATGGACACGTCACAAGTTTATTGCAGAAAATATGGAAAAATATGTTAAATATGTTATATTTTGCCGTGAAAATTCCAATCTCTGTTTATAACTACTTAATTTCCAACAACCAAAGAATCTTTTGAGCACATTTGATGCCAATTTCAATCCAATAACTGTCTATGACGTACAAATTTTATTTTACAAGACACGCCTGAAAAGCGTGTAAACCACACTGAACGAAGCAGCGGCGGGCCGGCGGCCGGCTGCCTCGGCAGCCCGCTCGCACGGCTAAATACCATAGACTGCATCGAAGCCCCGCACGCGCCCAGAGGCGCCCTAAAGTGACAGACAGTGTCATTGTGTATTTACAAATTGTTGGGTGTTTAATTTTTATATTTCTTATTTGCTTGCTACTTCTTTAGTTCTTAAGTTTTGTTGTGTTTTTATTTAGTTTTTATGCCTTCACAGCCCTATTCATCGGTTGATCTGCTGTATTGCCCCACTTGCGGAGATGGTAAGCAATACAAGGGACAGAGAGGGCTCGCTATCCATACTGCTCGCCGACATGGTACGCATGGTTATCGACCCCTCTCTGCCAAGTATATCTCAACCAACCCCTTCGCCTGCCGCTTTGGGGTCTACAGTAGCACCCGCTGTTGAAAAACCCCTCGCGGAAAGACTAGGACTGTTGAAGGCTTCAATAACAGTTGTAAAAAGAATACCCCGCGGTGCGCGCATATCAGTTGCAGGCTGCCTCACCAAGTGTATAGCCAAGGTCGTAGCGGAAAACTCAATTCAAGCCTGGGAGAGTCTTCTCACGTTTCCTTACTTAGTGCTACATGCCGACAAGTCAAAAAAAGCCTCGCTTACCACTCAATTACAGAATAATTCTTCATCAGCTTCAGATTTACCTGGCATCCATCACATCCGTCGTAACAACCTCTCAAATTCTTTAAATTCTAAAATAAAATCAATAGAAAATAAACTTTCAGAAGGAAATGTGAGCGGAGCGGCCCGACTTTTGTTCTCTCGCGACGACTTGGCTGCGCACTCCGCCAAAACCTACGCTGCCTTGTTAGATAAACATCCCTCCCCTCCTGCCTACTTGAAGCTGCCAGATCCACCCGCCTCTGACGACCCTGCAGTCACCGTTTCTGAGGATGCAGTCCAGCTGGCCATATCGTCGTTCCCCAATGGCTCTGCTGGCGGATTAGATGGATTGTCTCCCCAGCACCTGAAAGACCTGACCATGGCGTCTGTGGGCGACACAAGATCTGCCCTTCTCAAAGAGCTAACAGCGCTTATAAATCTAATGCTTTCGGGTTGCGTGAACAAGGAGATAGTATCACTGCTGTACGGAGCCAACCTAGTAGCTCTCTCGAAGAAGGATGGTGGTATCCGCCCAATAGCTGTGGGCTGCACCTTTAGGCGCCTGGCTTCAAAACCCGCATCTCTTGCGCGACGGACGTTTTTACTAATTGTGTTTAAGAAAAAAATTTATTTATTTTTATAATGGCATCTAAATGTGGTGGTTGTGGGACGAATATTTCCAATCTTCAATACATGGAATGTTCTAACGTGGATTGTAGGAAGACTTACGACTTGAAGTGTATTGCCGTGCAACCGGCGGAATTTGAAGATTTTTCGCAGGAGTATAAGGATAAGTGGATTTGTCCCGAGTGTATATGTCTGCAACCTAAGAGTGGTAACACCAATACTCCAATTCGTGGTAATCTGAATAGCACGTACACATCCACTGACTTTGTCAATACACAACGCGGAAGTGGGGGTCGTTCCGGGCCCAAGGCTGTTTACAGTGGTGCACAGGATTGCGATAGTCAGCTGATGGCCGAAATGAAAAGGTTCCGACTGGAGATTGTAGGTCGTCTAGACGAACATGCTGAACACTTCGAACTAATATTACATATGTTTAACGAAACAAGAAAGGATTTACAAGAGTTGGATAGAAAAATGAGGGTACTTGAAGAAAAAATCACAGAAAATAAACAGAAACATAAAATAATATCAGCTGTTGTTGATCCAAATGTACACTCAGTTTCTAAGCCATCCTCATCATCTGAGAAAGCTGCAACCTATTCTGGGGTCGTAAAAGTACCTAACAAGCGAGCTAAACACACAAAACTAGCCTCCTTAGTTAGTGATAAGGTTGTGGCCACAAAGTCACCGATTTTACCGCTTGTTTCGGGTAACTCATCTGGAACTAGGGAAGATACTCAGCTGGAAGATCAACCTACAGACTCTAAAAATGAGTGGAGAGTGGTGTCCGGCAGGAGGCGAAAGTCCAAAGTAATGAAGGGTGAAAGTACTATTTTGGGGATTCAAGCTATGGAAAAACCAAAACATCTACATGTTTGGCGTTTGTTGCCGGAAACTACGTCCGAGCAAGTTGAATCTCATCTACAGTCTGTGTGTGGTACTGGTATAGGTGTTACAGTTGAGAAGATAAAACATAAAACAGAGAGGGGCTACGCTTCGTTTATTGTGGGAGTACCTGAAAAATCTTACGAGAAAATCGCTCAGGCAAATGTGTGGCCACGGAATGCAGAATTTAGTGAGTGGATCTGGTTTCGGAGATCGTCAAGGCTGGAAAAAGAATAAACCAATCGATATCTTTTACCAGAATGTGCGAGGTCTTCGTACTAAGACTACACAATTTATGACTCTTCTGCTGTCGTCTTCCTCTGATTTATTCGCGATAACAGAAAGTGGTTGCAACGATTCAATTCATGATGCTGAACTGGTACCATTTGGTTTTCAAATCTTACGTTGTGATAGAACTGATGGCCGCAAGCAGGGAGGCGCGCTTTTAGTGGCCACTCCGCGGTTCGAGTTACGTCGGGTAAATTGTGGGGACATCAATTTTAGCGATTATCATTTTGAATTTGTCAGTGCAACGGTACATTTAAGAAACAAGTTTTTATTTGCTTGTGTTGTTTTGTATATTCCACCACAAACGCATGAAAATGAATACATGTTAATGTTTAATTTGATAGAGGGATTATCTGTGAAGTATAATGGCAAAATTATTGTAATTGGTGATTTTAATCTACATTCTTGTAACACGAATGTCCTAGCATATTACGAATATTTTGTGTCTTATTGTGAGCTCATTCAGAACAATAGGGTACCAAATTGTAGTGGTAGGCAACTCGATTTAATATTGAGCGGCGCGGGCGTGCGCGAGCCTGTGTCGGTGTGTGCGGCGGGGGAGGCCGTGCTGCCGGTGGATGCGTACCACCCGTCACTCGCCGTGTGCGTTGGCGCACAGCCCGGCTCGGCGCCGGCGCTGGGCCGCGGCCGTAGTGTTGCGCCCGACGTATTGCGTAGTGATGTAGGTGTAGGAGCAACGTGTGTGCCACAGAGACATGAATGGAATTTTGCTAAAGCAAACTTTGAGAATCTTTACATGTTGCTAGCTAATGTGGATTGGAACGATCTTTATCAAATAAATGCTGTTGATGAGGCAATTCATTATTTTTATAATAAAATTAATGCCGCTTTTGACAGTTGCGTTCCTATGAAAAAGCGGAAGGTTGTAACGTCTCGGTACTCATACCCAGTATGGTATACGGCTGAAATCGTAGGAATTATTAAACGTAAACATTATTTGCATAAGCAGTATAAAAAAACTGGAAGTATGGATTTTTACTACGAGTTTTCGCATTGCAGGAAAGAGTTAAAATTGGCCATCTCATTTGCTCACAATCAGTATCAAAATACCATACAGGATAATATGGTAAAAGATCCAAAATCTTTTTGGAGTTTTATAAAACGCAAACGGGGTAGCAATAATGTTAGCAAACTATTTATCGAAGGGCGTGTTTTGTCACAGCAAGAATCAGCATTTGAATTTGCAAAATTTTTTCACTCGGTCTATAGTCCAAATCCAGCCATACTGGATCCAAACGCAGCGAGTGAGTCTGCGAAGACAAATAGTGCGTATGTTCGCATCCATGAGCTGCATATTGAGGAGGTGCGCCGCGCACTGGTTAGACTGCCACCTAAGCGGTCAGTGGGACCGGACGGCATCCCACCATTCATCTTAAAGGACTGTCGATCAGCACTGGCTGAACCACTGTGTCATATTTTTAATATATGTTTGAAATGTGCTGTTTTTCCGGACCAATGGAAACTCACGCGTGTGATTCCGGTTCCAAAAGGTAGTGGTGGACCGAAACCCAGCGATTATAGGCCAGTAGCTGTGCTGTGTGCACCTGCAAAGGTTTTTGAGTCTGCTATACAACGATCGCTACAAGAACAAGTGAGTTCCCAGTTGTCGGATGCGCAGTACGGCTTTCGTGCGGGTCGCAGTACAGCGGGTAACCTGCTGCATCTGATGACCCAGGTGATTCCGGTGGTGGATACGGGTGGCCAAGTTGATGTTACGTATTTCGATTTTAAGAAAGCGTTTGACATGGTAGACCACGACACTTTACTGCGGAAACTGGCGGACGCGGGGTGTACACAGCACACGCTTGCATTTTTGGCCAATTATATGCGGGATAGGCGCCAGTTCGTGGACTGCGCTGGTTACCGATCAGAACCATATTACACAAGATCTGGAGTTAGTCAAGGCAGTAATCTGGGTCCGCTAACATTTGTGCTGATGATTAATGATCTTCCAGAGGTTGTACAGGATTGTACTTGTCTACTCTTTGCCGATGATTTAAAGCTAGTGCGGAAAATCGAGGATGTGTCGGACTGCTGCGCGTTGCAGGGGGACATTGATCGGGTTGTTCGATGGAGTCTTGAAAACAAGCTGCACTTTAATGTGTCAAAATGCTCATCGATGTCCTTCACTCGGTCTCGCAGTCCGCTACATCATCGATACGTGGTGGAGGGAGCCCCGATAGAGCGCCTTACTGAGGTGCGGGACTTAGGAGTGCATTTTACTGCTGATCTCTCGTTTAAAAACCACATTACTTTAATCTGTAAAAAAGCGTACAGAAACTTGGGATTTGTAATGCGCCAGACGAAGGGTTTTTCGAACTTGAGTGCTATACGCGCTCTTTACGAAGCACTCGTGAAAAGCCATTTGGAGACTAACTCAGTTATTTGGAGCCCGTGCGAGGCCAAATATAGCTTTATGCTGGAGAAAATCCAAAATAAATTTGTTAGACTCCTGTACTTAAAACTGTATGGCGTGTATCCGTATTATCCACTGATGTATCCCACATTATTTGTGTTGGGAATGGTAGGATACGACAAGTTAGAGGTCTGGAGAGAACTGGCTGTCTCTTTATACATACTAAAACTATTGCAAGGAAAGAGCAGCAACCCCTCTGTACTGGCAACGATAAGCCTGCGCGTGCCGGACCGCTACGTGTGGCGGCGCGGCGCGGTGCCGCTGCTGGCCGTGCCGCGCGCGCGCACCGCGCTGCTGCTTGCGCGCCGTGCACGCGCGCGCTGCGCACTATAAGCCTGCGCGTGCCGGACCGCTACGTGTGGCGGCGCGGCGCGGTGCCGCTGCTGGCCGTGCCGCGCGCGCGCACCGCGCTACTGCGCGCCGCGCCGTGCACGCGCGCGCTGCGCACTATAAACCGGGTGGCCTCCCAACTTGATGTCTTCTGTTGCTCTCTTGATGAGTTCACAAGAGTTACTTTATTTGTATTATGCTATCACTAATGAACTAAATTGTAAATTACCTACATTGTAAGTGAAATGTGCTACTCTATCGTATTGGGTAACTGTTAAGATAGATGTAATGTGATGTGATAAATAAATAAATAAATAAATAAAAAACTTTGCTGTCGGAAAATTCATCAAAAACTAGCAAATAATTTTAAGCCCCAGCAGCTGGGATTTGGCGTCAAAGATGGTTGTGAGGCGGCTGTCCACGCTGCGCGCACTTTCTTGAATCGTCCCGACTATGAAGTTTTTGTCAAAATCGACGTCAAAAATGCTTTTAATTCGGTTGACCGTGGTGTTCTGTTAGCTGAAGTCAAGAAAGAGGTTCCAGAACTTTACCCTTATTTATGGCAATGCTACGGAGCACCTTCAAAATTACTTTTCGTTGACAAAATTATTTTATCGAACATGGGTTGTCAACAGGGAGATCCGCTTGGGCCCGCCATTTTTAGCTTAGCCATTCACCCCATCATCTCTAATCTAAATTCAAAATTTAATCTTTGGTATCTAGACGATGGTTCTCTTGGTGGAGACGCTTTAACTGTTCTACAAGATATCCACCAAATCATTTCAAAATTTTTCGATATTGGGCTCTCTTTAAACTTCACAAAATGCGAAATTTATTTACCGTGTCATCTTTCTTCAGAAAAGAAAATCGAGATTTTAACAAACTTTAATGCGGTTCTGCCTAATATTTCGGTACATTCAAATTCATCTCTCACACTTTTAGGCTCACCCTTTTTCGATGAATCAATCAATCCGGTCATCAACTGTAAATTAAATTTATTCAATAGTACATTTGACCTGCTTTTTCAGATAAATCCTCACATGGCCCTTTTTATTATTCGATTCTGGTTATTTACCCCAAAATTCATGTATCTCCTCCGTAGTTGTCCTGTTTGGAAATGTCCGTCGATTCTCGCGTCCATTGACAATCCTCTCCAGGCTACTCTATCCAAAGTTCTCAATATTAATTTTGATTCTGCTTCGTGGTCTCAAGCGGTTCTCCCTGTTCGTTTCGATGGCTTGGGTGTTCGCTCATCGTCCAGTGTGGCATTACCTGCTTTCTTGTCTTCCGCCTACAGCTCGCTGTCCCTCATCGGTATCATTTTAAATAATCCACAGATATCCGACGTTGAGTTGGCGAGCCTGGCTGAGGCTGAGAAAGCTTGGCATGACTCGTGCCCGGGAGCGGATACACCAAGCACGAAAAATATCCAGAAAACCTGGGACACCCCTCAACTTAACGCAACCCATGCTTCCCTTTTTGAAAACTGTTCGGACGATTCAGGTCGCGCCCGACTCCTAGCTGTCTCTGCACCCGAGTCAGGCCACTGGCTAAACGCATTACCGTCGAGGAACATAGGCACAGTCCTGGAACCAAATTCTCTACGGATTTCAATTTGTTTAAGACTTGGAGCCGGGATTTGTGTTCCTCACACGTGCGTTTGCGGCAAAGGAGTGGATCAGCTAGGACGACATGGTCTTTCTTGTGTTAGGAGCGCCGGCCGTATGTACCGTCACGGCACCATTAACGACCTAATACGTCGTTCACTTGCCACCGCCTCAGTGCCTTCCACGTTAGAGCCAGCTGGAATGGCGAGGGACGATGGCAAGCGTCCAGATGGTGTAACACTGGTGCCGTGGAAATTAGGTAGAGCTCTGGTGTGGGACGCTACATGCGTTGACACTTTTGCTGTGTCCCATATCCAGGCAACTAGCTTGCAAGCCGGCGCTGCAGCTGATCAGGCCCAAATCCTCAAGCGCCGCAAATATTCGTCTTTAATAAAAGACTATGAGTTTGCAGCGCTTGCGGTTGAAACATTGGGTCCATGGTCAGCCGACATGAAAGAATTTATGAGGGCTCTGTCGTCCCGGCTGATCGACGCCTCAGGGGATCCAAGAGCTGGCGCGTACTTAGCCCAGCGGATCGCGCTTGCGATCCAAAGGGGTAATGCCGCCAGCATCATGGGGACCCTGCCGCAGTCAAATATTTTAGACGGGGTTTTCTTTTTATAATTTTTTTTTTCTGTTGTAAATAATAATTTTTATTTTTCTGTTGTAAATACTGTTTTTTTTACTTCTATATATTGTATTAGTTTAATTTTAAATATATTATTAAAATTTATTTTAAAATAAATGAGAGTGAACGTAAATGTCTCTACACATGTGCGTAATTTTTTAAAAGAATTCAAGATTTATTTCAAGAATAAGACGATCAGTACCTCTACCATGAGTCACACTAGTTTACAGTGACCGTACTCGCTAGCGACGGCGTAAATGATTTGTATGGAGAATTGTGTACAGCGCCTTTAGCGGTCACTTACGGAAGTACAATTCTCCATACAAATCATTTACGCTGTCGCTAGCGAGTACGGTCACTGTAAACTAGTGTAACTTATGATAGAGGTACAGATGGCTTATATAGTGGTTAGAGATCCTGACAACGAAGCTTGAGGTCCCGGGTTCGATTCGCGGTCGGAACAGATATTTATTTTACCTTCTAAATTAGCATAGTCTGTTTTTGTATCTCTTGTTTGTATCTTTTTAACATGTGTTATGGAGGAAATAAAGTTTCAATCTATCAATCAATCAATATTTGTGGGTGAGAAATACGAATATTTGTGCTCGAGTCTTAGATGTTTAATCTTATCTTCTAATATATAAAAATCTCGTGTCACGGTGTTTGTTATCGAACTCCTCCGAAACGGCTTGACCGATTTTTATGAATTTTTTTCTCCGTATTCGGTAGGTCTGAGAATAGGTTGTAGGCTATTTTTTATACCCCAATTCTCCGCAGACGGAGTCGCGGGCAACAGCTAGTATGTATTTATCTATATAAGTATGTTTATCCGTCGTCTAGTACCCATAGTACAAGTTTTGCTTAGTTTAAAACATAATTTAAAAAAAATCAGGATGTTTACGGTACGTCAGAAACTTAAATGTGTAACTTAAGTGGAAGCTAAATTTTAAATCTAAATGTACCTATAAGAAAAAAAACTGACTGACTGACTGACATAAATCAACGCACAGCCCAATCCGCTGGTTCTAGAGATTCCAGGCACGTAGATTCGTTATGAGATCTAAGGGTGCACTAAAAAAGAATTTTTCAAAATTCGCAACATAAAATGTGATACGGGGGTCCAAAGTTTGTATGGGGAAACAAGATTAGTTAGACTATTTTATTTGAAACTTCATAAGAATACTTCTTACGATAAATGAGTAAAGACGTGTTTCAGGTTTTTTGAGAATGCAACCCCTATAAGAGGGAAATGGGGAGCCAAAGTCTGAAAATCAACATGGGTATTGTTTCTATGGTTTCCATAGCAGCTGTTGACTGCAATTAAAGAGAAAATTACCTTTTTAATTATCTTTTTATTTGTTGACTTAGCTTTATGAGGCACATTGGGTGACTTTACTGGTACGTCCATGAGTGCCTCACGACTTTATGAGCGTTTAATGTCATTATTACTAGGGACGTGGGATGTGTCGAAATAACGCTACACATTGCTTCAGGACGGAACCTGCTATACATAAGTACAAGGTAAGGACTTTTGATACTTCAGCAAAATCCGACCCTCCACAACTTTTGCCGTGCGCGCGTGAGCATCAAAGCGACACACAACAAATGTCGTTTTTCTGGGACAGTTCACTTTGAAGAAGTAGGTAATTCCGACGAGTCCGTAGCGATCTAATTCCAGCCGTCGTCCCGGCACGTGCCACTGCGACGGCGAAGATTTAACACACCCTCTTTGGCGGAGTCGGGCGCAACATCACGTACCACTGTAAAACCGGAATGTCGGCGAATTTACTTTCGCAAAAAAACAGGCCTACGGAATTGGGATGGCTTCCAAATGAATTTTCATTGACGGCATTGGTTCAAGGAGATGGGATGGGACTGATATTGCGCTAGTTTCAAATGCGTTTATTATCGGGTTCGGTTCTAAATGTAAACAAACTCCATATTACCTATGTGACTAAACTGAAGAATGCGTCGAAAATGTGACGCGTGAAAGTCAATGACAAAATATTGCATTTGGCTGGCTAACCCGACGCCATAACTTCCAACCGTAATAATTGGGAATCAATGAGGGAGGTCTATGCCCAGCAGTGGACGTCCACTGGCTTCAGCCAATCATCATTTCAATGACGATGATGATAATATTATGATGATACACATAATCAAACAAATTTGTCACGGACGGAATACAAAAACAGGACAAATGGCGACGAATTTTTAAGGTAACATGCTCCGCGGAAGAAGCGAACGGCCATCAACAAAAGCTTTGAATGACTGATTATTTACTTGTCAGGCTTGTTCCTGTTTCCTCAAATTGCTTTTGTGTTTGTATTTAATTTTGCAAGTGACGAATTGACATTGTCGGAATGAGAGCAGCGTTCTATTTAACCAGGTAAGGTAACTTAAATAGAAACAAAACTCGGCATCGAAGCGAGTTCCCGGCTGTACTACCATTGGTAGTCACTATTACTTTCACCATCATCCCAGCTCACTGCAGGGCACAGGCTTCCTTTTACAATGAGAGGATCATCATCATCATCATCATTTCAGCCGAAAGACGTCCACTGCTGAACATAGGCCTCCCCCAAGGGTTGCCAAACAGATCGGCCCCGTGCCATCCGCATCCAACGCGAACAAATATAATTTCGCACTCAAAATTAAATATAAATACACTGTACATTAACAAGGCGTCAAATTTATCTGTTACACTTCTATGCTAAATACTAACTTGATAACTCCCCCCCCCCCCCTCTATTAATACAGCTCTTAAAACACCAAAGGCTATTTTCACTTACTAGTCAATGTGATTGTTCCTTGTTGTTTATCTTCTGATGTAAGAACTGACATAAAAAACTTTTTAACAAAAAATTAAACCGCCGAAAAAACTGAAAAGCAAAAAATAATAGACCTTTTATATTTAACCTTAGTAACTAAGTTTGTAAACTAATATAAGCATACCTAAGTAAAGCAGATTCGAATCAAACTCACTACAAAGTCGATTCCTCGGTCCAAAACAGCGCGTAACCCATTGGAGTTTCACTTTTTGGACTGTAAGTCAAATAATGGTTTGTTCATTTCCCTATTAGACTTGTAGATTGCCCCCCTCCCCCCCGAAACGTCTGTTAACCTAAAAGCTTCTGAGATCATTACAACGTTCAAGCTTTTTATCAAAATGGATACAGAACAGAGTGCCTCGAAATTCCACCCACCTTTCTAAATCACAATAGCAAAAATATTTTTGAGATTTTTCATTTTAAATAATATTTTCGACTCTTTTTTCTGTGATGAATCCCCGTGTTTCATGTTTTTCTGATTTAAAAAAAGAAACGAGAATGCTGTATCATTCGAAACACGCTACAAAATCCATTAGATGCCGGTTTAAATACATGTATACAAACTTTTATTTAAGTTGCAACTTACGTATGTACTTAAATTCATCATCATCATCATCTCAGCTTATATAAGTCCCACTGCAGCGCATATGCTTCTCAGAATAAAAGAGCTTGGGCGGTAGTTCCCACACGTGCCCAGTTTGGATTAGAAACCTCACACACACCATTGAGTTTCTTCACTCAGGATTCCTCACGATGTTTTCCTTCACCGTAGAGCTCCTGATAAATTTCTAATTAAATGTAAAATATAATTTCGCACATAATAATAATATGTCCATTCTGTTAAACTCAAAGGTGCGAGCCTGGATTCGGGCCCACGACCCTCTACTTCAGAGGCAATAGGTCAAACCACAGAGTACATTATATATAGGAGGATAGAGATATCACTCTATTCAACGGCACAACGCCATCTAACGCAAATTCCCGTAACTACTATTAGGAACGTACCTATAATATCAAGGACCAATAATCACACGTACCAATACCAGCCCTGCTGTGCCACTGCTCATGGGCCACAGCCACAGCTTTTTGAAACTATAATTTAAAGTTGTTTTCATCTATTTTCTACATAATTTGATAAATAATATCGCCATCTAGCGCAAATTGACGGAACTAAAAATAGTCATAGGAAAATATAGGGATAGGTGGAAGTGAAAGCACCATGGGTCTAACCATTAGGCCACCACGGCTCTTTCGTTTCAGATATATCTATATTTAATCCAATTGTAAGATATAGTACTTTGCGAGTTGTACATATTATTGAGATTAAAATCTTATTTTTCAAGAAAGTTGACTGTACAAATGTTATTTCCGTGTATACCCTTCAATATTCTAAAACAGGTCAAGTGCAAGTCTGACCCGTACATGAAGGGCTCTATACCTCTGTACAATTTATTTTTGTTTGTTGATATAGTTGCTAATAGGAATATAAAGGGTGGACAATATCTATGGACCATGGATGAGACGTCCAGGATAAATTTCTGTCCGAAATCAAGGATGCTGACGTGTTTGCCGATGGTTGGGAAATCATCATCATCATCATTTCAGCCGCAAGACGTCCACTGCTGGCCATAGGCCTCCCTCATTGATACCCAATCATCAAGGAGCGGAATTTTTCATAGCAAAAATCAAACATCAAAGGGATTGAGCATAAGTTTTATCGACTATCGATTAATATTTCAGCAAACACTAGGTACTTTTAAAATAGCACTTTATAAGTTAATTACAATTAAAATATAAAACCTTAAACGGAAATGCAACGAAACTAAAAAAAAAACCTTCATTCAAAATAAGAATCGAAATCTATTTCTGTATTAATCGCATTTTCATCATCTTCTCTGTAGTAATAGAGAATTGTCATATTTTTTTGTACTCGTATATTGTCACCCTTTAAATTGGTCCTGTTATCATTGTAGATCCATTTATAGCTTGAGAAAGAGTGTTCTACCTCCGTTGATGTAAGTAAGGGATGTTTTTTATCCATTTGTTAATCGTTTTTCTTTTAGGATAACCATTTTAATAACACGGCAATGATTTAGAAAAACTCAAGCGACATAAATGTCATATGTGACGTTGACGCGATTTATTTTAATATGGAGATGCAAGTCGCTTATCAAAGAGGTCAAATGTTACAAATTATGTTAAAAAGCGATAACAAGCGAAGAGACGATTCGATAACATCGATAACTGGAATAGTCGATAAAACTTATGTTCAATCCCTTTGATGTTTGATTTTTGCTATGAGAAATTCCGCTCCTTGCCAATCATTACGGTAGGAAGCGACTTGCATCCAACTTGAACCTGCGGCCTTCACCAAATCGTCCGTCAATCTCGATTGTGTACGTCCCACGCTGCGCTTGCCAGTCCGTGGTCTCCATTCGAGAACTTTTGGCCTCCAAAGGCCATCTGTTCTCCACATGGCCATGATGATGATGATACAATGATATGATGGACAGGGAATAGGTACGTTTGTCTAAAATAATGTTATTTTTAGCATAATAATAATAATTTTAGTAATGTTTTTTTGTATTAACGAATAAGACTCTTTGGTGCAAACTGTAAGCCTGACATTGTATTGAATTGAATAAATAAATAAATGGGAACTACCTTTATTCCTTGTACTTTTTTATGAAAACATTATTTTTATTTTAAAAAGTAACAAAACTGTATACACAGATTTTCTAAAATTTTCTTGTCTCACCCGGGAATACAGCCAAAAATAGAGTAAAAAATACAATCGCTATTTTATTTCAAACTCTCACAAACTGACGTATTTAAGTACCTACATATAATATTAGTAGGTTCAGAAAAGCTTAGTCTTAAGAAGAGAATACATTATTAATATTAATGTATCCATTTACGTAATCATTTATTCAAATACCGAATGAATCTTCAGTAAATTTTCGCCGCAACGCGCTCGTCTTGAGTCTTTTTGGTGAAATCAAACAGTGGATTTAATCCCGCCTTCGAATTAAAATGAATTCCCGTTGCTCGATGCTCAGTGCTCAGTGCTCAGCGCCGTCGCTAGGGACTTCAGAATTACGGTGAATTAGATGCTTGCTGTCCAACCGTCACAGGAGTCCTAATTGTAGCCACGTAGCAGTTAAATTCCACTACACAATAGCCTTGTTTATTTTAAGTTACATGAAATCTCTCAACAGATGGCGTTAGTGCACACAATTTAGGACATTCAAACCTATTTTCATTTTTACATACAATTTTTAGTTCTCATGTTTTCCGTTAAATGTCACTATCAAATTCAGTCCCCATCCTGCTTTGCGCTATTGAGATTTTTCCTGAGTTAGTGACTTAGTCGAAGATGGACTATATTATTTATCCGCCTAACCTTTGTTGCGTCTACTTTACTTGGTAGCATAATTAATTTCTACAGCGCAAGCTGTGAAGTATCATTTTTTGGGACCGTGGTGGTATAAACAGGAGATTTGGCCGCTGGAAAGACGTTCGATGATGACGATGATGATGATGAGTCATCGAACGTCTTTCCAGCGGCCAAATCTCTATCTGTTTACACCACCACGGTCCCAAAAAATGATACTTCACAGCTTGCTCTATAGAAATTTATTATGCTACCAAGTAAAGTAGACACAACAAATGTAAATCAGGAAAAATCTCACTCTCTCTATGTCCACTGCTGGACATAGGCCTCCATCATCGATACCCAATCAATACGATTGGAAGTGGCTTGCATTCGCCTTCAATCAGCGGCCTTCACCAAATCGTCCGTCCATCTCGTGAGTGGACGTCCCACGCTGCACTTGCCAGTCCGTCATGGCCTTCCCATTGCTATTTCAACGAGGTAATTCGTTTGGCTATGTCGGTAACCCTTGTTCTTTGATCAATTATAAGTAGATCCACAGTCGCGCGCCCGAAAATGTCCGAGCCAAATGAGCGCCACTTTGATAAAAGTGGCCTTCTTTTTCTCAGAACGTTGCGTGAAATTGTCAAGTTTAGCTGTCAAGTGGAGTTTTGCCGCTACCGAAATTCGACTGTAATGAAGTAAAGACTAGGTTCAAATTTCTGTGTAGGTGATGATTTTATTTGTTACGCAACCAAATAAAAAAGTTCGGACATTCTTTGAAGGGGATTTTGTTCGGCAATGTGTATCTTCAGTTATAATTGATCAAAGCCCTTGTTCTTCAATGGATCTCCTCATTCCTGATGTTCGATGATTGATGCATAAGAATTTGTGCATTAACAAGAAAAAGAGAGAGAGAGAGAGAGAGATTTGCAGATATTCAAATACACAAAAAAAATACCTTTGGAAAGAAAATTTGGCCCCTACTGAGCATAATGGTGCAACGCTGTTTTTCAATGGGAATGGGGCCCGTTTGCGATTTTAGTGTTTACATTTCGGCGATTCTTTACTGATTTTTTTTTAAACATTGTACGGAGTTGAGAAACCCTTCATGTACAAGTCCGACTCGCACTTGACCGGTTTTTTAAATAAATTATTTTACCTCGCCTTTCACAAAAAAATGTTTGTGCAAAATCTAATACCTTTAAACGAGCAATTCTTGTATATATGTATATATATATGTATATATATAATCAGGATCTCGGAAACGGCTCCAACGATTTCAATGAAATTTGGTATGTGGGGGTTTTCGGGGATGTAAAACTGATCTAGCTATGTTTCATTTTCAGAAAATCGCTTTTACTCGTGTTTTCCGGCTATTTTTGTTTGCATTAGAATGTAAAGCTAAATTTCGCCGACTTCGAGCAGATCATAATGGCACATTAGAAATCGGGTGGTCGCGGATCCAGCCGACCTCGGTTCGAATCCACGTTTTTTTCAAGATTTTTAGTTTTTTTTTAAGTTTATTTTTCATGAGAAAACGTCAAGTTTCTTCTTTTGTGAGAAAAAGTTACCTTTTTGTGAGAAAAAGTTACTTTTTTGTTAGAAAAAGTATTATAGGGAACGTGCAGTAACTATAGGCGGCAGCACTAATGCGACAGAAGAGACACTATGCGGACAGTAAAACAAACTTATCAAGGTAAAACTTTCAAACTGATGGCACCCCTATGGCACCAGTTGGCAGCACCGTCTATGTGCACGTTTCCTATTGGGAGCACAGAACAGGAAAAGCCGGTTGTCTGTAAAGTCGGTTTACGGACGATAGTTTAACGTGACTCACCGCTCCACCCCCTCCGGTGTTTTTGTCAAATATCTTGAAAACGGTGCATCCTACGGCAAAATCAATGAAATTTTCATCCCCCCTTTAATACCCCCGCGCTCCCTCCCCCGCATCCCCTCCCCCCTCTCACCCCCCCCCCCCTCCCCCCACCCCTCCGGTGTTTTGATCTCGGAAACGGCTCCAACGATTTCGATGAAATTTGGTATTTGGGGGTTTTCGGGGATGAAAAATTGATCTAGCTTGGTCTTATCTCTGGGAAAACGCTTGGTACCGAGTTTCTGCCCGAGCAGAGCTCGGTCGCCCAGGTACTATAATCTTAAGGCACCTCCCGTCATAATAGCTTCCCGGTTTTAGGTATATATCGATAGTTACATAAGTCTATGGATTTAATTGAGTTCTCTGGATTGAACAAATGTCGAGTTTGGGTCCCGTCCCCTGCACGGATAATGAAACCTTGTTCGTCGTGATTTCTAACCACGCGACAGTGACGCCCTGTACACACAAATGCGACTGTGGAACACCTATATCCGATAAGCTCCAAACACACAGACAGCGGAGACGTGGCGGTGACGGTTGTAATTGTAATATTCTAACTTGTATGAACGGTTGTGCGGTACCGTTACTCGAACTCCTTCGTACAAGTTAGAATATTACAACCATCCCCGCCACCGCACCGCCACGGACAAGAGGCGGGGGGGAGGGTGATGCCGCTGCGCTGTCTCTAACAGAACATTTTTATCGTGCGTCGACGCAGTGCAGGTGTGGCATACAATGCGTTGATTCGTTGCGATGACGCGACGCAACGCAACGCAACGCATGACAGACTCCATACTGAGCATGCCATGACGTGCAAGCAATCATTTTATTTGACAAAGCGAACCGAAAATCGAAGGTTCACCGCCAAAACCTTCTATCTCAATCAAGTCAAAAGTCAATAAAAATCAAATCCGTCATAAGTTTACAGGAGATCTTTCCAGTGTACTAATTGGAGGGTCATCCCAGTCTTAAGCTTATGAGCTTAAGCCGTAGTTTCTCACGCGTGCCCAGTGCAGATTGAGAACTTTTGCCATTGATTTTCCTCGCAGGTTTGTGCAGATTGGAGGCAGTCACTTGGAGGGTATTGATAAAGAATTGCAAAAATAAATTATTTGACCAAAAATGTCAGTTAGGAGGTAGGTAGTTAACCGTCAAAATGTCTTCTCGCGAAGCGGCGCAGTGTGAGCACAGTATTTAATAAATAAAGTACTATTAGACGACCAGATGGCCTAGTGGTTAGAGACCCTGACTATGAAGCTTGAGGTCCCGGGTTCGATTCCCGTGTCGGGGCAGATATTTGTATTAAAAATACGAATGTTTGTTCTCGGGTCTTGGGTGTTTAATATGTATTTAAGTATGTATCTATATAAGTATGTTTATCCGTTCCCTAGTACCCATAACACAAGCTTTGCTAAGCTTACTTTGGGACTAGGTCAATTGGTGTGAATTGTCCCGTGATATTTATTTTATTTTTTTATTTATTTATTAGCTTTATTTTTCCGTAAAAACCAGCACCTACACATTGATATGCCAACCTGTTGTTTTTAAACATCTTCTCCGTTTACTTTTTCTTTATTTTAATTTATTTATTTACTTATTAACTTATTATGCTACTCTATAATAAATTTATACTATTTATCAATTCTTTATCACTTTATTAATTTATTTCTATATAGGTAAGTGGTTCATTATAGTATATTTGTGTATCGTTCCGTGAGTCACAGACGGTTCTGACAGAAAATCAGCGCTGCAGGCGTCTAACGCCTCAGCATAATGCTGAGTCAGCGACCGTTTCACTTTTGCGGGGACACACATGCTGAGCTGTGTATTGTACATGTTTATTTCTCCATTGTTTGTTATCTTAGTTTTTTTTTTTTTTTTTTTGTGTGTACTTTCTTGTATATGTGTGTCTTGTGAAAGTGAATAAATGTCTTCTTTCTTTCTTTCTTTCTTTCTTATTTTTGATGTCAAGAATAAAGCTAAATGGTTGTTTACAGATATTTATCAGTAGCAGTAGTATATCTGATTTTTTTTGTAATTATCTAGATCGTCGCTGTGCCTGCAAAAGTCGCTATGTGGTTTTTTTTCTATTTTTGTAGTTTTATGCCATTTTGAACCTTATGTCCAAACGTAACAACGTAACGTATGCTCCAAAAACTGCATGGCAGCTATCCTTACTATTTCAGGATAAGGTAAAAATAGCCATCATATATATTTTTTAATAGATTGATGCAGTTCGAAAATCCGAGGCGTTTTCCTAGGAGGACACTTCTAAAGACTTAACACAATGTCACAATTAGACCAGGATTTTTCTTGACGCTATTAAGTTATTTAATATCACGCGATTACGGAATGATCGTATTTATGTGCTTTGCAAATAAACCTCTAACGTTCCGACGTATTAGTTAGAGCACTGCGCCTTCCCCAATGGAGGTAGTCAAATAAATTTGCGACGCATTGTCAACTGCGAGGGTTGCGGAGCAGTTACGAGGGTACCGAACGATTCCGAGGGAAAAGTTAATTATTTACACTTTAATTCGTTAAAAATATAACTAATACAATTTAATTATACTACACTAGTAAGCATTTGTAACTATTTCATATTAACAGGGTTATCCCACGATGTCGCTTCCGTCGACGAAAAATGAATAATTGAGGTGTTCACTACTCCGTAGGAATTTTTTTTTGGGAATAGTGATGTTGACGCCATTAAAAAATAATTCGAAGACACGACTCCATTAAAAAAGCGCTTCATTTAACCCTGAAAACCAGATGATTTTTCGATTAGCTGCAAAATTACATTTTTTGTTGCTTTAAAACAAATAAATAGTTAGTTGATTGATTTGGTGAACAAGTGACGGCATAAGTTGCTATTGCCATTCAAACAGCTCATAAACAGTACGTCTGTTGATTGGTGGTGCCAACATCCCTATTCCTTTAGTGCACTTCTATACAGGTAGAAGTCGTAGAGCACGGCACGTAAGCCACGTTGGCCTATTGGTTTGACCTATGGTCTCTCAAACAGAGGGTCGTGGGTTCGAGTACGGGCTCGCAACTTTGAGTTTTTCGGAATTTATGAGCGAAAGTACATTTGTAATTTACCATGAGCTTTATAATTTATTGAATCAGGCGTTACTTTGCGGAGGTCCATATTAATGAACTAAAACAATTACTTTGCTCACCCGCGACCTTACAATAGTTACGTTTATGCAAGAAATGTGTGTTCATGCAGTTCCTCCACCTCCACACTGTACGAACACACACAAATCACATAAACACAACTATCACCACCACCAAGCTACACTGACGCGTTTCGAACTCAACCAGAGCTCATCCTCGGAGTTACCACAACCGTATGCTATGCTACCAAAAACAAGTTAAAACATTTTGTTTTGGTTTGTTAGCTTAACATTTGGTAGCATAGCATACGGTTGTGGTAACTCCGAGGATGAGCTCTGGTTGAGTTCGAAACGCGTCAGTGTAGCTTGGTGGTGGTGATAGTTGTGTTTATGTGATTTGTGTGTGTTCGTACAGTGTGGAGGTGGAGGAACTGCATGAACACACATTTCTTGCATAAACGTAACTATTGTAAGGTCGCGGGTGAGCAAAGTAATTGTTTTAGTTCATGAGCTTTATGGTGAAGGAAAACATCGTGAGGAAACCTGTATACACCTGAGAAGAAATTCAATGACACATGAATGATTAGTGAAGTTTCCAATCAGCACTGGGCCCGCGCGGGAACTACAGCCGAAGCCCTCTTATTCTGAGAGGAAGCCTGTGCTTGCAGTGGGACGTATATAGGCTGCGATGATAGGCTAAATTGAAGAAATATATTATTTGACATTGATTTTGTCTTTTGTTTGACGTGTTGTTGTTGTTTTTGTGCTGTTTGTTGTTGTTTTTATTGTGTGTCTTAGGGATAAGTTCGCCTTTGTACATCTGTTTCTCTTGTTAACCGTTAATTTGTTTACCTATCATATTCTCGAAAAAATTTTTTTCGAATATTTAAAATCCTGAATGCTTCATTTATCCGAATGCATTTTTTTCTGAAACTGTAAATATTTCAGGATTTTTATAAAACAAACTTAACCTAACCTAAAGGATTCTACACGATGGTCCTGAAATAAATTCTGAAATATTTACAGTTTCAGAAAAAAATGCTTTCGGACAAATGAAGTTTTCGGGATTCTAAACCTTCGGAAATAAAATTTTCTAAACATCGATAGGTTCCCGGCAAACAGTAAGAGTGGTCGTGCTTGCAATAAGTATGACAATAGGGAAAGCACTCTAGTACAGCACTCCGCACGGACCGGCGAGCCTCTGGGAAATAAGACCGACCGCTACTAGCTCTACCACTACTACGAAAATTATAAAAACCCCCAACGCAATTTAGCCACAAATAATGTTTTAAAAAAATATTATTGTGTAATTAATTAGCCAAACGGATTAGCTCGTTGAAATAGCAATGGACGCAGAACAGATGGCCGTTGGGGCCCAAAAATTCTGGAATGGAGACCACGGACTGGCAAGCACAGCGTGGGACGTCCACCAACGAGGTATGCGGACGATTTGGTGAAGGCCGCAGGTTCAGGGTGGATGCAAGTCGCTTCCAACCGTAATGATTGGGCGTCAATGAGGGAGGCCTATGTCCAGCAGTGGACGTCCTACTGCTGAAATTATGTTGATGATGATGATGTAAATGAAAATGTATGAAGGAGCTGGGTTCGATTCCCAAAGCCGGTCTTTTTTCTGGGGTTTTTTCTGTGCATCCATGCTTCAGATTGTATTTCGTATGAAATATACATTAATGTTTACCCGATTATAAAGAACTAACCTTAGTAATGGATTTTGAAATACATCCCGCTCATTCTATACATGGAATGGTGGTCTTTACAACGTGCCACATTATGGATTGTCGATATTTACCCCCACACTCGCCGGTGTAACTTGGCCCCGCAAATGCAGCCAATGTCTCAGATCCATAGCTCAAAGCGCATTGGCCCTGTACAATAGCTAAATGGAAACCGTTTATTGTAAGTGCATGTTTGCTTTAAGTTCTAAAGTTAATAGGTTTTGCCTAAAATAACGGTAGAGCTTGATTAAATGCAGCGTGGAACTTGCGAGCGCTGGAATATAAAATTTGGGGTATAAAAATACTGTGGCCAACGCTGGAAGTATAACGTGCTTATATTAAAAAACCGGTTGTCTGTAAAGTCGGTTTACGGACGATAGTTTAACGTGACAACGTCATAACAAATCATTCAAAAAACAAAAATGAAACCAGGCGGTCACCCATCCAAGTACTGACCGCGCCCGATGTTGCTTAACCTCGGTGATCGGACGAGAACCGGTGTTTTGTCAAATATCTTGAAAACGGTGTATCCTACAGCAAAAGACTCTATGTCAACGAGTTAAGGTCGAAAAGTGACGAACCTTTTCTTACCCCGACTATACATACTGGCCTTCGCTGCTCTTTACTTTAAATGTACGTTACATTGCGTCATCCTTTTTCGTGCGTGCAGCCGGCGTTCATTGATTTATTCGACGTGGTCACGTCAAAAAAAAGTCCTGACTGGTTGACTGACTCACTCGTTGACTCACTGACTAGCTGACTCATCAATTCCCAGCCCAAAACCCTTGGCCTTAGAAGGTTGAAATTTTAACAGACGTTGCCTTTACTCGGAATAAAGACGGTTTGTTAAAATTCTCATTTGATACGTGCCTACGAAAACTAAAGCCTGGATCATCAATTTTGTAGTTAATTGCTAATATGGGCCTCCGCAATAACGCCTGAATCAATCAATTTGGAGTAAATCGATATGGGCGTACGCAAACTAACGCTTGAATCAATCAATTTTGTGGTTGACTGACATGGGACTCCGCAAACTAACGCCTGAATCACCTATTTTGTAGTTGAATGATAATATGGACTTCCGCAAACTAACGCCTGAATAAATCAATTTAGTAGTAAATCGATATGGGCTTTCGCAAAGTAACGCCTGAATCAATCAATTTTGTGGTCGACTGACATGGGACTCCGCAAACTAACGCCTGAATCAATCAATCTTCCGCAAACTAACGCCTGTATCAATCAATTTTGTAGTTCATTGACCAATGACTCCGAAAACTAACCCCTGAATCAATTTGGTTGTAAATAGATGAGCTTCCACAAACTAACACTTGGTTCAATCAATCTTATTGTTAATTGATTTGGGCTCCGCAAACTAACGCCTGATTCAATCAATTCGAGGCAGAGAATCGTGAACATCTCAAGTCTGATTCGAGGTAGACATCAATTAGCAAAGCAATAGCGGCGGTCTAAGCCGCGCGTGGTCGCGCTTGCCGCGTAAGCCGCGCGAGGCTATCAATGGCCGATCCTATTACAAGCAGATTAGATCGCCTTGAGAGCGCCGGGGCGCTCGCAGCACTAGGCGAGAGACAGGCTAATTGTTACGGAATACAGGCATGAATTGTGCAGTTTGATATAAAGAAGGTTGTTAGTAAAGGCTTTGTGAGATGACCTCACGAGTTTTTGATGATTTTTTAAGTTTTCAAGCCCCATCTGTCATTTTACACCCCTGAATTTTACGGAATTCCTGTGTGAAATTACGGGTCTAAAAAGTTTGTCCGAATTTAATATTAATGAATTTAAACAATTACTTTCCTCACCCGCGTTTAGGTCACGGGTGAGCAAAGTAATTGTTTCAGTTCATTAATATGGACCTCCGCAAAGTAACGCCTGATTCAATAAACTATTCGAATTTAATATGCCATAATGTATCGTTTCTCATAATTTTCGTTGTTCTAAGTAATTTATTTCTGAAACAGTAAGTATTCTCTTCAGAATTGTTATTTATTAATTTAACCTAACCTACTGCATTCTACAAAATGGCATTTAAAAAAATCCTGAAAACAGTACGCTTCTATATATTTTATGAAAAACGTTAATATGACAAGTGGAAGTTAACAAACTAAATTATAGGCAACCTAGGGATTCGGTGAAATTACATTTGAAAAAAGGCGGACTCATCTTTCCTAATGCGAACTGCTAAGGAATGGAATTCGCCCCCGCCGTCTGTATTTCCAGATAAATTCTACCTAGGGCTCTTCAAGGTTAGAAGGCTATTACTGAACCACTGAGATACACCCTTGGCCTCATTTACACTTTTCATATAGTCAATCACAGGTCAGTTTTGTATAAAAAAATGTATCTATACAAATACAGTTAACAAAAGCATCGTCAGCAAAATTTATTGTATTAAAAATGAAATTATTTATTGAATCAGGCGTTACTTTTGGAGGTCCATTCAATGAACTGAAACAATTACTTTGCTCACCCGCGCAAACGTGCGTCGCGGGTGAGCAAAGTAATTGTTTCAGTTAATTAAAAATGAAAATTAAAAAAAAAAAATTTTTTTTTTCAAATTCCTGAACGTAGTTTTTCTTGTCACTTAAATCGATGACATGGTTCCTTAGAACAGATCTCTCTATGTGTCATTCATAATTTCAGACTTGCCCATACTGGCCGATTTAGATGTATGTAACACGTTACGTGTCTCATTTTGATTGCAGGTGTTTTGTATTAGTATGTGTGTCCCAGGCGGGTACTTCCAGAACTGAACGCGTGGGCGGCCTTGCTCGAACTACTAAACTCATTAACATTCCTTCGGGTCCCTGTTTTACCTGGCTCTATTTAAATTTTCTAACTTGAATTGTCTGTATTACTTTTTCAAACCATAGAACATTGTCATCATCATAATACAGCCTATACAGGTCCCAATGCAGGGCACATGTTTCCTCTCGCATTCTAAGTTTTTCGGAATTACGTTTGAAATTTACGCTGCGTTCGTAAGAAAAAGGGTCTTACTTATCTGACATACAGACTACAAAGAAATCTTATAAGGGATCCGTTTATTCTTTTTATGATGAAAGAAAGAAAACATTTATTTATGACAACATGGATAAAAGTATAAAAATAATACAATAATGAAATAAGGAAAATGTGCGTGTCACAAAACTCACAAAATGATGAAGAACATTATAAAAACACTTTGATAATTTTTTGTGCTCTTTTGTTTCTTTTATTTAATTTTGAAGAGCAAAAATGAGGTACCTACTTCGACAATTCTACGTAATGTAAAAAAAAATGTTTGAGAAATATTAGTTACTATTTATTTGCCCCTTTACAATCCTGGCGTCTACTCTACTCACGATTTTGGCCTTGATATGACCATGATAACGCAGCAGCAATCATTGCCCATCATTGGCTTATGATTCGTCCACACCGGTGCTTAAAATACGTGCGGTCGGCCAAGAAAATGGCCTACCAGTTTTGACAAAAGTTTCTGTGAGATCCAAATATCGCTAAGGTTGTGTTTGTCAAGGTTGAGTTTGTTCCAGTCGCGGTGGAAACGGCGGGTCCTTGGTGCACCGAGGCAAAGACTTTTATAAAGACTTTAGGGTTGCGGATGCAGGAAAGGGGATGTGATCCTAGGTCGGGCTCGTACCTGGTTCGACGAATATCGTTATCAATACAGCGCGGTAGCGGCGGGTGTTTTCGGTACTTTTGGGCCGGGTGCGGTCAGTTTGGGACCTGACATGTATACGCGATAGAGAAAAGCGTCCTTAATGGAGCCTGTGTTATGAATAGGCGTGTGCTTACTCCCTTTTAGTTTTTAATTACCTGACAAAACTTGTTGTGGATGAAAAGCCATTTATTATTTTTATACGAGTGTGTACGAGTGTGTGGTTTATTGTATTTGTAATTTTCCATACGTTGTTTTTGTTTTTTCAATACACTTTTAATTATTTTCTAACTGAATGAAATCTTTAGTCACTGTCAACATATTATTGCAAGGGGAAATCGACCTCGGTTGTATCATGACGTGCAAATGAAATTCAACCGTAGGGTGGTAGACCATATTTTTGGCCGACTGTACGTACCGTGACTGATGTAACGTGACTCATGACACTGCTGCTTAAAAATGCTGACTGAGTCAAAGTCGCAAAAAGTAATTACATGCGTTATTAATCAACTACCTGTTTTCCAGTGCCCGCGACTCCGTCTGCAAAGAATCCGTACGTCGCTATCCCGCGGGAACTATGCAATTTTCCGGGATAAAAACTATCCTATGTCCTCAAACTTCTAAATCGGTTCAGCGGTTTAAGCGTGAAGAGGTAACAGACAGACACACTTTCGCATTTATAATATTGGTATGGATGTAGCCCCACCAATCGACGTAAAAGATGCTATTGTACGGTAAATGTAACTTTTTTAAAAATAGCACTTCAAGATAAAGTCTAAAGAGATGTGATATATTTATTTCACATGAAATACAAACTCAAATATGGATGCACAGAAAAACTCAAAAAAAGAGACTAGCGCTGGAAATCAAACCCAGTTCCTCAGCATTCCGTGCTGCGTGTTAAACCCCTACACCACCACTGGCCACCACTGGCCACTGGCACTGGCTTGGCTATGTGCTTTCAGCGTAAGTACATGTACATTTCGTGTTCTGTACGTTTGTCATGATGTAGATTTTGCGTATGTACATTTAACTGTTAGACGACCAGATGGCCTAGTGGTTAGAGACCCTGACTATGAAGCTTGAGGTCCCGGGTTCGATTCCCGTGTCGGGGCAGATATTTGTATGAAAAATACGAATGTTTGTTCTCGGGTCTTGGGTGTTTGATATGTATTTAAGTATGTATCTATCTATATAAGTATGTTTATCCGTTGCCTAGTACCCATAACACAAGCTTTGCTAAGCTTACTTTGGGACTAGGTCAATTGGTGTGAATTGTCCCATGATATTTATTTATTTATTTTATTTTATTTTTATTTATAACTGTTTGCACATTTTGCGTGTAGTGTACATTTTGCGTACTGTATATTATCAGCCGAAGCGAATTTTACGATACGTTCGCTCTCGCTCTCGTTATTGTTTAGAAGACGCTATGTAGTTCAGTAGTATGGCTCCATAACAACTTTATTCTACCCATCATAATCATCATCCCAGCCTACGTCCCACTGCAGGGCACAGACCTTTCTTCATGAGAGTGCTTGGTCCGTAGTTCCCACGCGGGCCCAGTGTGGATTGGGAACTTCACTTACTCCATTGAATTTCTTCTCAGGTGTATGCAGGTTTCCTCACGATGTGTTCCTTCACCGTAAAGCTAATGGTAAATTACAAATGTAATTTCGCACATAAATTCCGAGAAATCTCACGACCCTCTGCTTGAGAAACCGTAGGACAAACCACTAGGCTACCACGGCGTTATCCTACTGTATCCTTTTTTACGTGACGTCGTGAATAATTAAAGTATTTTACAAATTTTCATGACCGTCAAGAACAAAATAAAGAAGGGCGATTATAATTTCGACTGTGTAAGTGAAAACAGTCATTGTTTTTAGCCTTAAAAATGACGTTTACACTTCTATTTAAAAATGGGAACAAATAGCGTGCATATTTGAACATAAAACTACCGTGAGAATCTGGAGTAAAAAATACGGATTACTCACGTCTATCACGTGTATCATAGACGTGAGTTATCCGTATTTTTTCACTATGGGCGTGCATAATATATTATTTTGATAGAAATTTCTGGATATTTCATTCTGAACGTTATGCACGTTTACATGGTTAAAGAATCTAGCGCGTACACACTTTTAGGAACGAGGAAACTGTACTTTAAATATGAATCAACCGTGAGACTCACTCATAGTGAAATAACATAGTGCGCGTTTGGCCGAAACCCTTGGCCTGTTGCTCCGAGAAGGGCTACGGATTAAACCGAAACATGCGTCGAGTTAAATAATTTATTGAATCAGGCGTTACTTTGCGGAGGTCCATATTAATAAACTAAAACAATTACTTTGCTCACTTGCGACCTTAAATCAGTTCATGTCGAGTTAAAGTTGTTTTGAGAAGAGAGTAATCCGTATTATTTCATTATGAGGAAACTGTACAAACAGGGAGCTAGGAAGATTTAAAGTCGCCCCCGTTTTTCTGTCAGCGGTCAATATTAAACCGAGCGCTGTCAGCACTAGGCTGTGTGTAAATGTATCCGTTTGAAGCCCCACCTTTTCCCGGAAACCTTTGTGAAGAAACAAAACCCCGCGCAAAAACATTCGACGGACACTCTAAAGAAAAACATACCATTACCGGCCCATACGACTCTGCTATAAAGGGAAGAAAGGCCATTGTGTATTTTTAGCCCCAAAATCCCTGAAAATTCTAGCCCAGATTGTCGCGAAGTTATTTATTATTTACGGCCTTCCTCCAACTATTGTGTGGGGGATGGCGATCCGAACATCTTTATTGTTCGCGAACAAAGACCGAATTCAATTGGAATTTTTCGCGACAAATATTGAGCGGAGATAAAGGAGTCTCGGATAATTTCGCCGGCAAATAGCGGCTTAATTGAGTTTGTGATCGCGATTCGGAAGTACCTGGCTTGGTAACATGTACGATCAAGGCTGGAGGAGCACAAAGGGTGCTTTAAACGCATAATAACCGTGATTCTCGACGCGTAACGAAGTAGAAATTGTTATATAAAATAAACAATAGGTACTCTGGAGCTCGCGAGTCTGTTTTTACTTACCTTAAAATTGCATAAATGTTCATCGCTCGCCCTAAAACCCGTATGAATCCACTATTTAGTAAAAAATCAACAAATTGATTCGATAAAAATATCCACATTGAACCTGCTGACGCAATTTCTCGAGAATCGGTTGAGAACTGTTCCATGTAGAGGAAAACAGACAGCTGGACATATAAGTTAATTTGACCAAACTGAAACGGAGACGGTTCATTATGAATTTTACACGTTTTTTTCTCATTTTTGGTAAATCAAAAGAGATCTAGAGATCGCTTTTAATGAAGAAAAACAACAAAAGCTTTTTGGAAAAAATACATTTAAGATACGAGTTATTTTCAGTGCCGTTTCATTTTGCTGACTGCCAACTAATAAAAACCGGCCAAAGTGCGAGTCGAACTCGCGCACGACGGGGTCCGTACCATTATCTATTAAAACGGCAAAAAAAAACACGTTTGTTGTATGGGAGCCCCCCTTAAATATTTGTTTTATTTTAATTTAATTATTTATTTTTAAGGTGAATATTTCAAGTGTCTACCTGTTGCCGTTATCAATATCGAGCAAAAACGAACAAAAAAATCACGTTTGTTGTATGGGAGCCCCCTTAAATATTTGTTTTATTTTATATATATTTATTTTTTTCTCTTTTTTAGTAATTGTTGTTATAGCGGCAACCGAAATACATCATCTGTGAAAATTTCAACTGTCTAGCTATCACGGCTCATGTGATGATTGAATTCCAGTTTCATCGAGTCCATTATATCGGCTCCATGCACGGCCGTGTTAGTTTAGGCGCCTAACGAGGATTTACTGGTTATCGTAATAAATGTAATTAACGGATTAGACATATTAACGCACACACGCCAATTATCACGCACACCAAGCCGAGCCTCGGGGGAGCGAAGTTTCGTCAAACATTGTAAGTGTTATGGTAGCCAAGGGGTTAATGCATAAGTCTTTAATGGCTCTTAAGGATTTCTGAACAGGCACTTTTGATTTATCTTGTGTCTGAACTAGTATGAAGTAAGCCGCCGTTTATGACGCTAATTAGTTACTGATACTATAAAGGTTTAGGTACTTTACTAAATGTAAACAAACTCCATATTTATTTTCAACCAACTTCAAAAAAAAGAGGAGGTTCTCAATTCGTCTGTATGTTTTTTTTTATATATTTTAGACGACCGAATAGCCCAGTGGTAAGAGAACCTGACTATGAAGCTTGAGGTCCCGGGTTGATTGATTGATTGATTGATTGATTGATTGATTGAAACTTTATTTCCTCCATAACACATGTTAAAAAGAAAAATACAAAACATGAGATACAAAAACAGACAATACTAATTTAGAAAGTAAATTTTACAAAACAATGAAAAAGAAAATGAAATACAATTAAAAATACAAAATACAATCAGAAAATGAAACAGTGGATACCATGTGCCATGGAAAAAAAAGGCGCTGACTCAGCATAAAACTGCGGAAACCGCAGCACTGATATTCTGCCAGAACCATACAGAGAGATCTGAGGAAGTGGTATAAAAAAGGTAGTAAAGTTAAAATTATAAGTGTTACGAAAAATAAATAAAAATAAGTACGTATATATGATTAAAAACCCTGAACAATGAATCAATAAGAAGGAATAGCACATATGATGACATAATATGATTTAAATGCACATAAAAATAGTAAACAAACAATAAATATATATATCCGACGCAACAATACTTATTAACCGTCATAAAATGGAAGGGAACATTTTAGAAATTATGAGTTCTTTTGCATATTTATTAAATGCGTGCGATATTTTTTCCTGAAAGAATTCTTCGACTTGAGTTTACGAAGCGGTGGAGGTATGTTATTCCAACACTTAGTTGCAGAATATCTAAAACTTCCCCTAAATGCGGCTGACCTATGAGGAGGCATTGCCAACACGATCGATCTCGAGGGCCTAGCGTCACACAACCTTCTTTGCCCAGTCCAAGTTAATTTTTAAAAAGGTAACTTGGAGTTTCGGTACGAACAATGTCAAATAAAAGACAGGCTAACAAAAGCTCCTGTTGACCCGACATTCGGAGCCAGTCAGCATTGTTAATAAACGGAGACACATGGCAACGCGGAGGTATCTTATAACAGTACCTAGCACGTTCGATTCCCGGTTGGGGCAGATATTTGTGTGAAAAATGCAAATGTGTGCTTGAGTCTGGGATGTTTAATATGTATTTAAGTATGTATCTAATATATAAAAATCTCGTGTCACGGTGTTTGTTACCGAACTCCTCCAAAATGGCTTGACCGATCTTTATGAAACTTTTTTCTCTGTATTTGGTAGGTCTGAAAATAGGTCGTAGGCTATTTTTTATACCCCTAGGTGATATAAGGCAAAACAACGTTTGCAGGGTCAGCTAGTTTATCTATATAAGTATGTTTATCCGTTGTCTAGTACCCATAGCACAAGCGTTGCTTAGTTTGGGACTAGGTCAATCGTCCCATGATTATTATTATTATTATATTATGCGACTAAACTAAAGAGTACGTCGAAAATGTGACGCGTGAAAGCTAATTACAAAATACTGCATTTGGCTGGTTAACCCGGCGCCATAACTTTTTGTCGTGTTGGCAGCTGATGTTTGTTTACATTTAGTAAAGTACACCTTTATAGCATTAGGTAATATTTGTTCATAAAAAGATAATGATCTTTTTACAAGTAAAATACAAATAATTTATTGAATCAGGCGTTACTTTGCAGAGGTACTTCTTGAACACACATTTTTGCATAGACGTATAGCTATTATAATTAGGTGAGAAAAGTAATAAAATTGTGTCAGTTCATTGATAGGCACGGATTAGACTATCAATATTATCACGTGATACACGCATATCCACGATCCACATCACAAAAATATTGACGTGTATCGCAGTATCGTAATAAAACTGAAGTGGATTTCCAGATGTTTTGAAATCCGCGATAGTAGGTACTATGATAATATCACGATAATATTAATAGTGTAAATAATCCAGTGTTCCGCAAAGTGTGTGCCGCGGCACACTGGTGTACCGTGGTCATTAGTTGGTGTGCCTCGGAAAAACAAGGTTATCTCATAAAGCTAAATAGACGGACGGAAGAAAAATACTTGCACAGATGTAAATCATACTGATTCACATGATTTTTCATTTAAGGTGTACCTCCGAAAATTATCGTTTTCCTAGATGTACCTTGAACACAAAAAGTTTGCAGAACACTGGTCTAATTCGTGCCTACGAACACAAATCCAAACCACACAAACCCATCTATCACCACCACCGCACTAACTCGTTTTGAACTCAACCAGAGCAACACAACCGTTCACCATGCTAACAGATTTTGATATGTTGATGATGTTGAGTCTTTTCTTGCATAAACGCAGCTATCATTAAGGTCGCGGGTGCGCAAAGTAACTGCTTCAGTTCATTAAGTAAAAACAAGTTTTATTTGACAAAAGAAACGAACATTTTGAGAATGTTTCTTTGACGACAGTGATACCTATTAGGTAAAATACTGTATAAATTCAAGCGTTAAGTACTAAGCGGAGTTCTACGTTAAAATAAATGGAATACTTATTTTGCCCCTCCAGGCCACGTCATGCAAAGTAGCTAGACGTTTGCGTAGAAAATATGCTTGAACTGAAACAAATAATGTGCTCATCTGCAACCTTATGATAGCAATCCTATAATAATCTGATGATAATTGTATCATTATGATCACGGGTGAGCAAAGTAATTGTTTCAGTTCATTGATATGGACCTCCACAAAGTAACACCTGATTCAATACTTAAATTATTTAAAAACATGCTTTGGATAAGTTCGCCTTAGTATTTTTTCGTTTAATAGTTTGTTTTTGTATTATTTTTGCGTCTTATTTACAACAAAGAATTAACATACATATACATATATTTTCATGCAATTTTTAAGTCCTGTATTTTCAGAAAAATTGTATGAAAAGCCATATTTTTAACCCAAACGTAGCTACTTTGCATGACTTAACGTCAATACTTCGAAGAGGAGCAAAATAAGTAATTCATCTATGAAAATGAAAATGAATAAAGTTTATTGCACGAAATATTGTAGAAATGCTTACAAGAAGAATCATTGGCTGTGGATCCTGTACTAGGAGTCCCTGTGTTACAAGATTATATTAGAGATCTATTATTACTTTATATTAGGTATACGTATTAAAAGAGATAGATGTTTATTTTTAACGCACCGAAAGTAAGAATGTGAAATGACGACGATTGTAGTCTCCAGCCTTACGTGACGAGGCATAAAAGGAAAACCGCTGTATGTTGCCGGGACAAAAAAGATATAAAGCGGGTATGTTATATATTCGGAGCATGTTTTTCGGTTGTTTTGTCAATAAAAGACGTATCTTTGCTTATATAATTATTGATTTACGACTCTAATTTGTAAGTCGGTAGATAGAGTGTATGTAACTGATTCTAAATAATATACTCTTTCAAAATGTCCTCGCCCTGTTCTTCGCCAACTCAATCAACTAACTATTTTGTTATGTTAAAGCAACAAAAATTTCATTTTGCAGTTAATCAAAAATTATTCTGGTTTTCATGGCTGAAATAAAGTGCGTTACGTATCAAAATATCTAAAATTAAAAACCTAACGTAAAATAACCTACGTTCAAAATACCTAAAATCTAAATACCTATTGATTTTTTCACTTATATTCAAAATACCGAAAGCTTAAAATGCCTACGTATTGCAATGTCTAAAATTAAAATCCTAACGTAAAATAACCTACGTTCAAAATCCCTTAAATCTAAATACGTAATGATTTTTTCACTTATATTTATAATACCGAAATCTTTCGTATATCCTAACTGGTATTTCGCTGGCAGCGAGCAAGCAAGACCTCTTAAGGCAGAAGCGACTCGGATAGGTTAGGTTCAGAAGGCTAAGGCGGGAGCGAAGCGTAGCGTAGCTCCCGCCTTAGCCTTCGATGTTAGGTATTTTTTTTTGTAACAGCACAGAAAATGATTAGTTCCATTAGGTATTCTTATCACAATGAAATGTCTTTAATATTATGAAATGTACTACCTAAATGTAAATCATATACCAAACTTTATCAAACAAATTAGATTTTTCACGTAGTAATAAAAAAAATAACTAACACCAAAGGCTAATGCCAAAGGCTTAGCCTTTGAACCTAACCATTCCAAGTCGCTTCCGCCCCGAACCGTCTTGCTCGCTCGCTTCGCTCGCTCGCCGAAAATGAAGCAATGTTCGTTTCGTTTAGGTATTTTGACCATTTGGTATTTCAAATGTTGGTGTATCAAACTTAGGTGTCATAGCTGTTGATATTTTAAACATTAGACATTTACTCCATTAGGTATTTTAAACTTAGGTAATTCGTAGGTAGGTGTTAGTTGCTTAGGTATTTAAAATCATTACG
The DNA here is from genome assembly GCA_947563465.1 of Archips xylosteana. Taxonomy (NCBI): domain Eukaryota; kingdom Metazoa; phylum Arthropoda; class Insecta; order Lepidoptera; family Tortricidae; genus Archips; species Archips xylosteana. The sequence continues at coordinate 20,998,557 of OX387357.1, forward strand.
TATTTAGATTTTAGGTATTTTGAACGTAGGTTATTTTACGTTAGGTTTTTTAATTTTAGATATTTTGATACGTAACCGTCGGCAATACTAGAACATCATCCAAGTGAATTCGTACGATATGCCCCAAGGTATTACGTAAGCAGCAGAGCTGAGGTCTGCTCCAGTGCAGGTGCAATCTGAACTGCATTTTTGTGGCTGCTCCCGGTGGCTTCTGGGAGGACGGAATCAAATGTATTAAGTTAACCTTTGCTGTAGGACTTTGCGGATTGCTTGGTAAAAGCGGCAGAAGATTTGTGTTACATATACGAGCAGGACTAGGTTTATGTGGTAATATTGCCATATAAATAACTACCGTAGCTTACTGATAAAGAACTGCAGAATTATGGAGCTGAAATTTGAAAAATTTGTAATGTTAATAAGTGATGTTGCAAAAGATGAAGGAATAAGAAATAAGCTCCTTTTTTTCTACCATAGAATCAAAAATGTGCGCATAACTTAAAGTATAAAATAAACTACTAAAGCAAATAAATATTATATCAAATATTAGTCAAATCTTGAGTACCACAGAGATTTTCTAAGAAGGGAATTTTCGAAATTCCTTACAATAAACTTAGCCTAATTTATATTTTTTTTCACAGGACAAAGTCGCAAATATGCTACTTATTAGCATAGCGTACGGTTGTGGTACCTACTCTGAAGATGAGCTTTGGTTGAGTTTGAAACGCGTCAGTGTAGTTTGGTGATGGTGATGGTTGGACCGTCAGACGCAGTGAAGATAGGCCTCCAAAAAAATGGAGCGACGACGTGGTTAAGGTTGCGGGATCGCGTTGGATGCGGATAGCACGGGACCGATTTGTTTGGCGAACCTTGGGGGAGGCCTAAGTTCAGCAGTGGACGTCTTTCGACAGAAATGATGATGATGGACATAAATATTACATTATATTGTAGCTATACTAGCGCCATCTAGTCATCACATAAGAAACTAATTACTACATCCTGCATCGCACTATCGAAGTTTCTCAACTCAGCTACATAAATATACAACTTCCAACTTTCATCCATTGGACTTCGGTGCCTAGGCATAACATCTGCCTGGAGAGAGATATCTCTATTGCAACTTCTCCCAAACATACTAGCTGTTTGCTAGTGGTTTGGTCTGGGTCCAGTGGGAAGCGTAAACGTTCCCGAGATAAAATAACGTAGAAGGAAACCATTTAATTTAAAATTCAGATGATATAATCGCGACGAAATTAAAAATTACAACGAACTTTACTCGCGAGGTATCCCAGAACTCCTGGGAATTCTCCTGCTTCCCGGTTTTTACGGTCCTCCGGGATATCCCGTAGCCCGAAATCGTTGATAATGAAACCGGTGGTTACGCGCAAACTGTCCGGGAATTACTGCTTTTATTTTTCTCCTTGCTTCAGGAAAATTATGGGGTATAAAGATAGTGCTAGTGGCAGTAGATATTGTTGGAGTAAACTAGGTATAATACATAAATTACTGTTGCGTGCGACTCCGTCTGCAAAGAAGTCGTTTATAGCTTTCCCGTGCAAACTATGCAATTTTCCTGGATAAAAAATATCCTGCGCTCTTTCCAGTGTCTAAAACTATCTATATACCAATTTTCATTTCGGTTCAGCGGTTTAAGCATGAAGAGGTAACAGACATGACTTTCGCATTTATAATATTAGTATGGATGTGCAGCGCTGGTCACACTTCGATTAATTTGCAAATAAACCATTTATTTGAGGGGACGATTCAATGTAAAAATAGGTCATCATCATCATCCCAGCCTATATGCGTCCCACTGCAGGGCACAGGCCTCCACTCAGAATGAGAGGGCTTGGGCCGACGTTCCCACGCGGGTCCAGTGCGGATTCACATACACGATTGAATTTGGCGGTCTAGTGGTTTGACCTATGGTCTCCAAAGCAGTGAGTCGTGGGTTCACGTCCGGGATCGCACCTCTGAGTTTTTCGGAATTCATGTGCGTGGTTCATAGTTGTGGTAGCCTTGTGTTGTGACCTATGAGCAGGGGATCGTGGGTTTGAGTTCATACCTCTGAATTCTTTCAGAATTTAGAACCTTGTCAATGAATCATTTAACATCATTCAATAAGCATTATTATAAACAAATAACCGCACTAATAATATCCGCACTGGACCCGCGTGGGAACTACGGCCCAAGCCTTCTCATTCTGAGAGGAGGCCTGTGCCCTGCAGTGGGACGTATATAGGCTGGGATGATGATGATGGAACTAAATAAAATAATTTACATCGATATGTTTCTATGGTGAAATTGGAATCAAATTGATTGACTGCACGGTGTAAGTATAGTCGTAGATTCGTCACATTTTGTAGGCTTTAGGATATTTAGAGAATCACTCATTAATAACCTACGTTACCTTTCATACTTCTTGGTTTGTTTTGTTTTTTATCCAAAGAAAAAAAGGTGTGTGATTGCAATTTGATTAACTTGCAACAGTTTATCAAACAGTCGATATCAGGTATGTTTTCAACTTTTCTTTTCACCAACTTCAAATTACAAAATACCCCTTTGATACGTTCTGTAGAGTCCTTACCCTCTTAAATGATGGGACCTTACCCTCTTAAATATTGTGGTGTTTTCCAAGCTATACTGTCGGAGCCCTTGTCGCAGGCTGCCACATTTGTAAACGGATTTTTAGAAAGTAAGTAAATAGACTGTGTTTCGTTTATTTAGCAGAGAACCCGTGTACGGGTTTGGCGGTCTGTGTCAGGGGCTTCAGCGGTGTGATTTGGGGGACGTGTCGTATCTCACTTGGTTTGAGCCATATTTTTAATTGTAAGGTTGGTAGTTTTTTTTTATCGAGTTAAGGCCTATTGGAACTGACATGTTCAAAATTTACTTGATCAAAGTTCCTTAAAATAAAGATTAAAAAAAAAAAAGGTTGGTAGTTTTTTTATGTATTTAAGGCCTACATGTTCAATTTACCTGATCAAAGTTCCTTAAAACAAAGATTTAAAAAAATACCCCTTTAAAATCATCCGCTCTCCTATTGAAAAGACTCTCAACTCTATTAACTATAAACTAAGCGACCGCACCGAGCTATGCTCCAACTATGCGCGTATAATATCATAGTGAATTACGTGATCCCTGGAATCCCCCGGATGCCGATACCCCGGGGATCACTTGCCGCAAATATGTAAAACTTGCTTTTGTACCTTAAGCCTTATTGCAGTCGTTTTTCACGAAAATACGCTAAATGGATTATGGCGAGGAATTTAGATTCGGTTTCGGTTGGGTTGCGCGGAATGTATTGATGGGGGGCCTAAAATCTATTGACTAAGTTATACCTATCTTTGACTTTTTCTGTGGGATAAAGATCGCGATATTCTTTGATGAGCTCTAGACGTTTCGAGTCTGCATTATGATAACGCGTAGAGTTACTCAGTCCATCGCGTAATGATTCTACAATAGTGATGTTGACACCACCAATCAACTGACGTACTTTTTATGAGCTGTCAAAACACAATTTTCCCATTGCGTTTGAATAGCAATAGCAACTTATGACGTCAACTAACTATTTATTTGTTTTAAAGCAACAACACACCTAATTTTGCAGTTAATCGGAAATTAATCTGGTTTTCGGTGTTAAAATAAAGTGTTTTTTTACTGGAGTCGTGTCCTCGAATTATTTTTTAATGGCATCAACATCCCTATTATCCAAGATTGTTTTTTTGGAGTCTTTTTGTATTTTTTATTTTTCAACTCCAAATTTTTACTTTTACGGTCATCCCGTGAAATCGATATATTTCATACTAAATACAAACTGGAACATGGATGCACAGAAAACCAAACCCAGGTCCTCAGCATTCCGTGCTGCGTGCTAAACTCCTACACCACCACTGGTGGTGGTCCAGCGCCATCACCAGCGATGATATCTCTATTATTATAAACGCAAAAGCTTGTATTTGTGTATTGTGTGTGCATGCATAATGATTATTAATCCTTTACGCCTAAACGGGACAGATTTGGATGAAATTTCCACGTTCAGCAGTGATGATGATATTGTGTTCAAAACCTTCTCCGTGCGACAAATGTTTTCTTTGATACATTATTTGACCTTGTGTTATTATGTTTTCTAAAGGCTTGACTACGCATCGAGATCAAACTTATTTCTCCGAATAAACTCGGTCCGGGCGGACCTACGCAGCTTCTCTTCATAATTGGCTCTTTGATAACACATGTAAAGATACGGAGTTTTCACCTCGCCGGGCGGCCTGAAACTCTACACCGACCCCTTTTCAACTAAAGACTCAGTCACAGTGAATTTTAAATAGTACGAGTAGTAAAAAAACCGCTTAAGTGCGAGTCTTGCGCACCGACGGTTAATAGGTACAAACTTGTACGAAAATAGTAATAGTTTAATCGCATTTTTTTATGATGAAATAACAAATTTACTGTTTTCAGATTTTTTCCTTTACTTGTGCTGTAAGATCTTCCTTCGTGCCTAATTTCATGATTTTAGATGTATGGGAAGAATTCTATAAATTTTGATTTCCTTGAGAGTGTCGAAATATACGTTTTTTTACGGCATAAACTGTCGCATTTCTTTTTTTACTTCAACTTAGACGTTAGATTTTTTCACAGCTTCAAGAATTGTAGACCTGAGTATTTATGGTTTAAATTTCAACTCGATACCTCCACGCATTCTGGACATAAAGGGTCTTGATAGACAGTCGAACGGACGGAAAACAAAGTGATCCTATAAGGGTTCCGTTTTTTTTTCCTTTTGAAGTACGGGACCCAAAAAAAATAAGAAAAACTTAATTAGTGACATGTTTTTTCAAAGAATGAAAGAAACTTTGAAGAAATGTCGACCTTGCAGCTGACGCTGGTCTTCCGTTAGAACCCATTTTACCCATACTTAATTTAACTTTATGGAAACAGTGCAACCGACAGCGCTAAAATGAACACTAAGCAATAAAAAAATAATTTCTAATATTTTAAACATCTCGTGTTTGTTATCGAACTCCTTCGAAACGGCTTGACCGACTTTTATGATTTTTTTTTGTGTCTATTTGGTAGGTTTGAGAATAGCAGGTCGTAGGCTATTTTTATACCCCTAGGTGATAAAAAATAAATTATAATGGCAAAACAACGTTTGCCCAGTCAATTAATAGCTGAATAAGAAAAACAACATGTACGACAGTGTACGCACTGACACACACACATTGTTTTTCCTGAAATAAGTGATCGCATTGTTACAATCTTTTATTTAGCTCACCCCGTTTGTTTTATTCTTGGGTCAAATCTTAGAAGTCAAATTTGACCCACTTTCAGTAGTTGGATTCACCTGAAATTTGGTATACTTATGTAAGTTGGATGACAATGCAAGTACAGTCAGCTAAAAAGCTTGCTTAAAAAATAAAATTTTTAACAAATTTATTTTTTAGGTCAGTATGAACTGTGCCTTAGTCCGTGTGATCTCCAGCCTGTTAGAATAATGGACTCGCCCGAGTATCCGATGTGCCCGGTGCGGGGGCAGCCATTATGTATACCTTCAAACTTTTATTTAATAAATACAAATTTCTTCTTTCCTTGTTTTAAGTTGTTAAAAACTTCAGCTCTTCTGCGTAGATAATTATAAGTATAGGAAGTTTATTTCTTCAAGGCTTTTTAAAATTAATCTGGAATATTTCAACAGTTTTGGCTCGTCCGGGGCAGTAGCACCCTCTCACAGAACACCGGCGTGAAGCAGCAGTGTTCCTGCTGCGTTTGGTACGGTCAGTGAGAGCGCCGGGAGCCCAATACCTCTCCCCCTCCTCTATTCCCTTTCCTTTTTCCTCTCCCTTTTAGGGCCGACAACGCACTAGCAGCGCGTAAAGCGCTGTGGGTGTCTATGGACAGTGGTGAATACAAAATGATTTGAATGTCATTTTTTTTAAATGAATAAATAAGGCTCATCTCAAACTCAGCCCAAAACTCTCGCAAACCAGTGATTTTTGGCGTTCCTGAATAGTAGTTCATCCCTATCCTCTCGCAAACGATCGAATTACCGCTCGCAAACCGTGTTGAGCCGTTCCTGAATTTAGCTCCAGCTCCCAAGTCGCTAGGTTAAGCGGTTTTGTCTGGCGTTGATGAAACTTCCTCGCTCGCCTCGCAACGCATGCTCACAGAAGAAAGACCACTTCAGTATAAACTGCTTGGAAACATTTTGCAAATAGGCCGTGGGTTCAACAGAATAGAAACCACGCGCATTCTTACACACTTTAAAAACTTCAATAGGTGAAGTTCAGTGGGACAGCTAACTAGTTATTAATTTAGTATTGCTAGTTTATTGGCTATGTGTGATTGGTGGTGGGGTGCAGAAAACGATCGCAGCGCACAACATGGCAAAAATTGGAAGTAAATGAGGAGGAAATGTTGTCAACGCTACGCGGCGCCACCGTCATGCACGGTCCCAAGTATCAACTGATCTTCTTCTTCTTCTTGTAGTGCCCTCTCCTACCGGAGGTCGGCGATCATTAGAGCTATCTTTACTTTAGAGACTGCCGCCCGAAAGAGGGATCTGGTGCTCATCCCGAACCAGTCTCTAAGGTTCCTTAACCAGGAGGCACGTCTTCTGCCAGGTGGTCTGCGGCCTTGTATCTTCCCCTGGATAATAAGCTAAAGTAGAAGTAGACCATACTTATCGTTACGCATTATATGCCCCAAATACAACAGTTTCCTCTGTTTTATAATACGTATCACTTCCAAGTTTTTATTGATTCTTTGCAATACCGTTTCATTCCTTACTCGATCCGTCCATGATATCTTTAACATTCTTCTGTACACCCCCATCTCAAAAGCTTCCAACCTCTTGCACATGGTTTGGGTCAACGGTCTTTTATCAACTGATAAAAGGTATAAAATCATTGTGTTGATGACGGTAATTCTACTGTATGGAGCAAGGAAGCACTAATTTTGTATTGTCTTCAGCGATACCTGCTTTATCATCATCTCCAGTCTATACACCCACTGTTGGGCATAGGCCTTCCCTTTTTCCTCTTCCTCAGGGCTTGGGTTGTAGTTCTCACGAGGGCCCGGTGTAGGTTGAGAACTTTCGCATAGGTACTATTGAAGTTTCTCACAATGTTTTCCTTCTCCAACATCCAATCTGTGTCCATAATTTCGCGCCAAAGGTCGTCGGTAAAGGAGATCGGTCTTTCTTTCTCTTTGAAGGTTTCATTGTCTTTTATTTTAGGAATGTGCAGGTGATAAGCCCACAGCATCCCGATCACGGTGATGGGGGCCATCATTGCGACCGTGCTCGCAGGGCCAATCTTTTAGGGAGATCCAAGGCTTCAGGTAGCCTAAACCGCTGGTTTTTACCAGTGAGTGGTTCACTTCTCACGAACCCTCCTCCTTTCATATCCGGGCTTGGGACCGGAGTTATTTTGCACATAAGTAAGATTAATCAGTCAAGCCGTGGTAGCATAGTGTTTTGATCTAGCCTCTCGAGCAGATAGCCGTGAGTTCTATCTAACGCGGATTGTACGGTGGGCTGCAAAAGTGCATGGAAACCTCGGGGCGATAATCGCGTGAGCGCGCGCGCGCGCGGGTATGTTAATAACATCAAACGATCAAACACTGCTCACGCAATTTTCGCCCCGAGATGTCCATGCACTTTTGCAGCTCATCGTACCTCTGAGTCACCTTCTTAGCAGTTAATCATCATCATCATCCCAGCCTATATACGTCCCACTGCAGGGCACAGGCTTCTCAGAATGAGAGGGCTTGGGCTGTAGTTCCCACGCAGGTCTAGCGCGGATTGGAAACTTCACACACACCATTGAATTTCTCTCAGGTTCAGGTACAGGTCCTCTCATTCTGAGAGGAGGCCTGTACCCTGCAGTGGGACGTATGTATATAGGCTGGGATGATGATGATGTATACAGGTTTCCTCACGATGTTTTCCTTCACCGTTAAACTCATGGTAAATTACAAATGTAATTTCGCATATAAATTCGGAATAAGTCAGAAGTGCGAGCCGGATTCGATCCCACGACCCTCTGCTTGAGAGACCATAGGTCAAACCACAAAGTTTTTTTTTTTTTTTTTTTATGTTAGATAGGCCAGAAAAACGAACTAGTGGGTCACCTGATGTTAAATGAACACCACTGTCCATAGACACCCGCAGCGCTTTACACGATGCCAGTGCGCTGTCGGCCCTAAAGGAGAGGGGTGAGGGAGGGGGAGAGGGAAGGGGTGAGGTATTGGGCCCCCGGCACTCTCACTGACCGTACGAAACGCAAGCAGGATTACTGCTGCTTCACGCCGGTGTTCTGTGAGAGGGTGGTACTGCCCCGGACGTGCCGGCCCATTCGTGATGCAGCGGCTAGCTACAACATGGCTCTACCACTACAACAAGTAGGTCCCCATGGCTTTTTAGTACAATTTTGACGTGACAACGTCTAATTAATCGATGAACGACGGCTGCACGCACGTAAAAGGATGACGCAATGTAACGTACATGTACGTACATGTCCCGTACAGAACAGTGAAGGCCAGGATGTACAAGAGAGCAGCTCGCGAGGGGCCTTTAAAGGGGGGGGGGTGAAAATTTCATTGATTTTGCCGAAGGATGCACCATTTTCAAGATATTTGACAAAACACCGGTTCTCGTCCGATCACCGAGGTAAAGCAACGTCGGGCGCGGTCAGTAATTGGATGGGTGACCGCCTGGTTTCATTTTTGTTTTTTGAATGTTTTGTTATGACGTTGTCACGTTAAACTATCGTCCGTAAACCAACTTTATTTAGCAGTTAATAACAGCGTTTATTCCAATTGACTCATCTGTTGTAAGCTGCTCGTGTTCTAACTTGTGGATCTAAGCTGGGATTGCTAAGTCGAGTTAACAACGATTAATCGTTCGCGACGGCAAGATGGCCGCCGATTGATTAGTCGCGATCTGACGAACTGCCGGATTAGGGCGTTGGACGATAGATGGCGTTGAAGGATGGGTTAAATTTATGCACTCTGGTTTACTCGTAGCTTCGTTTGCGTAAATCATTTCAATCAATCGTAAATTTAGTAAATTTCCGTGGGAATTTATAGAAGCGTCGCCTTTGATTAATTATTGATTGATTAATTATCGCTGCGTGAAATTGTCAAGTTTAGCTGTCATGTGGAGTTTTGCCGCTACCGAAATTCGACTGCAATGAAGTAAAGACTAAGTTCAAATTTCTGTGTAGGTGATGATTTTATTTGTTACGCAACCAAATAAAAAAGTTCGGACATTCTTTGAAGGGGATTTTGTTCGGCAATGTGTATCTTCAGTTATAATTGATCAAAGAGCGTCGCGATCCAAAGCAGACAGAAAAGACCGCGCGGAGACGCGGACTGCGAACAAACGACGCGGACTGCGACGCGTCTCCGTCCCACGTCTTTTCTGTGTGGCTTTCAAATGTTCAATGAAAGCTAGTGCGAAAGTTCGCGTACACACACATTCACACACACGCAAGCACGCATACGCAGCACGCGCCAACAATCTTTGACTACGTTCCATCGTGAAGAGTAAGACAGCCAGTATTTTTACACACGCTTTCTAGTCTTGTCTTATCCAAACAAACATTGTAGTAAAGGCTCTATTAGGCTAAGATTGTCGACCTACCGACATACATAAATATCGGAGATATAACAGACTTAATTGCTTAACACACCATAGCCGCCTACCATATTGGGGAGTCGGATTCTTTCTTACATGCCTGGCTGTCTAAATTTTAAGATACCCCACCCAAGTTTGAATATCGTACAGCAAACTGTCACCATAAGAGCTAACTACGATGTTGCTTTAACGTGTTCCATTTGACATTTCGGTATTTATGCATTGCGAATGATTAACGACTTTTTTTTGAAATGGGTAAGGAATTTAATTTCTTGACTGTACCTAGTTCACCAGTTAAAAATGCATCTGATTAAGTAAGTTTTTTTTTTAATAAATGGTTTTTGTCCAATGGGACAATTTTGCCAGCGTAAAGGTTAAGACCCACAGATGATCTGTGTGGAGATTTATCTTTAAATAAATAAATTACTTATGCTTAAGTACGGTTTAGTAAGTAATTTGTCTATTTAAAGTGACTGAAAATAACAAACGAGGGTACTTAGTTCTATGTTAAATGCTCGACGCGATAACATTGCCGAAACTGATGAAATATGCGACCGCCACCGCAAGCCGTTCAGGAATTTGAGGGGTTTTGGACGTGTGATATAGTTTAGTAACTAGGTATACGTGTGGGTAGTTCTACTAGCGTTTCAATCGCTACCAGTCTCCTGTCGCTTAAACGTAAAAAATAAGCTACAGTTAGCGTGAAATGTCAACAAATTGAAATTATACCACAAGCACACTGTATCGTTATTTTATTTGTTCATCAATAAAAATTACAGCATAGCAGTTGAACACCAATGCGCTGTATATGTTGTGTATGTATACAGGTTTCTTCGCGATGTTTTATTCACCGTATAAGCAAATAGTAAATTATAAATATCTATAATTTCGCACATAAATTCCGAAAAACTCAGAGGTTCGAGACGGGATTTGAACCCACAATCCTCTAATCCTCTAACACTCACATTGTCCATCGCGTGGAACTCCATGGTGGAGGCCTTTTTGTCCAGCAGTGGACGTGTTTTAACTGATGATGATGATGATGATGACCTATGTTAACAGCCATTCTCGTTTGTCGTCCGTTTTAATTTTATGTTTAGATGTTAGCTCCATTTTCATATTTAGAATGCCTTTAAGTTAATGCTCGGGTTTGATGTAAATGTATTCGGGCAAGTTTCAAAGCTGCAAGTTTAGGAGATAAGTGAGCCAAGGCTGAAAGATAGGCGAGCCTATCCACGTGATAACAAAACTGTCTATTCTAAAATGATCAAATTCTGTGTTCTTACTACTTAGCTGTCACGTCAAAAATCACTTAAATCCTGAGACTTCATTAAGGCTTTCATGGGAATTTCCAAAAGTCGAAGTTCATTAACGTCGTTACCCTTTTACAAAATTTCATGTTTGTCTTTGTACTTAGCGCTAAAAAATTTCGGCGTTTCATATGCATACATCCAGATCTCGTAAAAGTAGTCTAAAAGTTACTCCCGAGTGCAAAGTATGTACTCGTATCTACATAGACTATTTTTCATAAAAATCCATCTAGTCGTTTTAGCGTAAAAAATAAAACACACCTCTACCTACCTTTATCTACCTTTTTAGGGTTCCGTACCCAAAGGGTAATAAATTAAAAAATCAAAAAAACCCGCCTGAAGAAATACTGAAAAGGTGGAAACAAGATAAAATGTTCAATAACAATAAAAAGCTATCTGAACTCAACGAAAGAAATCGAAAAAAAAAACTAAACATTGAAACGAATTTAAAACATGTCGATGGCAGTCTTTCAAAATTTAATGCAACGATAAAATGCAGTCGGAGGCATGCATGAAGTGACATTAAATCCCATGCAGCCACTGACTCCCATGCCTCCGACTGCATTTTATCGTTGCATTAAATTTTGAAAGACTGCCATCGAGACGTGTTTTAAATTCGTTTCAATTTTTAGTTTTTTTTTTTTCGTTTTCATTCGTTTAGTTCAGTTAGCTTTTTATTGTTATTGAACATTTTATCTTGTCTCCACCTTTTCAGTATTTCTGCAGGCGGGTTTTTTTGATTTTTTTACTTATTATTTTATTTTCACCGCAGGCGGGTTTTTAGTTTTTTAATTACTTTTTTTATTTATTTCTGGCTTTTTAGTGTAACCTCCTGAGACCCACATAAATTAATGAGTATTTGAATTAGGAATCCGTTGCTATTTAGTTAAAGTTCATAACCAATTTTGAAATATCGATACCGGAAATCTCAAATGGCGTAAAGGACAAAAATGCGAAAATGAGTCTTAAATGCCATTCGATAGGGGAAAAAAGCTGTATACGATGGCATTTAAGACTCATTTTCGCATTTTTGTCCTTTACGCCATTTGAGATTTCCGGTATCGATATGTAGGTACTTAATTTTCCACGTGGGTTTCAGAGAGAAAATTATTTCTCAAAGATATCTGAGTAATTAGGTACGTCGTCGTTTTAATGCATTGATTGCCAATTTACTATTCCAAATTAAATTTAAACACATTACTTGTATATTATGTCGACGCAAGACCCACAAACGCGTCAATTACTGTTAAAATGTTATTTTGATTATGCTTTAAAATTCATCTTCCTTAATATGAGTACCTATCCTTATTTGTTAAGGTGAATACGAACAAGTGTCTACTTGCACATACAAACTGTTAATATTCCATTTCTTTTAGATTCCACATTTAAAAGCTAGCACTTGTTCATATTCACTTGAAAAATCTAGTTTTTACTTTTAAACGCCTAGTTAATAACATTAATATTGAGAAGAAATATTTATACTGGCAACAAAGCGTTACATTTCATAGTATTTAGAAACTTTAAATTATTTCATTAAAAAATAATAATAATCAAACTTCTAAAAATGTTTCTAAAATTGTCAAAGAATTAAAACTTATTAACGATTGATTTTAAAACTCATTTTAATTATAAAAAGAAAAAGAAGTAAGTGAATTGACTTTGGTATGTCATTTTTAGTTAAATTCTGATTAAGGTGGAACGGCACGCTCTAGGCGCGAAATTCAAATTTTTTACAGGTTTTAATTTATTTTGGGTAAACGGTGTAGTGTTTAACTTCATATGGTACTTGCGCTTGTAAAACAGTGTTCTTTATATTATTTTGTAAAGCTTTTTAAGAATAAAACTGTTAGCTTGATATAAAAGTTGTCAAACATAGAAATTCGGACTTTCAACGTTTTGACAACTTTTATTTCAAGCTAATAGTTTTATTCTTAAAAAGCTTTACACAATAATATAAATAACACTGTTTTACAAGCGCAAATACCATATGAAGTTAAACAGTTACACAGTTTACCCACAATAAATTAAAAACTGTAAAAAGTTTGAATTTCGCGCCTACAGCGTGCGCTTCCACCTTAAGTGTGCTGCGACACATTCTTTCACGGGCCTCTGCCGAGGCAACACGCATCCTGTAAGTACATTACCTTACCTGTTCAAAATACTTAACCTTTTAAGGTATTTCGTTTATTTGTGCTTTTGTTACATTGCAATAAAAATTTGTGCACTGGTTTTCATCTTTTGCAAATGAGTGAACATAACGATGGAGATGGTGACGTCAGGTCTACTGATGTCACCATTCCCATCAACCCAGCTGGCTTATCTTCGCCGTTATATATATTTTTGTAATCTCTTTTAAAATCCCTTTATTTTAATACCCTACTCGATAGGTTTGAATAATTTTTTTTTGTAGTATCACAATTTGGCGCCAAAAAATCCTCCATTTTGATTTTTCATGAATTTCATGTATTTAGTGTTACTTGCGTTATCAAGACGAATCCAATGACGTATCATTTATCAAAATCGGTTCAGCCGTTGTGTAATTACGAGAGGACATAGGAATGGACATACATACATACATACATACCATACGGGTCAAACACATACATAACCCTTCCTTCTTCGCAGTCGGGTAAAAATGAGACCCTATTACTGAGACTTTGCTGTCCGTCCGTCTGTCCATCTGTCACCAGGCTGTATCTCACGAATCGTGATAGCTAGACAGTTGAAATTTTCACAGATGATGTATTTTGGTTGCCGCTATAACAATAAATACTAAAAACATACAAACATACAGGTGAAGCTAATATAAAGCGTGTAATAAAAACGGAATAAAATAAATAATATTTAAGGGGGCTCCCAAACAACAAATGTGATTTTGTTGTTCGTTTTTGCTCGATATTAAAAACGGCATGCGGCAACAGGTAGACGCTTGAAATATTCACAGAATATTTAGTTATAATAATATATTTACTTTTAAAATAAATAATTAAATTAAAATAAAACAAATATTTAAGGGGCGGCTCCCATACAACAAAAGTGTTTTTTTTTGTCGTTTTTATAGATAATGGTACGGAACCCTTCGTGCGCGAGTCCGACTCGCACTTGGCCGGTTTTAGCTCCATGCCTTTTCGTAATTGTGTAGGTAGTTAAGTAATTATAAAAAATTGAAAATTTTTACTTACTACTATTTTGAGTGGTATTAATACTCCTTTGGGATTATCCCGAATTTATTTTCGTTTTTCAGGGTTCCGTAGTCAACTAGGAACCCTTATAGTTTCACCACGTCTCTCCGTCTGTCCGTCTGTCTGTCTGTCTGTCTGTCCGCGGCTAAGCTCAGAGACTGTTAGTACTAGAAAACTGTAATTTGGCATGAATATAAATATTAGTCAAGCCGACAAAGTGGTTAAATAAAAAAAACTAAAAAAATTTTTTTTAGGGTACCTTCCATAGACTTAAAATGGGGGTGATTTTTTTTTTCTCGATTAACCCTATAGTGTGGGGTATTGTTGGATAGGTATTTTAAAACCATTGAAGGGTTACTTACATGATTTTTGTATTCAGTGATTTTTTTGCGAAATATTCAACTTTAAAGTGAAAATTTTCATTAAAATCGACCGTCCCCCCCCCCCCTCTAAAATCTAAACTGTTGGGTGGAAAAATTAAAAAAAATTCAAAATGGTAGTAAATATTATATTAAATTTACAAGGAAAATTATAGCGGCTAAGATTGCTTGGGAATTATTTGTAGTTTAAGAATAAATAGTAGCCTAAGGTATTAAACATACCGTCACTACTTTGAAAAACTCGTATCTCAAATCAGCATGTAAACAAAACTGAACCTTGATACGCGCGTAATAAAGTTCACTTTGCCAGATTAACGATTTTGAGATACGAGCTTTTTTCAAAGTATTGACGATACCTAACTTTGAAGATTCCGTACACCGTTCCGTTTTAGTAGTGGTAGAGCAATGTTATAGCTAGCCGCTGCATCACAAATGGGCCGGCTCGTCCGGGGCAGTACCACCCTCTCACAGAACACCGGCGTGAAGCAGCAGTAATCCTGCTTGCGTTTCGTACGGTCAGTGAGAGTGCCGGGGGCCCAATACCTCACCCCTTCCCTCTCCCCCTTCCCCTATTCCCTCTCCTTTAGGGCCGACAACGCACTGGCATCGTGTAAAGCGCTGCGGGTGTCTATGGACAGTGGTGTTCATTTAACATCAGGTGACCCACTAGTTCGTTTGTCTGGCCTATCTAACATAAAAAAAAAAAAAAAAAACACATACGAAATCCTTAGAAAAATATTACTTGATTTTTTCGTAATGGCTACGGAACCCTATCTTGGACGTGTCCGACACGCTCTTGGCCGGTTTTGTTTTACCTGCAAGGGCTGTTCTTCCGTCGCGCATGTCATCCAGAGTGCTCGCTTTGCATACCGTCGCCCACCCGGCCCTCACGGTCACAGGCGCTCCAGGACGCTGCCAGCTAATTGTGTCGGACGATGTGGCTCGGTACAGCCTGAGATAGAGTACCTAGATACCTTCGCACCGGATCA
Source organism: Archips xylosteana (assembly GCA_947563465.1). Lineage (NCBI taxonomy): Eukaryota > Metazoa > Arthropoda > Insecta > Lepidoptera > Tortricidae > Archips > Archips xylosteana. The sequence continues at coordinate 21,014,052 of OX387357.1, forward strand.
AAGTATAAACTGAACTTGAAAAAACTAGTTAAGAGTGTCTTTCCACCAAAGATGTGCTAAGCTAAGCAGCTATGCTGCGAAGATGTGAAAAGTACGCTACGGTGTGACCGTTTCCACCAATGCTAAGCTATGTAGCTGTGCGAGGAAGATACGCTATATAGATGAGCAGCCGCGAGGCAGCTGTGCGAGCAAGATGCGCAGCTTAAGCTATACGATGTATCGACAGGGGTGCGCGGAGCGGCAGCGCGGTGAGGGGGGACATTGCTACACGACTCGCGACCATCCATAGCACGCATCCATAGCACGCATCCATAGCACGCATCCGTAGCACGCATAGTTTTTAAGTATCTATCTTAATATCATCTCATGCAACCTAGCTTCACGTTATGCTGGGGTTGACGTCCTGGTTCTGTCAAGCTAATGCTCAAAAATTTACATCCTAAAGTGACCCTTTGTGCTAAGAGCTTAATACTAATAATTATAGAAGTTACTGTGCTAACGTTGAGCGCTTGGGCGTCTGCCTTGCATGGATTGAAGCTTACTTTGTTATTTTTGTTCTATAGTTTATTATTACTACTATTTACTAAGCTAATGCTTGCTGTTACATTGTCCAAGTACCTACATGTTTGTTTTAAGACATTAATTTCGGACGAACTCAAGCCCCTAAGGCACGGGTCCAAACCTAGTTTAGGGGTCGAAAGCTCGACCACTTATTTAAGATATTGTTTGTACAAACTTAAGCCTATGTTACTTGTAACACTTGTTTTTGAGTACAATAAACATTTTTATTATTATTATTATTATCTATAGCACGCATCCGTAGCACGTATCCATAGCACGCATCCGTAGCACGCATCCAGGGCACGCATGTTTCCATAAATATAAAAATCATAGCTTAGTTGAACCCGTATCCTCCAGTGCTATGCTATGTGGACCAATGGACATGATTTTTTTTTTTTATATATAAGAAGTGGCAAACGAGCAGATGGGTCACCTGATGGAGAGCGATCACCGTCGCCCATGGACACCCGCAACACGCCCCCGTATCACAGGTGCGTTGCCGACCCTTTTAGGAATTGGTAGGCTCGTTTTTTAAAGATCCCTAAGTTGTAACGCTCTGGGAATGCTGCCGCATTGAGCTGATTCCAGATCTTTGTCGTGCGAGGAAAGAAGTTTCGCTTAAAACGCACGGTAATAGACTTCCAATCATCAAGATGGTGAGGATGGAAAGACAAACGATTCCTCGAAGTGCGGTAATGGAATTTAGCCGCAGGCAGCAATTCGAACAGTTCGTCAGAACATTCCCCATGATATATACGGTATAAAATACAGAGAGACGCCACATCCCTCCGCAAAGCCAAAGGATCGAGTAGGCCAGAGAGTGCCTGATTACCGACAAATCGAGCAGCTCTACGTTGGATGCGGTCAAATGGAAGAATTTGGTACTTGGGTGCCCCAGCCCAGAGATGAGAGCAGTACTCCATGTGCGGCCTAACCTGCGCCTTATAAAGTTGTAAGCGATGGGCTGGCGAGAAGTACCGTCCCGCTCTATTAAGCACCCCCAATTTTTTAGAAGCTAACTTAGCTTTGCCTTCCAAATGACCACGAAATTGAACATCACTCGAAATGTCGACACCCAGGATCCCAATAGACGATTTGGCAACAAGGGGAGTACCTTCAAAACAAGGCGAAACAACAAAGGGATCCTTTTTGGTGGAAAACGCGCGTACTTGAGTCTTTTGGGGATTAAACTGAACTAAGTTTAGTCTACCCCAATCTGCGACATGCTTCAGCATGGTCTCAATTTGAGACTCAAGTATATTCCAGCCTTCAATGACGTGTTTCCTGAATAAATTAGCGCGACCGGTATAATACGTGTCCCCAGTACTGTCATCTGCATAGCAATGAATATTGGCATCATGCAACATATCATTGATATGCAGAAGAAATAACTTTGGTGGATTGGTGGATATAAGACACATCCATAGCAACGTAGCGTAGCACATCTCTGGTGGAAAGGCAGCCTAAGTGCAAGACGGACTCACGCACCGATAGTTCCGTGCTAATTTGTGGGTGTGCCAAATCATACGCCATAATCGGCCGTAAAGCTCTGGAATGGAGTACCTGCTGCGGTATTCCCGGACCGATATGACCTGCAAGCTTTCAAAAAAAGAGCGTACTCCTACCTAAAAGGCCGGCAACGCACTTGTGACTCTTCTGGTGTCGCAGGTGTCCATGGGCGACGGTAATTGTTTACCATCAGGCGATCCGTCTGCTCGTTTGCCCCCTATACTATAAAAAAAAAAAAAAAAAAAAAAAAAATGCTGCGGCCACTGTCGGGATAAAAACTTTGTGGTAAAGTCAGCCAAAAACATAGTCTACCACCCTACGGTAGAAGTTTATTTGCACTTCATGATACAACGAGGTCGATTTATCGGTCGAGCGATATTCAGATCTCACAGAAACTTTTGTCAAAACTGGTAAACCACTTTCTTGGCCGAACGTACAATGAATATGAACTACTAATTTATTACTATAGGTCGAGGTGGTAAGGAACGATTCCTCTTCTATAAAGATAAATAAGTAAACACCATAGCCGTAAAATCCTCCGCCGCACATTCTAATTTCATAGTAGGCACAAATTTTTATTTGAAAAAGTTCCAAAGTTTCTCTCGGTCTTCGAGCGAAACTTATTTTAGCTTTATGATTCACCAGCCGGCCACCTCTGGGTCAAGACCAGATAACTTTTAATAAGAAAAATAAATATACTAATAATCTCCCACCACCAATTAGAAATGCTTGTTCATTGTTCATGTTCAAAAAGAAATTCCACCTTTAAAGAACGGAAAATGTCTGCTTTTCCATAATATGTGACGTCTTTTGTATAAAAAGACGTGACATATTATGGAAAAGCAGACATTTTGAGAAAGATACATTTTAGGAAAACGGACATTTCAGGCCCGAGCTCAATGAAGGCTCAGCTTTCTTCTGCCTAGGCTGACTGGTTTTTGTCTATTTTGTCTAAATTGTTACTATATTTCATACTAAATACAAACTGAAATATAGATGCACAGAAAAAACCCCAGAAAAAAAGACCAATGCCGGGAATCGAACCCAGGTCCTCAGCATTCCGTGCCGTGTGCCATACCCCTACACCACCACTGGTCTAGAGATTTTTTTTTTTTTTTTTTTTTTTTTTTTTTTTTTTTTTTTTTTTTTTTTTTTTTTTTTTTTTTTTTTAGAGATTAGACACGAATCTTTCCTATACATCAATCTTACACCCTCTATCGTGAGATTTTAACACACCTTCGGAACTAACCGCTCACCTGGACAAGAGATGGCGCTACTGTGCAAGTGCAGTTAGCTATGAAGTATCTTTTTGTAATTAATAAAAGAAAAAATAATTACAAAAAGATACTTCATAGCTAACTTGTTGTCTAGTTGTTCAAAAATATATATTTTCTATTCTATTCTATTCTACTCTACATATACCAAAAAACGTCATGTTAATTATTTTACTAGTTTTATCCCGCGACGTCACTCGCGTTAAAACAACCTTCAGGAGAACCATTTACAATCTTAAATCTTTAAAGCACATTCACACATAGCACCGTCTATATTTTCAAGTGAAAATATTATAATCTTCTGGAACACTTATGTCGGAACTAAAACAATTACTTTGCTCACCCGCGACCTTAATAAGTAATTGTTTTAGTTCATTAATATGGACCTCCGCAAAGTAACGCCTGATTCAATAAACTTATGTCGGGATATCACACATTGAGCTCCGGCAACGCTCCGCAGACACAACTGTATGTTCTGGAAGGAAACACAATAACATTTCTATTCCACTTCTTATTTGTATTAAGTACGGTCTTTGTTTATCCCTAGACACCAACTACACACAAAAATATGTTCCCAACATAAACTTTAGATATCAAGTAGATATCCTATAACAACAAACTACCACTAAAGATAGAATTAAGCAAGCAGCCCATGATAATTGAAAGTACGCTTCTTTCAACATTCCCGCAGGATGGTCCGGCCGGTGAATATTCATCGGGTAAATAACGCCCCCCTCCCCCTGGGTTCCCCTGGACCCTTCACTTACACATTAGGGATGGAATTAACATGCCTTTTAAATTTGCACCAAGAGCCAGGGTATTCATTTAGCTCGTCTCTCGTTGCGATTATTACATAGACGTCGCTAGTATCGCTGCAGTAAGTGATTAAGCGAGCTGTGTGATGCATAAAAAAATACGGTGTCTATGTCGACTGCCCGCTTACAAAATACTAGGTCGATGTGGTGATTGAGAGGGACAAATATTTAAGGCAAGGCCTCATTTCTTAGTATATAGGTTCCTTAAAAACCTTAGATTAGTTGTAAGTAATTAACCTAGATATTAAAGTGCCTACTAACAAGCACTTTGGAATTTAATGGCCGAAATTAACAATTTATTTTATTTTATTTTATACCCCAACCAGTTGTGGTGTAGGGGTATAGCACGCAGCACGGAATACTGAGGACCTGGGTTCGATTCCCAGAGCTGGTCTTTTTTCTGGGTTTTCTGTGCATCCATGTTTCAGTTCGTATTTAGTACGATATTATAATGGATTTCACGGGATAACCGTAAAAGTAAAAAATTGAAGTTAAAAAAATAAAAATACAAAAAGAAACTCCATACCAATCTTGAAAAAGAGTTGTACAAGTTCAGTTCTACGTAGTCGGTTTCGTGTTTACACTATTAGTTTATAGTGTAAATAAGTTTGCAATCACTATACTAATGAATAGGTTCAGAGTCGCTCAACGAGCTATGGAGAGGGCTATGCTCGGTGTTTCTCGGTATGAAGCACCACGGCTCAGATCCGGTATTGGATAAATATACTCGTAGGTGTTGTCAAATTTAAGTGTCAAATATATTCCAAAGTAATTATTACACGGTCTGTGTTAAAGCAAAAGCAGCAATTTCTGGGTCTCGGATCCTCCATATCATACGAACCTTTTGATTTAAAATGTCTTTATTGGCCCTCACCTTTGTACTCCCCCGTTTGAGGGCCGAGGGGCATAAAACAGTTGGCCCGTATAATGCCATAACTCCGTGACAAACATGTTTCACTTTTTATTGACACAGAATGCCGGCAAATTGCAACACATGTGTTTTATTTAAACCGCTACAGCAACAGGAATGATGACACCGCAAAACTGACTAAATTTTTATGAGCAGGAAAATAAGATTCTCCCGTATATTTTTCAAATCAATATTACGCTAATTCAATCGAATATTTATTTGTTTAGAAGCTACAAATCTAATTTTGCAATAGACTGATAAATCATCTGGTTTTTAGGGCTAATATAAAGTGATTTTTGATAAAATCGCGTCAAAGAATTTATTTTTTAGTGTCATTCAACCTTAGGGTTTTTTAGTGCATTTCTACTCGGATTTTTAGTGCATTTTTAGTAAATGTCGCAAGAACCACATGGATGCCATCAGCGCACGACTGATCATCGTGAAACTCTTTGAGGGAGCCATGTCCCACAGTGGACGTCTTTTCGATTACTCTTTTAGATAAGACGATGATTATGCGGTTACTTTGCTGGTCTAATAATAGGGATGTTGACGCCAATAAAAATAATTCGAAGACACGACTCCAGTAAAAAAACGCTTTATTTTATTCCTGACAACCAAATTAATTTTTGATTAACTGCAAAATTACATTTTTTGTTGCTTTAAAACAAATTAAATAGTTGATCGAGTTGGCGAATTAAGTGACGTCATAAGTTGCTATTGCGATACAAACTCTATGGGAGAATAGTGATTTGACAGCTCATAAAAAGTACGTCAGTTGAGTAGTGTAATCATCCCTATTCCTACCGTGTACAAATCCTGACTAAAAATAAGGTCTCATTTTAGTTCTCTAGCTCTTTGCTTGGGGCCTTATTTTCAATGTTAGGATATGAATAACACGTTTGGGCAGTATTAATGTTGCGCGCATAATGAGAAGATCCCGTAATGAATTTAACGTCGGTAAACAGGGACGAATAAAACACTCCAAACGAGCTTTAATTCAAATTATTAATAGCTTATTTTCAAAGGTTGTGCAGCGTTTGAGGTTGGAATGGAATAATAAAGTAAATTAACGTGTTTGTTTAAGTAGACAGGTAATTTCGTTTACAGATGTCGCATGTCGGTTAGGTACGAAATAATGTTTTTTGGTTTTGGGACAGATTCCGAAATACGGAGATCCGGAGACGAACAAGGCTCACCGATATAGCCAAGGTAATCACCCAAAGGAAGTGGAAGTGGGCTGGACACATGCCGCAGGAGTGATGGAAGATGGGGGAAGGCTGTGATGGAGTGGAGACCCAGAACCGGGCGGAGAAACGTTGACAGACAGGAGATGAGGTGGTCTGACTTGGTCAAAGTGGCGGGAAGGTGTTGGATGAGGAGAGCAATGGACCGAGATGAGTGGCGAGCAATGCAGGATGCCTACACTCAGCATTGGGTGGCTATGGGCTGAAGAAGAAGAAGAAGGAGAGAGAGAGAGATGTTGTTACAAGCTGTCTGAGGCGTCCATTGCGTCGCGAATTTCTTTGGTATTTACAAGCTTACAATATTCGTAAATATTTAAGTGGTCTTCAAAATTTTAAAGTATTTCACTCACTTCTAAATGGACAAGATTGACCTGGAATTTGACACTTGATAGAATCAAAATCATCAAAACACTGTACCTATTTAAATAAGCCGCAAAGGATGGCTATTTTTATATCAGTTCGTCTTCGGGCGGTTCTATTCTTACTTAACCAAAATCTCATTTTTAGGGTTCCGTAGTCAACTAGGAACCCTTATAGTTTCGCCATGTCTGTCCGTCTGTCTGTCCGCGGCTAAGCTCAGAGACTGTTAGTACTAGAAAACTGTAATTTGGCATGAATATATATTAGTCACGCCGACAAAGTGGTTAAATAAAAAAAAAACTAAAAATTTTTTTTTTAGGGTACCTCCCATAGACGTTTAGTGGGGGTGATTTTTTTTTTCTCGACTAACCCTATAGTGTGGGGTATCGTTGGATAGGTCTTTTAAAGCTTACATAATTTTTGTATTCAGTGATTTGTTTGCGAAATATTCAACTTTAAAGTGAAAAGTCCCCCCCCCCCTCTAAAATCTAAACTGTTGGGTGGAAAAATTCAGAATGGTAGTAAATATATTAAATTTACAAGGAAAATTATAGCAGCTAAGATTGCTTGGAAATTATTTGTAGTTTAAGAGTAAATAGTAGCCTAAGGTATAAAACATACCTAAACTTGGAAGATTCCGTACACATACGAAATCCTTAGAAAAATATTACTTGATTTTTTCGTAATGGCTACGGAACCCTATCTTGCGCGTGTCCGACACGCTCTTGGCCGGTTTTTAATTTTCGTTTCATTCTCTCGTCGTCGTTTTGTGTTCATTCAGTGAATTCGCAAAGTCTGGACTGTTTGCTTTATATTATACTCGTAGGTCTGATTTGTAATAATTAAATTAAACTTGTAAAAGTTGCACTATTGTATCAGGCTAATCCTCTTATAACTATAAGTTAATAGTAGATTGTTCAACAAGGGACTAAAACAAGCCATAATGACACGAGATATTTAGACACCCGAGCGATAGCGAGGGAGGCTATAATTCGAGTTGTCATTATGGTAGTTTAGTCCCGCGTTAAACACTCTACTTTTCACTTTGAATGCGAGGAAAAAAACGACGTACAAAATTACTTTTTTACAACGTATGCTCAATACGAGCAATGGACATCTGTTCAAAATTCAAATAGCAAAAAAAATACCGCTGTCTTTTCTTTTATATTTTTTTGTAAAGTGACGCTTTAAATGCTTGCATAATTAGCCAACAGATTATAACTTAAAGACTATAGTAAAACTAATTGGACTATGCATGTAAGAATGATAATTATTCATTCATTAGAATCGGCAAATAAATTAACCTAATTGATCTAAGTTCACACACAAAATATATTGTTAACTGAAACACTTACCCGTGAATAAAGAAACTACTTTTTAAGTTCATTTTCTATATGCTAATTCTTTGTTAAATTATATCTAATTATACTTTCTATTTACTATTAAATGCAACTGACATCGCATTATTTTGAAGTCACGCCATATTAACATTCAAACGTAACTGCTCTATCTACCGTACACTCCAGCACTGCTTTGCCGACAGTGCGGATTGCTATTTTATCGACAGAGCAGGGAACTGCTTTGCTGACAGCGTTTTTTAAAAAAAACAAATTAAAAACACCTAAGCTAAAGGAAATCTTTCTTTACGTGCAAAATAAAATGAATAAAATTCATCTTTAATATTTTATAATTAAATAGATTAATATTCGTAATTATTCAATGTGTTTCACGAAATTATTATTTATTAAAAATTTTTTATACAGTTGTCATTTTGAGGTTATTTCCACGCCCTAAAGGCTTCCACAGACCGAAGCGCAGGGCGCTACAGTGCGTCCGCAGCGCGCTTCGGTCTGTGGAAAGCTTTAAAATTGTCTATACCCAGTTACTGAAAATGGCGATAATCCTCCATTCACAAACACCGTGATTTGCAGTTTAGGGGTTTCCATAGTCAATTAAAAAATTTTTACTTTAATCCCTTGAGATCAAAAAAGAGCTTTAGTCCCGATATGCAGATACTAAAGTAACATTTTAAGAGCATGAGAAGTGAAAAAAAATTAAAAACCCTGAAAGCAATTTGGTCACACCACACATGTTTGAAAGTAAGGTTAATGCCCACTATGCGTCTAAGATCCCTTCCGCAGCTAGCAAAAGAGCTGATAACTTTGAAACCGCTGAACCAATTTTAATAAAACATGTGTAAGAACCATCGCCAAAAAACTTGCTTTCAAATAAAAAAAACCGGATCCAAATCGGTTCACCCGTTTAAGAGCTATGATGCCACAGACATACACACAGACCCCTCTTTTGTGTCGGGGGTTAAAAGCTGTAAGTGTGGAAAAAATAAATAAATGGAATTTCACACATGAATTCCGAAAAGTTCAGAAGTGCTAGTCTAAGTTTGATCTCACGACCCTCTGCTTGAGAGGCAATAGGTAACCTAATGATTTGCATTAGCCTAGCTTTATAACAAGTTCGTATTCGAAGATGAAATACTAAGGCATTGTCGTACAGTCAATAATTTTAATTGATAGACCACTTGCCACTGTTCGTAATTTAGCCGTGTAATGCACATCGGGTTTAGCCGCTTATACTCGTATATGCTGATTTGCATTACGCGGCTAAATTACGAACAGTGGCAAGTGGCCTATCAATTAAAAACATTGACTGTACTGCGCTCTTTGATCAATTATAACTGAAGATACACATTGCCGAACAAAATACCCTTCAAAGAATGTCCGAACTTTTTTATTTGTTTGCGTAACAAATAAAATCATCACCTACACAGAAATTTGAACCTAGTCTTTACTTTATTACAGTCGAATTTCGGTAGCGGCAAAACTCCACTTGACAGCTATACTTGACAATTTCACGCAACGTTCTGAGAAAAAAAGAAGGCCACTTTTATCAAAGTGGCGCTCATTTGGCTCGGACATTTTCGGGCGCGCGACTGTGGATCTACAGTTATAATTGATCAAAGCTTCGCGCCAAACATTTCCGACGAATTTTATAGCTTATTTTGAGTCGTAAGTAGGCGTTTTATCAGCGATCGCCGTAAAGCAGAACCTGGCGCGCTCGTAAACGGGTTTACTGCTGCCTCACTTTGTCTCACTTGCCTCACTGCACCTCACTGCGCCTCACTGCGTCTCGCCAGACACACAGTTTTAAGTGTGAAATCGCGCTCTAGCTATAAGTGTTTTTAACCCCTGATACAAAAAGAGGGGTGTTATAAGTTTGACCGCTATGTGTGTGTGTGTGTGTGTGTTTGTCTGTGGCATCATAGCTCTTAAATAGGTGCATCGATTTAGATGCGGTTTTATTTATTTGAAAGCAGGTTTCTGGGCGATGGTTCTTAGATGGTTCTTAGACATGTACGGTGAAGGAAAACATCGTGAGGAAGCCGGCGTACACCTGCGAAGAAAAAAAATTCAATAGTTTGTGTGAAGTTCCCAATCCGCACTAAGCCCGCGTGGGAACTACGGCCTAAGCCCTCTCATTCTGAGAGGAGGCCTGTGCCATGCAGTTGGACGTATAATATACTGGGATGATGATAATGATCACATACAATTGTATATGTTTCAACTTCTGACGAACTGTTCGAATTGCTGCCTGCGGCTAAATTCCACTACCGCACTTCGAGGAACCGTCTGTCTTTCCATCCTCACCATCTTGATGATTGGCAGTCTAGTAACGTGCGTTTTAAGCGAAACATCTTTCCTCGCATGACGAAGATCTGCAATCAGCTTACTGCGGCAACATTCCCGGAGCGTTACATCTTAGGGATTTTTAAAAAACGAGCCTACCAATTCCTAAAAGGGTCGGCAACGCACCTGTGATTCTCCTCGTGTTGCGGCTGTCCATGGGCGACGGTGATCGCTCTCCATCAGGTGACTCATCTGCTCGTTTGCCCCCTCTTATATATAAAAAAAAACTAAACTATGTTGTTTGGATTTCATCTAGCCCAGCTCACTATCTCCTATTTTTGCCAACAAGTGTAAGACTAATTACGCCCCACGGCTCGCCCCGGCTCATATTTTCGCTTCATTGCGTTCATATTTTGTTTCACGCCATATTTTTTACCTCGTGAACGAAATCCACCTTCATTAAAACTGGGACAGGCGGAGTCTCGTCTGGGATGTTGGTTCCGTTGGTATAGAGTTGGTGGTTCAACTCAAACTTATATTAGTGAACTATGCAATTTTCCAGGATAAAACTACCTACCCTAAAATATGTCCTTTCCGGGATTCAAACTATCTAATTAATTTATTCGGTCTAATATGTGGTAGCATAAAAAAATACACTACACACTACACACACACTCACACTAACACTAAGTCTAAATATCGACTTTATTTTACTAACACCTATGGATGATGTGCCTAAATGTGTTATATATCCGAAATAAATTTTTGTAGTGGTAGAGCCATGTTGTAGCTAGCCGCTGCATCACTAATGGGCCGGCTCGTCCGGGGCAGTACCACCCTCTCACAGAACACCGGCGTGAAGCAGCAGTATTCCTTGCTGCGTTTCGTACGGTCAGTGAGAGCGCCGGGGGCCCAATACCTCTCCCCCTCCCCTATTCCCTCTCCTTTTTCCTTAGGGCTGACAACGCACTGGCATCGCGTAAAGCTCTGCGGGTGTCTATGGACAGTGGTGATCATTTAACATCAGGTGACCCACTAGTTCGTTTGTCTAGCCTCTCTAACATAAAAAAAAAAAAAAAAAAATTTTTGAATTTGATTTATAACTGTTGATAACAAAAAAAATACTAAAAATTAAATAAAGTTAAAAATCAGAGCGGGTATATCCCCTCGAGCGACCTAGGCACACACGTGTGTGCCTAAACTAACTGTCAAAATTTGCAAATTTTTGTTTCTAGTTTCGATCACCTTTTAACATAGGGTACTTAGAAAAAATTACCCAAAAATGTCGCCGATCGCGCGACGGGATATCTACAAGAAACGTATTTTTTTCAGCGTTTTTAACTCGATCTTCATAATTTTATTACCAAAAAACTTTATACGGAGCTCTTTGATCAATTATAACTGAAGATACACATTGCCGAACAAAATCCCCTTCAAAAAGTGTCCTAACTTTTTTATTTGTTTGCATAACAATTAAAATCATCACCTACACAGAAATTGGAACCTAGTCTTTACTTCATTACAGTCGAATTTCGGTTGACACTTGACAGCTAAACTTGACAATTTCACGCAACGTACTGAGAAAAAAGAAGGCCACTTTTATCAAAGTGGCGCTCATTTGGCTCGGACATTTTCGGGCGCGCGACTGTGGATCTACAGTTATAATTGATCAAAGACGGATCTTAGAAATCCTTCATGTACGAGTCCGCCTCGCCCTTGACCCGTTTAGTTAGTTTTTAAACGCCTTGTAGAATAGACAACCATTTCACAAAGGGTTACAACACTGCCTGAGGACCCCAAACAACTAGCGGGCTCCGTTAATGAAGTCGCCGTCTTAACGTTTATTAAGTCGGAACAAATTAAATTGTTCATTATTTATTTCACCGGAGAATATTCCGCGCGAATTTCTCCACAAAACGTTTATTACGGGAGATTGTAATTATGATGCCGCCTTTTGTTTGTCACGGAACGGCTGAGGTGGAATAAAATGCTAATTTTAGTGAATGGTGTCACACAAAAAGCCTTTTAAGCGCTCTATGATCTATCTAGCTTGAAGTGCCAGGTTCGATTACCGCGTCGGGGCAGATATGTATACATGTGCCTACGACCCAGAGCTACCGAATACAGAAAAAAAAATCTTAAAAATTAGTCAAACCGTTTCAGAGGAGTTCACACGACCTTCAGCTTAAGTATCCAAAGGTCCAATCATTAGATTACCACGGCTTCGGGATCGCCAATGCGGATCGTAACTATTTCCAAACATCCCTGTCCATGATGTAATCATTAAATTAATTGTATATTACGCCTTAGTTATTAATGTTTTCTAAACGACGACTTTGTTTGAAGGTTGTTAGATTTGTTGACGAAATGACGTGAACGCTGTTTAAACTTTAAACTCCAAATCCATTACCAAGACAGAAAGCAAGCGTGAAATTCCCGAACATGTCCAAACAAAACGACCTGCAAACGCATCGCCCACTCAGTCCGCTAGCAATAAGGCTTTAAAACGTCACTTCAGGGCTCTACGACACAAACGATAACACACCTTGCATTTACAACATAAGGTTTATATTTGAGTTTAGGTGACATTGAAAAACATCGTAAACTGAGTTCGGCAGTTAAAGAGAGAGGCTAGTTTTGTGGAAAGTTTATGGTGCCTTTAAGGATGCTGGAGAGTTTCAGTGAGACCTGACGCTAAGTAGACCAGTATCTTTATCTAACGCGCAGCCGCTATATCTTTCACTATTTCTTTCTGTCAAATGGTTTGACGACGGGCTTCATAAGAAAGCTCAAAGTCACTCAGAGGGCGATGGAGAGGGCTATTCTCGGAGTTCCTCTTCGGGATCGCATTTAAGAACTAAAGAACTAAAGTCATCGACATAGCTCGAAGAATCGCCAGACTCGAGTTGGCAGTGGGCAGGGCACATCGCTCGCAGGGAGTGACGACCTGGTTAAGGTTGCGGGATCGCGTTGGATGCGGATGGCACGGGACCGATCTGTTTGGCGAGCCTTGGGGGAGGCCTATGTTCAGCAGTGGACGTCTTTCGGCTGAAATGATGATGATGGCTTTTGAACTGTAGAGAAGCGTATAGTTCTTCAAACCGGATTAATCGCAAAAAATCAATCAAAGCCGTCCTCTGAGCTGTTCGACGAGCCCCTTTGCGCTATATCCCCAACTCAAAGTGGAGAAGTCTTGTATCAACTTCTAAGTGGCTATATCTTAGAGGATTAATATTCGAAGAGCGAGTTTACGCGAAAATCAATTAGTAAGTTACCATCTTGTATGATCAAGTTAATTATACTTATTTCTAGCTAGTTTTACCCCCGACACAAAAAGAGGGGTGTTATAAGTTTGACTGCTATGTGTGTGTCTATGTCTGTGGCATCATAGCTTTAAAATGATTAAACTGATTTGGATGCGTTTTTTTTAGTTAAAAGCAGGTTTCTTAGCGATTGTTCTTAGAAATGTTTCATCAAATTTAACGACCGCTTTAGCCTAGTTGGTAGTGACCCTGCCTACGAAGCAAGAGGTCCTGGGTTCAAATCCCGGTAAGGACATTTATTTGTGTGATGAGCACGAATATTTGTTCCTGAGTTATGGATGTTTTCTATGTATTTAAGTATTTATTTATCTATATAAGTATGTTTATCGTCGTCTAGTACCCATATAGTACAAGCTTTGCTTAGTTTGGGACTAGGTCGATTTGTGTAAGATTGTCCCCTAATATTTATTTTTATTTTATTTATTTTTAAAATTTGTTCAACCGTTTCAAAGTAACGACCGCTTTAGCCTAGTTGGTAGTGACCCTGCCTACGAAGCAATAGGTCCTGGGTTCAAATCCCGGTAAGGGCATTTATTTTTGTGATGAGCACGAATATTTGTTCCTGAGTTATGGATGTTTTCTATGTATTTAAGTATTTATTTATCTATATAAGTATGTTTCTCGTCGTCTAGTACCCATAGTACAAGCTAGCAAGCAAGGTAGTTCGATTTGTGTTAGATTGTCCCCTAAATTTTTTTTTTTTTTTTTTTAAAGTTATCAGCTCTTTTGCTAGCTGCGAAAAGGATCTTAGACGCATGATGGGCATTCACTTTATAACGCGTGACCAAATTGCGTTTGGGGGTTTTCCAAATTTTTAGTTTATTGTTATGACATGAATTGGATGAACGGGTGCTTCATCATGCCCGGCGTGGTATTAAGCAGTACAAAAACCGGTTGTCTGTAAAGTCAGTTTACGGACGATAGTTTAACGTGACAACGTCATAACAAAACATTCAAAAAACAAAAATGAAAGCAGGTGGTCATCCATCCAAGTAGGTACCTACTGACCGCGCCCGACGTTGCTTAACCTCAGTGATCGGACGAGAACCAGTGTTTTGTCAAATATTTATCTTGAAAACGGTGCATCCTACGGATGTCCCGAGTCGGGACCGGGACCCTTCGTAGCAACATCAACATGTACCTAACTATGTCTATGTTTGTACTTTTAATTTAGCCTGTGTACGTGTTATTGTTGTTATAAATAAATGTTTTTCTTTCTTTCTTTCTAAAAAGATCAGAGTAATAATGTTCTATTATTAAGTGCCTTTCTTTCCTAAAGTGGTAGGCGAGGGGGGGCTAATGCCGGCGACAACCGCGTATTGTCGCAGCACAAAGCGGTCCGTGTGTGAGCAGCTTTACTGTCTTACTCGCGCGGTGCAAGCTACAGACTTACGGCCCGGCCACGATATCGCGTGACCAGCGGCGCGGTGAGCTTTTTATCAGTCCATTGCGTGTACCGCCAGGTAACCACTGTGTGGCGAGCGTCTCGGCCGCGAAATAAACAGAGAAATCGCTCGGCCGCCGGTCGCGCGAAGCCGTGACCGAGCCGTAAGAGGGTAAACATTTAAGCATTTGACCGCTTGGCTAAACAAACTACTGCTGAACTGCCCCAAACGCCCCCACCAAGGTACGCTAAACGGATCGCTCCTGCGCCATCCATATTAACGATGGACCTCGTAAAAAATCTCAAGGTGACCCAGAGTTCGATGGAAAGGGCGGGTACGTATCAAAATATCTAAAGTTTAAAATTAATAATGGACATTTGATAATATTTATATTATAATGCAATTTTCTTTGAAATTCTCAACTTTACAGGATTTTCATAAAATAAACCTAACCTAACCTAAACCAATCTGTAGATTACATGATTAAAAAAGTTCGTTTTATCAATAGTTTCATAGAAAATTTTAGTATGTATTATGACCATTATGTATTTCGTCCATTATTCGTTTTAAACTTTATATATTTTGATACGTTCCCGGAAAGGGCTATTATGATCGGAGTTTCTCTGCGGGATGCGCAAGAACGTAAGTCACCGGCATAGCTCAAAGAATCGCCAGACTTAAGTGGCAGTGGCCAGGGCACATTGCTCCTAGAACTGGTGGCGGCCAAAAGGTTCTCGAGTGGCGTCAACGGACCGGAAAACGCGTGTAGGTAGGCCTCCAACAAGATGGAGGCAACGACCTGGTCAAGGTTGCGGGAACGCATTGGATGTGATGGCGCAGGCCTGGTATGTTCGGTGAACCTTGGGAGAGTCCTATGTTTAGCAGTGGACGTCTTTTCGGCTGAAATTAAGATGGTGATAAAAGTAATAACTTAATAAATTACAGAGAGCTATCTTGCGCAAGATTTAGTTAACCGCTGGTAGCCCTTCCCTTGCAACCTTGTTCCGGGATAATGGGCGAGTTGTCTCGAATCCCGGAGCCAATCCCGGGCATTGTCCCGTAGGAAAGCCGCGGAGGCAATACCCGTACGGTTTCATTACGGAATTGAAGAGGTAATGAGGATTTTCCCGTCTTATTACGGGGTCCAAGAGAGCTATCCAGTTCAGAGACGGTGAAGGATATGATAAAGGTTGGATGGGATGGACCTAATTTTGGCGTAATCGAGAGGCTTTATTATCTCGAAGTGCCTAAGGCTTCATAGATACGAGCAGGCTAAATATCCATACTATTCATCATTATCATCATTTCAGCCGAAAGACGTCCACTGCTGAACATAGGCCTCCCCCAAGGCTCGCCAAACAGATCAGTCTCGTGCCATCCGCATCCAACTCGATCCCGCAACCTTAACCAGGTCGTCGTTCCATCTTATTGGAGACCTACCAACCACATCCAAGGCATAATATTCATACTTAATTATTATAAATTAAGTTATAATATTAGTAACGATTTGTTTCAATTTGATACCTCAAATGGTTCCTAAGTCATAATCATGTAAGGTATGTAAGAAAAAACTTATGTGTGTCGATAAGCCAAAGGCCACTAGAAACACGGAAGCTTACAGACTAGCTAAAACCGAAAAAGTCGTTTCTGGGAAGTTGCATCAAATTGCGAAAACAATAACCGACCAAATGGATACAAAATTCAAATCCATTGTGAAGAAAACATTAACCTTTTCAACGCCGCGCCTCGACAAAATGTAAACCTGCTTAGAATCTTATGTCATTGTGTCAAGATCACTTTGACACTGTACTTTGTGACACCTATATGTGTCGTTGGCATTGAAAGGGTTAATAACTAAGACGTACTTTGATCAATTATAACTGAAGATACACATTGCCGAACAAAATCCCCTTCAAAAAATGTCCGAACTTTTTTATTTGTTTGCATAACACTTAAAATCATCACCTACACAGAAATTTGAACCTAGTTTTTACTTCATTACAGTCGAATTTCGGTTGACACTTGACAGCTAATCTTGACAATTTCATGCAACGTACTGAGAAAAAAGAAGGCCACTTTTATCAAAGTGGCGCTCATTTGGCTCGGACATTTTCGGGCGCGCGACTGTGGATCTACAGTTATAATTGATCAAAGAAGGCGTAGTATAAAATTAATGCCTATAATGGATAGGGACATTAGTCTCAAACAGCATATCTACTGTGTTAAAAAATACCTTGTAGAGTTTCTTGCCGGATTCATCTCAACAGGGTTTTTCCGAACCGGTTTTAGATTCTTCGACGTTTATTATGAGCATCAATTGACGCCTAAATTGAATAAAGAATTTTGACTCTAACTTTGAAGTGAAATTGTCGTGACAGACAAACGCACAGATGAACAAACGGACAACAGAGTGATCTTGTAAGGATTCCACTTTGTCCTTTGAAATACTGAACCCTAAAACAAGACTTAAAAACACAAAGCAAAGCGACTAAAACTAAATCACTTTGTTTACGGAGGGGGGCGTTGCTACCTGCGACACAGTTTTTAACTTCTGCGGGTGACATCGTTTTTCATATTTTGTAATGCACCTAATTGTTACTGTTCCAAATAAAGATTTATTATTATTATTATTAAAACTCAAAGATATCTCGCAAAATATGAACTTCCAGTAATGTTCCATAAATAAAGTTTTCCATGTCGTGCAAAAACGTAGTTATTCTTATTCCCATTTCATAATGGAAATCCTACAGCACATCACAATGCAAAGCCAACTCGTCATTATTCTTGCATCAGATCCAAACAGCACAGAATCTACGAAACGTATCCAGAACGTTCACAATAAAATAAAAACAGCTCTGCCGAATAATAAACCTTCGATGAGCACTGCAATTTAAAGTGCTGTAAAATGCGACGGTCGAGTCGATTTTTTCACCTCTGAGAAACGACTGCACAACCCGATTCACCATTCATCGCTGCTAAGACTACTAAGCTAAAATACTTTCATTATTATCCAACCGCGATTACTTTAGGGTTGAGCATATAATATTGTTTTTGATTTAAAATATTATTACTAGCTGTTGCCCGCGACTCCGTCCGCGAAGTATAGGGGTATAAAAAATAGCCAAGACCTATTCTTAGACCTACCGAATGGAGAAAAAAGTTTCATAAAAATCACTCAAGCCGTTTTGGAGGAGTTCGGTAACAAACACCGTGACACGAAATTTTTATATTAGAATACTAGCTGTTGCCCGCGACTCCGTCCGCGAAGAATAGGGGTATGAAAAATAGCCTACGACCTATTCTCAGACCTATTAAATACAGAGAAAAAAGTTAATAAAAATCGGTCAAGCCGTTTCGGAGGAGTTCGGTAACAAACACCGTGACACGAGATTTTTATGTTTATTATAGAAAGAGAAGATAGAAGAAGATGAAACAAGATTGGCAATTTTATTGCTTGTCTTTTTTTGTAAAAATATTGATGTGTCACTGTTGTTTTAAATAAAATTTATGTAAATGTATGTAGTGTCTTTCTTTCTTTCAATGGTAGAGTGTGCAAATAAATAATACGAAACCACTTATTTCAGTTCGAAAAAGTTCAAAAGCTTCAAATAGTCATAATTTAATTTTTATATTTCAGACTAGGTACCATGAAAAATTCCCTCGTAACACCATCGTAATAGTCACAATTTGTCAAATACCTACAATTTTAATATTTTTTTTATAAAAATGGTCACTATAACAACAAAATTTTTAAAAATACAATATTATAAGTTAAAGATTAAGGTGGTCATCTTCATCACTCAAGAAACGTGTTTTTTTTCAGCGTTTGTTACTCCGGCGATCGTCATTTCAGCCGAAAGACGGGCCTCCCCCAAGGCTCGCCAAACAGTTCGGTGCTATTTTTTGACGTGATAACATCTAATAACGCCGGCTGCACACACGAAAAAGGATGACGCAATGTAATGACATGTCCCGTACAAGAGAGAGCAGTGAACGGGGTAAAGGGGGATGAAAATTTAATTGATTTTCCCGTAGGATGCACCGTTTTCAAGATATTTGACAAAACACCTGTTCTCGTCCGATCACCGAAGTTAAGCAACGTCGGGCGCGGTCAGTACTTGAATGGGTGACCGCCTGGTTTCTATTTTGTTTTTTGAATGATTTGTTATGACCTTGTCACGTTAAACTATCGTCCGTAAACCGACTTTATTTTTATAATACGAAGCTTCAATGGATAATGCGCTTGCGATGCACGTCGTAAGGGCAGCGATTGAAAGAGGCATTGAAAGAGGGCCTCACAATAAACTTAGAGAGGAATCGCTGTGGAAAATTGTCAGGGAATAATGTAGGGTGTTGAGATATTCCGCCCGCGCTCGCTCGGCTTTTATGTTCAGCGGAAGGAATGAGGATCTTCGCTAATTCTGGATTGAGGCTCCAGGGAATTGATACCTAGTTATAGTGCTATGCTATGAGTGCCTATGCGAACGGCTTTAAACTATGCCATTACGTTCAATTGGCATTGGGAAATTCTATTTATGTACCATTTGTATTTGATAGTTATCTTACGAAACTGTTGTCACTTACTAATTGATATTTAATTGTTCATTTTTATAATCATCATCATCATCATCTCAGCCTATATACTTCCCAACGCAGGGCACAGGCCTCCTCTCAGTAGCCGTAGTTCCCACGCGGGCCCAGTGCGGATTGGGAACTTCACACACACCATTGAATTTCTTCGCAGGTGTATGCAGGTTTCCTCACGATGTTTTTCTTCACTGTAAAGCTCATGGTAAATTTCAAATGTAATTTCGCACATAAATTCCGAAAAACTTAGATTTGCGCGCCTGGATTTGAACCTGGTAAGCAACCATATGTCATGCAAAACCACTAGGCCACCACGGCCATATCATTTAAAACTTAGAATGCCTTAATACCTTTCCGTTTTCACATCAATCTGAGAGACTACTGCAATGAATATCCTGAATCGAACAACAGTCATTATTTCAGTCGATCGCATTCAAAATGCCACAAAGGAAGGCATTTTCCGCCGTCGTCTCAGGCTGCAATTCAGGCAGACGTTGCTAGCCTAGCACACAGATTCCAGCCTCTCCACAAAACTTGCTTCCAAACCCGAACCTTAAGACGTTGAATTAAAGTCTATTTTAACAGAGTTATGGGAAAGCTGCATTTTTTCCTCTGGTAGTCAGTATGCTGGCACGACTGGGATCGTTAGCAATGACCGGGCTTTCCATTCTTCCTCTAGCCTCTTGTGCACTTTTCTTTTCATAATTTCGAGATTTTTCTCGGCGATTTAACTTTAAGTTCGTTTATATGAACATTTTTGGGACGGAGGAAATTCGAGGTCAAAGTTTATGTTGTTGAAATGAGAAATGTGACTCCCTTCAACATTAGCCTCCCTCATTGATACCAAATCCTGATGTACATTGGTGTTTGTCAAATGTAACGAAAGTATAATAGAGTGCGCAGATTATGAGATAATCTTATAGTCTTCGGTCCTTTTTTTTTTTTTATTAGCCCGTTATAGTGTCCCACTGCTGGGCAAAGGCTTCTCCTCTTGACCTCCACAACTCCCGTTCCGGCGCAATATCAGGCCAGTCCTTTGCGTACACGTCCAAGTCGTCCCGCCATCTCCTTCTTGGTCTGCCGCGCCGTCGCTGGCCGTTCTCCGGCACCCACCAAGTAACTTTGTGAGCCCATCTTTGTGGGTGCATGCGACAGACGTGTCCAGCTCAGTCCCATTTTAGCTTAGCAGTCTTTTTCCCAACGTCGACTATTCGTGTTTTTGAGCGCAGCGTGGTGTTCCGGATTCTATCTATCCTCTTCACGCCTAATATGCTGCGCTCGATCGCTCGTTGGCAAACCTTAAGTTTGGACTTTTGATTTTCGGTCACGGGCAGAATACATATGTCGACGAGTTTGCGCTTAAGTGTTAATGGAAGGTTTCCCTTCATAAGCTCTTTCATGGACCAGTAGCTCTTCCAGGTGTTTTCGACGCGTCTTTCGACTTCCTTATCTTGTCTATTACTGAAAGAGACTACCTGGCCCAAATTCGGTCCTTATTAGGATTAAATAATTAAATAAACAAACAAATAAACAAATTTAATAAACAGAATTTACATTTTTTTTACGTTTGCTTCATTATAAAACAATCTTGCATAGTTGTGTTACTAGATGCAAAAAACATTAAGACAGAACAGAACAGAACTGTTGTATTTTTTTTATATTTAAATTTCGCGTTTTTCTCACAACTTTGGCTAAACTTTGACATCTGTGAAAAAAAACTAATCAATGGTTTGCAAATAAGCTTAGAACTGACTAGCTGGCCGCTTCACGCAATGGACAGATAAAATGCTGGCATTGGAGCTGAATACCTAAATACAAAAGGATTAGTTTTTCCCTAGCATCAAAAATACCTAGAAAACATGGTATGTTATTTAGACCAAGCCGTGGTGGCCTAGTAATTTGACCTATGGCCTCTCAAGCAGAGGGTCGTGGATTCAAATCCCGGCTCGCACCTCTGAGTTTTTCGGAATTTATGTGCGAAATTACATTTGTAATTTGCCATGAGCTTTACGGTGAAGGAAAACCTGCATACACCTGCGAAGAAATTCAATGGTGTGTGTGAAGTTCCCAATCTGCACTGGGCTCGCGTGGAAACTACGGCCCAAGCCTTCTCATTCTGAAAGGAGGCCTGTGCCCTGCAGTGGGACGTATAAAGGCTGGGATGATGATGTTATTTAGTTTCAATTCAGTAAATAAAATTAACAGTTGCGTTCTCAGAATTTAGCAGCTTTGCGTAAGCCGGCATAAACGGACTCACACGCAACCGCTCGGCCGTTACCCCAATCCTTTAAACGGGGACTTGCGGCGCTAATGCTCGAGCCAATCCAGCAGTGATGGCTTTTACGGTTTTCAATTCAAATGCTTTTTGACAACACTGTTGGCGGCACACGCGTAGTATCCTCTGCTAGAATACCTCCACTGTTCGTCTTGCCACCTGCATACACAGTCTTGTGATGTCGATCTTTCGGTTCCTGTTGTACAGCCAACGTCATAAATAAGTGATCATTTGTGTACTTTGTCGCTTTCAGTCGTTATATGACTTCGTATGACTTTATAAACATGACGTTAAAGTGACAAGGAACAAAAGTGATCACTTATTTATGACGTTGGCCCTACACTAGATTTTTTCCCCTAGCGATTATCTATTCTGTTCATCGAGCAATATGGCTTGCCCATTATCACTTCAACTTAAGTTTTCTTCGGGAAATATCGGTGACACCTCATTGCGATGGGGCGTAGCTGAGAGGCGTAGCTGTAAAGAACTAACTTTAACTATTTACTTCTTGACGGATTCACTATAAAACTGTTCCCTAACTGAATTAAACGCTATCGTGGATACTTTAGGAATTGGTATTTAATAATAAGCATCACTGTAAATTACAACCACGCATTGTCACCGCCTATAGAAGAATGGCTCCTCAGACCGTCTGCTGTCTGCTGTTCATTTCTTGATTGAAATTCTAGAAGAGACAAATTCAAATTTACGAAACAGCGAAATGGTCTCGGTGGCCTTATGTTGGACACTGGTTCTTTTTTTTTTTTTTATAGTATAGGGGCAAACGAGCAGACGGATCGCCTGATGGTAAACAATTACCGTCACCCATGGACACCTGCGACACCAGAAGAGTCACAAGTGCGTTGCCGGCCTTTTAGGTAGGAGTACGCTCTTTTTTTGAAAGCTTGAAGGTCATATCGGTCCGGGAATACCGCAGCAGGTACTTCATTCCAGAGCTTTACTGTGCGAGGCAGGAAATTTCTGGAAAAACGCACAGTAGAAAATTGCCAACCATCCAGATGGTGAGGATGGAAGAGTTGTCGCGTAGGGCGGTGGCGGAAGGATGCGGCAGGGATCAACCCGAATAACTCCTCGGAGCACTCTCCGTTGTACATGCGATAGAAGATGCACAATGAAGCTATATCTCTACGCAGCGCCAAGGGGTTCTGGAACAAAGCCTCCATGTCCGTATTATAATTTATAAAATGTTTACTTTTAATTTTTATTTAAACCCACTGGAACCCGTCTGACAAAGAAGAAGAAGTCAGTAGCTCTGTTAGATTGGTCGCGCCAACATTGTACCATTGATTACCTTCATATTACGGTTAAAAACCATCATAGCTAAACCCGTGTTTTTATTTAAATTCACAGACGTGTAGGTATTTCAAAGTTACGAATATTTCCTTTCCCTATAATAGTTTGTAATGTTTTACGGTTCAAAGTGGCAGTGACCAGGGCACATCGCTCGTAGAACTGATGACCGACGGGGCCAAAAAGACAACAGGCTGTAAGAAGCAGTGATGGTTCCAACAAGATAGAGCGTTTTAATTTCATTTAAGTTTATGTAAATGATAAAATCCGCGCAAGAACTAAAGTCACCGGCATAGCTCGAAGAATCGCCAAACTCAAGTGGCAGTGGGCAGGACACATCGCTAGTAGAACTAATGGCTGATGGGGCAAAAAGGTTCTTGAGTGGCGTCCACGGACCGGAAGACGCAGTGTAGGTAGGCCTCCAACAAAATGGAGCGACGACCTGGTTAAGGTTGCGGGATCGCGTTGGATGCAGATGGCCCGGGACCGCACTGTTTGGCGAGCCTTGGGGGAGGCCTATGTTCAGCAGTGGACGTCATTCAGCTGAAATGATGATGATGATGAAGTTTAAGTATGTACTTTAATTAATTTTCATAACAAATATATCAAAATCAATGCCCAACTAGAGAATAGCGAGCTATTAATTGAATTTCCCCACCAAATTTAACGTTGGTGCTTGGTGTAAGCAAATATCGCTGGGGTATTTGCAGAGTAACTGGATTACGATCCGTCGCCATTAAAGACTAATAATGCCGCCCGGGGGCGTCCGTGCCGGGCCGCGCTATTGTCACGGCTTAGAGGTTTAATTTATTTTACTGTTCAGTCGAATTTCCAATTTATGCAGCACTAGGAGAGACAAAATGTCTAACTCCAACTCTTTATTACCCGACTGCTGAAAGAGGGTTATAATGTTTTTCAAATGTATGTATCTATTTGTATCTACAGGTAAATAATAATATCATTCTCTGGCACGCCCTTCGGCCTAAACAGTGGGGTAATTGTGCAACTTTTTAGACACGGATTGAAATGACAGTTTTTGTATGGCTGTGACAGCTGGCTGTTTCCGATACCAATATTCAGCCCATTATAGGAACTGGGGCGACTGATGGCGATTGCGACGGAATTAGACAATTATCCTGCAGGCTGCAGGTCTATGAATTTTAAAGTGTAAGGTGTCATTACATTACATTTTCGTTTCGCGTGAGTGACATAGGATATTTTCCCGAAATTCCCGTGGTAGCGGGAATAACACAAAACGGATTCCTGATGCTACTTCTTCAGTCAGCATCAAAAGTAGCTCGTCACTTTTGTACCTTGTCACTTTACAGTCAGGTGCAAATGTCATAGGTGCATGATTGACAATTGTGTTTTTACGACGATGTACAAAAGTGACCAGCTACTTTTGGTGCTGGCCGTAGGTACATAGTTTGTTTCAAAACTTCCTATTGAATCTGAGTTTAAAATCTGAATTTCGTCAGGGTAATAATTCAATGATTTTGTGAAGTCATTTTGTCACCACTGAACACAAACGCAACTGATCGACGTGTTAAAAGTTCATCAAGTATTTTCAGTTTTATGACTGAATAATTTTATTTAATTGGTTTGGCTGAGAAATGTACTGACAATAAAATGTAGCAATTTTCGAAAATAGTGCTCCATAGGGTGTTTGACACCGGCTCAAAATTACTTAGATATACTTATATTAGTTTAAGAACTTAGTTATTAAGGTTAAATAAAAAAAGGTTTTTTATTTTTTGCTCTTCAGTTTTTTCAGCTATTTAATATTTTTGTTAAAAAAAATATTTACCATATTGGATAAACACAGTAACTCGTTATTGATCGGGCTCTTCTGCCGGCCAAGCAGCCGCTCCAAAAGCTGATAATAAACTTAACAGCCCCCTCACTTAGTCCCCCTGTTCAGCTCTGCCTACTTACACAACTTATGTACAGCTTAATTGTAACTTATATCTAACCTCCGGTGATATGATTAGGCCGGGGTTTAAGGCAGTGAATTAAGGAAATCAACGCGTTCAGGGATCGTATATGAAACGCTAGTCCGTGTCTCGTCATTACATACGATAAAATATTACTCTAACTGTTATTGACATGCAGCAAAATGCTCGAATATGTATTCTGTCGTCATCATCATTTCAGCCGAAAGACGTCCTCTGCTGAACATAGGCCTCCCCCAAGGCTCGCCAAAGAGATCGGTCCCGAGCCATCCGCATCCAACGCGATCCCGCAACCTTAACCAGGTCGTCATCTTGTTGGAGGCCTACCTACACTGCGTCTTCCGGTCCGTGGAGGCCACTCAAGAAACTTTTGCCTCATTGGCCATCAGTTCTACGGGCGATGTGCCCTGCCCACTGTCACTTCATCATCATCAGCCTATATTCGTCCACTGCTGGACGTAGGCCTCTCCCATGGCACGCCACTGAGCACGATCTTCGGCCACTTGACTCTCGTCCAGCTCTTGCCAGCCGCCTTGCGAAGATCATCGCTCCACCGAGTCTGATGACGTCCTACGCTACGTTTGCCACTTGAGTCTGTTGCTTTATTGAGCTATGTCGGTGATTTTAGTTCTTGCCTCGTCATTACATACGATAACATACTTCTCTAATCTTCATATTGACAGTACCTGAGCGACCTAGCTTTGCTCGGGCTAAAACTCGAAAACAGACGTTTTTTCAGAGATAAAGACCAAACTACATCGATTTATCGCCCCCGAAACCTCCGCATGCTAAATTTCATGGAAATCGTTGGAGCCGTTCCCGAGATTCTGAATACACAAGAATTGTTCGTTTAAAGGTATACATATTCATAGATAAATATACATATAATTCAATTTAGGCTTAAATTCAAACACTTTTATAACTGTCAAAGAATCTGCCACCGGATCGGTAAAACTCTGTTGAGAAGAATCCGGCAAAAAACTCAACAAGTTTGTCTGTTTTTCTCTTCCATATTGGTCCTCCATGATATGATCTTCCATGGTGGTTCAATCGTGTGTGTGAAGTTCCTAATTCGCACTGGGTCCGCGTAGAAACTACAGCCCAACTCTCATTCTGAGAGGAGGCCTGTGTCCTGCAGCGGGACGTATGTATATAGGCTGGGGATGATGTACACAGAAATAACATGTCTAGTCACCTAAGCGACTTTTTGAGTTATAGCGGTTTGAAAGTTAGCCGTCCCGAACAATTTATTATGGTAACCGTTTCGGCTGGGATGATGATGATGATATTGGTCCTGCTATCACCGTAATGTCATCGGAGTATAAGGCAGGCGGTCTGCCCACATATTTTCTCTAGCCCAACTGGGGGTTCATTACAAAGAACCTTACCTTAACAGCCGCTTACAGAATGGCATTATATCTCCCAGGTTCGTTATTCATGTAGACAGCATTTTCCGACAATGGGCAGCGACAATATCTGTTTGTCTGTTTGTTAGTTAATTAAGAGATAACCGACTGTCGGCCGCAGCGGGAACTAACCAATTAGAGAATTTGTGCTGATAATTAATTTTCACTGATTAAGTAATACCCGCCGGTGGAGATTAGTTCGACGATCTTAGTAACTATTAATCGACGATCTTAGTGACTAATAATTACCTTCCTACTGTCAATGTTTCTTGTACATTTCAGTCAAAAAGTCATAGTGGTCTAGTGGTTTGACCTATGGTTTCTTAAACTGAGAATAGGTCATAGGCTATTTTTTATACCCCTATTCTTCGCAGACGGAGTCTCAGGCAATAGCTTAGTCGTTTATTGTATAAAAATCTCGTGTAACGGTGTTTGGTATGGAACTCCTAAGAAACCGTTTGGCTGATTTTTATCAAATTCTTTCTCTATATTTGGTAGGTCTGAGGTCATAGGCTATTTTTTATTAAACCCCTATTCTTTGCAGACGGAGTACCGGGCGACAGCTAGTTTTCTATTAACGTTTATTATATATTTAGGGTTTTGCGGTATTGTCATAGCAATTCAATATCATAAATAAGCGATGGGCGTGGCTAACCGACATGCTCTAAAAACTGATTTATCATGATCCGACTGCGAGCGTCAGTGCCGTGAATTATTGAGTGGACACATTTGATACTTTTACCCTATATGTATACCTAACTACATTAACGCTATAATATTGTAAGCTTTCGTGATTTTCACTCAACTATTATCACTCACGGGACTTATCACGCAATTAACATTAAGGCCGCACCAAGCTTTTGGCGAACTTATTGCATTCATGTAATCCTTTGCTGTATCATTACTAGCAAAAGTTTAGTTTTGAAATTAATGTGTAAGATATTTGAGGATTCAGTCTAGTGACCAGTGATTTTCGAGACACGATTATACTTGTAGTTTGCTCTATAGAAAAAAATCCATAGTCGTCTCTAAAAAATAAAATTAATCCTTAGTAGGTACGGCGTAAATACTGCACGGCAGTCATGGCATGACTTTTAATGTTAATAAAACAATATGTTTTATTCTATATACATAGAACAAATACTTGTTTTAGTAATACGATGAAAATCGGCTGCCCTAAGCTAAAATCAAGTAACTCAGTTTCGACAAATTTTACAGTAGAGCGAAAAAACTAAATTTTTAAACATTTCTTCATTACATGCTCAAAAATTGAATTAAAGCATTCAAAATAACTGTATTTTCATTATGAGAGATATCATTAACCGTGTCCTTTAGTTTTTCTTTTCTAAATGTGGTTACATTAATTTTAAAATGCAAAAATGGTTTTCTGCGTAGAATGCGGTAAGATAATTTAAAAGGTTTTCTAAATAAAAACAAGTATCTTGAGATGCTTTAATTTTGTCTTGGAAACTTCTTCTTGATAATTTTACAAATACAAGTATATCTAATATATAAAAATGAAACATTTTACAAAATAAAAATGTGTAAAAAAACCGGCCAAGTGCGAGTTTTTTTTTCTATGTATGACCACGCATAACTTTATACAGAGTGGTCCGATTTTGACGATTCTTTTTTTATTGGAAAGCGTATACCCCGAAAGTGGTCCAATTTAAATTTGGAAACAATATTCTTACCCTAAGGGTAGGAAAAAAGGGGATGATTGATTGTTCAGTCACTGATTGTACTGTATATATGACCGCATAACTTTTTACAGTATAGTCTGATTTTCATAATTCTTTTTTATTGGATAGGGTATACCTTGAAGTTGGTATTATATAAGTTTAGAAAAAAAAATACCCCAAGGAGGGGAAAAAGTATAAAATAAAAACTTTTTAACAAAAAAATTAAACCGCCGAAAAAACTGAAAAGCAAAAAATAATACCTTTTTGTTTGACCTTAATCTAGGTACCAGTTTGAAGTCGGTGCCTCAGCACTAGCCAGGAGGAGAGGACCTATAATCGTCTACCTAATTGGCTTCTACCACTCCTCCTGGCTCGTGCTGTGCTGAGGCACCGACTTCAAACTGGTACCTAGATTAAGGTCAAACAAAAAAAGGTACTATTTTTTGCTTTCAGTTTTTTCGGCGGTTTAATTTTTTTGTTAATAAGTTTTTTGTGTGTTTGACATGTTAAATATTATGACTGTTTCCATAGTGAAATACCTAAATAAATAAATAAATCTGTCTATCTATATCTATCTATCATGGCACTGAAACAGGTCACCTAGAAATTAGTATATAATTTAAATATCTGTATTTACAAGTTCACCGTGGTTAATTAAATCCAATGATTGTGAGTTTTCTTGTAATAGCGTCCAAAATGGTTGTCGATTGTTTAGCATTAAATTAACAGAACAATTTTTTCCAAAAAACCTTTGTTTTAGTAGTTTTGACGCCTCCCCCACCTAAGTCATTGTTTTTTTTTTTCAGTAATTCATGCACCCACCCTACTCCTACCCAAAAGCCAAACAAATGTAAGGATTCATGCTGTAACATCGTAACATGAACAACGTTAATTTCGACGCAGAAGTCAAGTAACTCAGGTTTCTATATGAATTACAAGTATCTCAACGCAAGATACTCGTTTTCAAGTTAGAATTAAGGTACATACTTGACTTTAGCGTAGAATACCCCGTTCAAAAAAGATACTTGGATTTTAAAAACTTCTATATTTTGAAAAATATACATTATTTAAAAAAAAATACAAGACTGAAGGATGTATTTTTAGAAGCCGAATCGAAATGTATAAAAAAATAATTTTGCCCAAATTTTGAAATGCTTGATTTCTGCATAGAGCAGCCGAAATACCTAAATAAACGCGTGGTTTGACCAACCTATCTTGAACCGTCGTGCTTCCCCCTTGTCCGTATAGCTAGTTGCGTTAGTTCTTATGTTGCTTGCGCTCACGCACGGTTTTGATGCTAGCCGCTCTCACGCACACATACCTAAAATCTATTCGCGCAAGAAGCTCGGTGCTTATTAGTAATAATTTCTTACACGCATTTCATGCTTTTCTTACATAATCGTAATTGTGGTAAGGTCACGGGTGAGTGTAAATGTAGAATTAGACTATGTTATTGGCTAAGTAAAGTTTTTTTAAGAGGTGCTAATTATATTTTTTTTCGACAGTTGGCGTTCTGAAGATCGAGAAACTGCAGCTGTTTTATTTTTATCTCCTATTGTTTACTGGAAATATTTTTTTAAGTGTTCGAGTTGACATTTGTGAGATTTAATGGCTGACAAGCGGTTCGTGCTCAGTACTTAGTAGAAGCAGAAAAAAAACTAAGTCATCTGTCACTTTTGTCCATGTCAAACCGTTTGCGTTTCGTTTGCTTTGCGTTTTGGTGTGATTTTTGGACTATTTTTAACAACCTCCGCACAAAATCCGGATTTACAATTTTACCGCATTTCTCCACGACTAATGCACGATAATTGAATCACGATTGAATATTTTTGATCATTATTTTGGAACTGCTTTTTGGACAATGCAAAGTAAACGAAACGCAAACGGTTAGATTTAATTTGACATTGACAATTGACTTCGTTTATTTTTCTATTTCTGCTAAGTACTGAGCACGAACCGCTTGTCAGCCATTAAATCTCACAAATGTCATCTCGAACACTTAAATAGTTATTTGTTATACAAGGGAGGAAAGTTGTATTTTACCAGCGAGTGTTCATTTGAAACAAGAGCTATCGAAAGGATACTATGATTGACCACGAGCGAAGCGAGTGGTTCAAAAATAGAATCCTTTCGATAGTGAGTGTTTCAACACACGAGACGTAAAATAACTTTTCACCCGTGTATAACACAAAACTTTTCACCTCACTACAGCGAGGAAAATAATTAGAAAAACATGCGAATATTTAATTGAAAAGTTTTGACTTAAGTTTTTTTTTTATTATTTCGCATGCGTTTTGTTCGCACATCGACTTACTTGGACTGTCATAACATTTTATCCGTTTTTACAACAATAATGAAGGTTAATGTTGAATGCTGATATTTATGAATTAAAATAAAGTTGTAAGACTGTATTTAGTGTTTTTTACTCGATGCAATTCATTAATTGTGATTTTAAAAATTCAGCACTTTTAACGTTTTACGTTTTGTTAGCTGTCAAATATCACTTAAGCTGCCCTCAAATGTCAAAACTCTTTCTTCACATGTGGATAAAAAGCGATTTTCTCAATAGATGTCAAACAAACAAAAAGGGCTTTCCGAGCTAGTGAGGTGAAAAAAATATTTCCAGTAAACAATAGGAGATCAAAATAAAACAGCTGCAGTTTCTCGGTCTAGAAGAAGACTCCTGTGGAAAAAAAATATATTTAGCACCTCTTCAAAAAACTTTACTTAGCCAATTGTAGCCAAATAAATCAGATTTTTACATGCAATGGTACATGACATGCATCATACCTTCACTTTATAAGATGTCGCAAACCGATATTTTTATATTTATTTATTTATTTATCTATCTATACATACAGCGATCCGGGTGTCACCAACGGTGCTGGCTGAAAATCAGCGCTGGGGTGCTATAAACGCCTCAGCATTATGCTGAGCCAGTGTCCGATTTGCAACCGCAATGACACATTCTATCTTTAGCTTTCGTGTTGTCTTTTGTTTTGTAAAATATTGATGATGTGTAAATAAATGTATTTCTTTCTTTCTTTTCTTTCTTTATAAATATTGTTGGTACAACAAACAATATATTTTTCATGCACAACAGGCAGCTGAAGGCGACATATTTTAACAACAGAGTTATGACGCGCAGATAGAACAGTCCATGGTGCTGAAGAATAGAAAATATAAAATATTTATTATTGTGGTAAAGCCACATTCTTTAGCATTTATCTTGTACGTGTGATAGGTTAACATTATTGTTGGTCACGTGAGATCACTTAAGGCATGTAGGTAGATATACTTGAAAGGTTTAGGTAGTTAACTAAAAGTAAACAAACTTCAGTTTCCAAATTAGGCACATTCAACGACCTCTTTAGCCTAGTTGGTAGTGACCCTGCCTTCGAAGCAAGAGGTCCTGGGTTCGAATCCCGGTAAGGGCATTTATTAGTGTGATGAGCACGAATATTTGTTCC
Source organism: Archips xylosteana (assembly GCA_947563465.1). Lineage (NCBI taxonomy): Eukaryota > Metazoa > Arthropoda > Insecta > Lepidoptera > Tortricidae > Archips > Archips xylosteana. The sequence continues at coordinate 21,045,757 of OX387357.1, forward strand.
TGAGTTATGGATGTTTTCTATGTATTTAAGTATTTATTTATCTATATAAGTATGTTTATCGTCGTCTAGTACCCATAGTACAGGCTTTGCTTAGTTTGGGACTTGGTCGATTTGTGTAAGATTGTCCCGTGATATTTATTTATTTTTTATTTAATTATTTCAAGGATTCAAAACATTTTTTTTATCTATCATCTTCTATCTATACTTATAAAACAGTACCGTGACTGACTGACTGACTGACTGACTGACTGACTGACTGGCTGACTGACTGACTGACTGACTGACTGACTGACTGCCTGACTGACTGACTGACTGACTGACTGACTGACTGACAGACAACGCACAGCCTAAACCACTGGGGCTAGAGACTTGAAATTTGGCACACACGTACCTCGAGTATTGTAGAGGTGCACTAACCAAGGATTTTTCGAAATTCCCACGGGATAGGGAAATATCTCAACTTTCTTTGTTTATTTGTTTGTAGCTGAATCTCTGAAACTACTGAGCCGATTTTAAAAATTCTTTCAGAATTAGAAAGCTACACTATCCTTGATTGACATAGGTTACTTTTTATCCGGGAAAATTCAAAATTCCCACGGGTTAGAAATAAATGAACTCAATTTCGGGGCTGATTTTAAAAATACTTACACACTATGTGATATGACTATCCCCGATTGATACTAGGCTACTTTTTATTCGGGAAAATTCAAAATTCCCACGGGATAGAAAAATTTGAAATCAACTTTGGGGCTGATTTCAAAAATTCTTTCACCAATAGTAAGCTACAGTATTTTTGATTGAAACAGGGTACTTTTTTCCGGGAAAATGCGAAATTCCCACGGGATAGAAATAAGTAAATTCAACTTTGGCACTGATTTTAAAAATTCTTTCATATAATATGATATGACTATCCCCAATTGACAAAGGCTACATTTTTTTCGGGAAAATACAAAATTCGCACGGGATAGAAAAATTTGAATTCAACTTTGGGGCTGATTTTAAAAATTCTTTTACCAATAGTAAGCTACGGTATCCTTGTTTGACATAGGGTACTTTTCTCTGGGAAAAAGCAAAATTCCCACGGGATAGAAATAAATTAACTCAATTTCAGGGCTGATTTTAAAAATTCTTACACCCTATGTGATATGACTATCCCCGATTAACAAAGGCTGCTTTTAATTCGGGAAAATTCAAAATTCCCACGGGATAGAAAAATTTGAAATCAACTTTGGGCCTGATTTCAAAAATTCTTTCACCAATAAGTAAGCTACAATCCTTAGTTGACACAGGGTACTTTTCGCCGGGAAAAAGCAAAATTCCCACGGGATAGAAATAAGTAAATTCATCTTCGGCACTGATTTTAAAAATTATTTCATATTATTTAATATGACTATCCCCAATTGACACAGGTAGGCTACCTTTTCTTCGGGAAAATGCAAAATTCCCGCGGGATAGAAAAAACTGAATTCAACTTCGGGGCTGATTTTGAACATTCTTTCACCAATAGTAAGCTACAGTATCCCTCATTGACATAAAGTACTTTTTCCGGGAAAATGCAAAATTCCCGCGGGATAGAAATAAGTAAATTCAACTTAGGGGCTGATTTTTAAAAATATTTTACAATTTGAAAGCTACAATATCCCTGATTGACAGGCTACTTTTCTACGGGAGAACGCAAATTTCCCGCGGGATCGAAATAAGTAAATTCAACTTTGGGGCTGATTTAAAAATATTTTACAATTTGAAAGCTACAATATCCCTGATTGGCATAAGCTACGTTTCTACGGGAAAATGCAAAATTCCCACGGGATAGAAATAAGTGAATTGAACGTGGGGGCTGTTTTTTAAAATTATTTCACTAATAAAAAGCTACACTGTCTCTGATTTTCAAAATGTTTTGACAGTTAGTTCTATCCCGCCGTATGCCGCTGTACTTTCCCGGGATAGAACGTTGTTGTTTCAATCAGGCCTCCTCCCAGAACGAGAACACTTGGGCCTTAGTTCCCATTTGCAGTTCGGGTGTATACCATTGAATTTCTTTTCAGGTGTGTGCAGCTTTTCTCGCGACGTTTTCCTTCACTGTTAAGCTCATGGTAAACTTCAAACGTAATTTAGCACACGAATTCGGAATAACTCAAGAGGTCTAAGCCCAGGCTCAAACCAATGACCCTTTGCTTAAGAGACCATAGGTCAAACCACTAGGCCACCGCGGCTTACCAGCTTTAGAATTCACTTATTCAAATTCCTCGGGAACTTTACGTTTTCCTGGCGTTACCCTATGTGTCAATCCACGTAATAAACTACCTGTGTGCCAAATTTCATGCAAACAACTTATTACGTTGACGTTATTGTCTTCGCGTACGAAGTCGCGGGCAAAAGCTAGTTGTAATACAAACAAGACTAACTTATTTTAATACAGAAATATTATAAATGTTTAGAAAGTTTAATGGGAGAATTACAGTATTAAGACATCAGTTGACATTGTTTTGTTGACATTTAGTTAATTACCTAAACCTTTCAAGTATAGTGTAAATTTACTGAGTAGATTATTGTATCTATACTAATATTATAAAGCTGAAGAGTTTGTTTGTTTGTTTGAACGCGCTAATCTCTGGAACTACTGCTCCGATTTGAAAAAGTCTTTCAGTGTTAGATAGCCCATTTATCGAGGAAGGCTATAGGCTATATATCATCACGCTAACACTAATAGGAGCGGAGCGAAGCGGAAGAATGTTGCAAAATCGGGGGTTTTTGAAGTTAAACTTCAATTTATAGGCGCTAATCTCAGGAACTATTGCTCTGATTTGAAAAATTCTTTCAGTGTTAGATAGCCCATTTATCGAGGAAGGCTATAGGCGCTGGGGTGCGGGGGAGGGGTGCGGGAGTTTGAAAGGGGGAAGAAAAATTCATTTATTTTGCCGTAGGATGCACCGTTTTCAAGATATTTGACAAAAACACTGAGGGGTGGGGGTGGTGGTGGTTGAGGGGGGTTGAAGGTGGGGGGAGGGTGCGGAGGAGGGGGTGTGGGGGAGTTAAAGGGGGGATGAAAATAAATTTTTTTTTAGATCAGCTATAAAGTAGTTTCTTTAACACTCTGCCCTCTCTAACATCCGGCAAGATGTAGTTGATCGATCAGTGGACCATGTCTTGCCGGTAAATTTATTTTTGAACAACTACAATAATGAACTGAAACAATTAACTTTGCTCACCCGCAAACTACTACAACAATACAGCTAAAAAAAAATACACAACAGACCATAAACATAATGAATGTAGTTGCTACAAAAAAATGACACCCCTCAGCATGTGTCATGGCACGAGGTGATTTTCAGTGGGTCCACTCCACAGTAACTGAACAGGTCCACAGTATTTATTTTAATTAATACCTAACAAGATTTCCGTTAAAAACTAACCGTTGCTGTCGACTGCGCTCGCGAAGAGTTCGCTCATCACCAACCAACGTAAATAAACTAAAAATAATGTAGACTGTAAACTGATCTTTGGGGTGCCAAATAGTGAAAATAAAACAAATATTTAAATATAACGTAAAATTAACACGCAGTGTGGACGAAGACTATGACAGGACTGTGATATTCATTTGTTTCCTTTCCGCGCTGCTTGTTTACGAATTTTATTGGTGGCCAGTTGGTATAGTCGGGGTAAAAAAAGGTTCGTCACTTTTCGACCTTAATTCGTTGACATAGAGTCGAAAAGTGACGAACCTTTTCTTACCCCGACTATACATGGTGTAGATATAGGACCTTTTTACAAACTTTGTACATGCGTCGTCTAAAAGTAATCTAGGTTACTCTTGTACCAAATTTCACCCAAACTATCAGCCTCGTTTGCGTGAAAGAGTAAGACACAGCCATTGCTAACATTTCTCAAAGATGCTATAAACCGCAATATTTCAAACCAAACAGGCTGTTCCCCGGGCGTGTTTTGACGTTTTCGTCACGTGAAACAGAATAATTCAGCCCCCAATTAACCCGGGTAGCGCAATTAAAGCAAAAAAGTGTCCGAAGCGGCATTTGTGATGCAGATTGCACTTTGCATTTTGGAGTTGACGGGCCACGGCTTGACGTTTCATCACAAGGGCTGCGCTAACAAATTGAATTTCTACGAAAATTGCAACGCTGTAAGGGTTTTGCAAAGAAAATGTTAATGTTTTTGTCACGAGCTTGTAGAAATGCAACTGTATCTTTTATTGGCTTACACATTGTTAAGGAACAGACACAGAAATTCGGTTTGGGAAATCGAAATATGGTACCTTGCGTCCAGTCAGGTTAGGTGTGTGTTGAATTCGATTTGTAGCATTCGAACATGGCGGATGTAGACAGTATCTAATTTTGGTATTTCTGTTTCTTTGGCTAGTTGAAGTATAATTTTGATAGTGTTTTATGGGGCGATTAACCGTAATTAACAGTGATCACAAAATTCTATATTGCTCTCGTGTCTGACATTTTTTAATGCGCAAGTTGTCTCCACGTGGTTTCTGGAATTTTACTATCAAGTTGCAAAAACTACAATCACCGTACAACGTCGCTCCCAAAGAGAGCTTAAGTACTTTGACACTGGCGAAATTGTCCTGAAATAGGGCAGAAGCCATATTTTAAATAAATAATAATAGGTGTGTGTTGCTTTCAGTACTTATGCGAACTTTCCCACGTTGAGCGGCGCCGCTTGTCTTCAGGATATATGTGCATACCTTGTCCGTCAGATGCACGTCACTTAAGTCTTCTGAATTTAACTAATGCTTAAGGCAGACATAGGAACTCAAAAATACTGCAAGTTTTAAAAGTTTTCACGGAAAGCGTGCTAACAGTAACTTCAGGAGGAGCAAAAGTGAAAAATCTAAATCTTTGAATGAATGAATGGAAAATAAAATAAAGGATGTATGAATAAGTTACTGTATGAGATATTGGCCGATGTTGCCAGACTAAATTTTAGCAGTGTATTTTCCTAAACACACATACTTGGCAAAAAGCGCCTTTGGGTGAAAACTTTGGGTGAGTTTTTAAGGCATTTTCTTTAGTCATTACCGTTTCAGCAAATATTTTTTTCACTTCTCATGCTCGTAAATTTGTTCTTTATGTCGATAGAATGCTGCATAAAATGGCGTTTTATTTAAAGTGTTTAAGTAAAATCTTCGTCTAAGACCAAGGCAATCTGGCGCAAACAAAAGTAAATAACTACAACTAAGTAAAACAAGTGTAACTATAAATAAAAAAAAAATAAAACCCCCATCGCAATTAGGTCAATGCCCACTCCGCGTCTAAGATTCCTTTTGCAGCCAGCAAAAGAACTTTGAAACGGTTGAACCAATTTTAATGAAACTTCTCTAAGAACCATCGCCAAGAAACCTGCTTTCAAATAAAAAAAAACCGCATTCAAATCGGTTCATCGTTTAAGAGTTTAAGTGCTATGATGCCACAGACACACACACACACACACACACACACACACACACGCACACATATATAGCGGTCAAACATAACACCCCTCTTTTTGTGTCGGGAGTTAAAAAATCGCAATAGGTACAACTTTTCGTGATCCCTAGGAGCATTTAATAATTAATCCCAAAATTTCCATTTGAGTGCCACATCTAATAGTTTACACGAACGAAGCGGGAAAAACTTAGTAATGTAATAAAGATTAGTTTCCTTAACTCGTATTCAAGACAAAATGGTCATTTTTTTTTTTATACAATATAGGCTTGCGTATGGCCACAATCACGCCAGATGGAAAGCGAAGATGAGGCCTACGATGGAGCACGCTTGCCTAGTAAATGCTCATTCACCCTAGACTTGAAAGCGGCCAAATTGTAGTGTTCAGGGAACACAGTCGCAGGCAGGGAATACCACTGTTCTGTGCGATTGATGAAGGAAGAGCGAAAACGCTTTGTGCGGAATTCGGGAATACTGACAACGTAAGGGTGGAGACCCCGCCTACTTCTGGTCGACCTGTGGAAGAAAGGAGCAGGCGGAATAAGGTCGTGCAGTACCAAAGCACATTCACCGAAATGCAGCCTGTAGAATACCGACAGAGAAGCCACTCTTCTGCGATGACGAAGGCTCAAGGAAGGATTTGATTAATATAGCCAACACTTTCCTTACACCAGCGCGCACGTAGCAGTCTTCACAGGTACTGCCGAAAGGGCCTTTTCATCCTCGCATAACTCACCTTTCCTGAGTATAACATATTTCCTTTGAACCGCCTTAAGCTTTAGAATGGAACTATTACATATAATAACGTATTATGTATCGCTTCGATGCGGAGCTATTCTGGCTAACGGAGAGGACTCCTGTAACATATTTTAGGTTTTCTTTTGATAGTTTATCTATTTTCGGTAAAAATATAGCAGTATACAAAAAACCAATGCCCTGTAAAATTCAACTCTTTTTTTATACAATATAGGCTTGCGTTTGACCACAATCACGCCTGATGGAAAGCGAAGATGAGGCCTACGATGGGGCACGCTTGCCTAGTAATAAATGCTCATTCACCCTAGGGGTGTGTAATGATCGATATAACAACATTTGATAGAATCTTCTTTTCATATAACAACATTTGATATATTTTCAAATGGTATAATCACTCATTTGGTATAAATAACGTTTAGCATAATTTTAAAATATATAATTTTATATGACTGCTTTAGCCTAGTTGGTAGTGACCCTGCCTACGAAGCAAGAGGTCCTGGGTTCAAATCCCGGTAAGGGCATTTATTTGTGTGATGGGCACGAATATTTGTTCCTAAGTTATGGATGTTTTCTATGTATTTAAGTATGTATTTATCTATATAAGTATGTTTATCGTCGTCTAGTACCCACAGTACAAGCTTTGCTTAGTTTGGGACTAGATCGATTTGTGTAAGATTGTCCCCTAATATTTATTTATTTATATAACGTTATTATATATTTTGTTGTTACATCTCGTGAGACGCAACCATTTGTTTTGTGTAGGAGGTTGCAGTTCTAACCTAACCTAACCTACTTTTCTGGCATTAAATACAACCATTATTATATAACCATCATTATATCTTATGAATGTTATATGAAAAGTTGAACTTATATAAAGTGTTGTTATAAGATTCAATAATTATATCAAATGAGCGTTATAGCGACTGAAGTTATATCAAAAGTTTTTATACCCATCGTTGCGCACCCCTTTAAAATAGGGTTCTTATTTGGGTTTAAAATAGAAACTGTCGATCGACGTCAACCAATCCATTCTACCATCGATGGATGATGGACGATCAATTGATTGGTGTAGTAGAAACCACATGCATGCATCAACACGCATTTTCTACATACACGTAGCTATCTTAAGGTCGCGAGTGAGCAAAGTAATTGTTTCTGTTCATTAATATGGACCTCCGCAAAGTAACACCTGATTCAATAAATTATGTACTTAGTAGAAACCGTCTATCGACGTTGACCAATACATTCTACCATCAAGGATTGGTGTGGTTACATCCTATTGTCGAGAAAAAATAGTTGCCATCACACTTCTCAACTCGCTTCAACGTTGTTTGTTTATTTCGTCCCAGAATTTATTTTATACAAAGGTTAAAAGGGTCACAATAAAAAACTTTTGATTACTTCAGTCAACACGACCATCTAATTTTGTGGACTATTTTCGAGCGCTCAGACGCTCCATTTTCTCCGCTACTTACATAGTGTAAATAACGCTAAGTTTTTATAATGATAACCAATGTCAAACCAGCTATCAAATCTAAAGTTAGCAATGTCGAATTGCAAGAGTCTGAAGAAGAAGTTCGGGAAGCTCAGCAATATCTTGTCAATATACCGCAGTGTCTCAAGTCAAAAGTCTTTGATCAGTGTGTGTTGCCAGTGATGACTTATGGCACTGAGACGTGGCCGCTAACGATGGGCCTCATAAAGCCCATCACACACAGCGCAGATGCGGTAAGATATCTGTATCCGAACAGATATCTGTCAGCATCGCTCCCTATACAATTCAATGGAGGACCACACACAGCGCAGATGCGGTAAGATTTTTATCTGCGTATCTGTGAGCACCGACATATATCGACAAAATCCGACAGATGTGAAGATTATATCTGCAGATAAATACAGGTGGATGCGCAGAAGCACACTTTCATCATCATCATCATCATCATCCCAGTCTATATTACGTCCCACTGCAGGGCACAGGCTTCCTCTCAGAATAAGATGGTTTGGGTCGTAGTTCCCACGCGAGCCCAGTGCGGATTGGGAACTGAACAAATCATCCTTGCGTAGAAATGCATTTTCGCATTTTTTTACATTTTGTCGTGAAGAGAAATAAAGAAAGTGAAACGCACATTTATTGAAAATTCATTGTAGGCTATCTATCTCTCAAAGGGCCGGCAACGCACCTACCTGTGACACCCTTAATGTTGCGGGTGTCCATGGGCGGCGGTGATTGCTCCCCATCAGGTGACCCGCATGCTCGTTTACCCCCTTTTATAAAAAAAAAAACACCCTGTATAAGCCATCCGCACCACAAAACACGTCTACTCAGCTCCGAAATTTTAGAGTGAATGTAAAACCTCGCATCTGCGCTGTGTGTGATACCTGCAAACGGATAAGTTTTTATACGCAGATAAAATCTTACCGCATCTGCGCTGTGTGTGACAGGCTTAAGAAAACTCAAAGTCACTCCGAGGGCGATGAAGCTCGGATTTTCTCTGCGGGATCGCATTAGAAATAATGAAATCCGCGCACGAACTAAAGTCACCGACATAGCTCGAAGAATCGCCAGACTCAAGTGGCAGTGGACTGTACACATCGCTCGGAAAATTGATGGCTGATGGGGCAAAAAGGTTCTCGAGTGGCGTCCACGGAGCGGAAGACGCAGTGTACGTAAGCCTGCAACAAGGTGAAGCGACGATCTGGTTAGATTGCGGGATCGCGTTGGATGCGGATGGCGCGGGACCAATCTGTTTGGCCAGCCTCGGGGAGGCCTATATTCAACAGTGGACGTCTTTCGGCTAAAATGATGATGATGATGAAGATTTTGAAGAAGTCTTAGTTCATGTATGTATACAACCTCATCTGAATGACCTCACACGTTTCAAGGCGCAAAGCCACACAGAAAAGACGTGGGACGAAGGCGCCCCTTGAATCAATTTTCATACTAAATGTATAGAAGCGTCGCGATCCAAAGCAGACAGAAGAGACGTGGCGGAGACGTGGCCTGCGAACAAACGACGCGGACTGCTACGCGCCCCCGTCCCACGTCTCTTCTGTGTGGCTTGCGTCTAACTCCCACGACTCCCCTTCCTCGTTCTTCACCTTAGTGATACTTTATTAAAATATAGCGACCTTACGCAGAAACTAAAATAAGCAATGGCGTATAGTTAATAATTTTTTCACTTTATTCTTAATCTGAAAAACACCTACTCAACAGTCACAATCGGTCGATATATCGGACATCAGACAAAATAATAATTGCGCGCGCGTCATGTCGAGTGCCAAGGGTTTCCCGTCGTTTTAACATAAGCTATTAAACAATCAATCACACAAACGCATCGAAGCGACGTAATCAAGTCCCAATGAATTAAACAGCAGTAGTCGGCGCTGGAAGTAATTACGTCCAATTATCGAGTAATTCTGTTTAGGGTGCGATGGCGGACTGCGTGGGGGTTGGGGATTACTTCCAGGTAACGGCCGCTCGGGCAGCGCGAGCTTTAACTACCGATTTACCATAGATCGTCAAAGGAATACACGGTTAAGTTAAATGTCCCATGAAAATACACACTCCGCATATGAACAGGAGTTATTATTCCACTAGTATTTGCTGAGGTATTATTTGCTCACGTAGGTCTTTAGATCTGGCAGTTGCATTAGGAAACTTTAAAAATAAAATGATAAAAATATTTTCCTTAATCTTAAGTCTACATGACGACACTGATTGGAACTGTATGCTAATAATGTATGTATGTATGTATGTATGTAAAACTCTTTATTGTACGTAAAACATGAAAAATAACAGTTAACAAGAAAAACAGATGTACAAAGGCGAACTTATCCCATAAAGGGATCTCTTCCAGTTAACCTTTGACCGATTGACAAGACATCAGAGACAAGAGTAGGCATACAATGCTGAGTAATAAAAAAAAAAGAGTCGAAATCAAAAGTAAACCCAAACCAATATACTTAACATAAACAATACACATACATACAAAGAATACACGCAACTACACACTAATATATTATATACTTAATGAATACAATAGACTAATACATATCATATCAACACAAATAGACTACCTACATAAAAACTACATACATTAATATACGCATATACACTAAACAGAGAACACAATAGAGGTTGTCTCTATTTAAGAGGAACTGTCAAGCCAGTACGCCCTTAAGCGACTCTGGAAGATAGCTACCGACTGCGACCGCCTGATTTCACTCGGCAACCGATTCCACAGACTAACAGCGAGCACGGAGAAGGATTTGGAATAGGATTTGGACTTAGTTACAGGAAAAGCTAACAAAAGATTACTACTTGACCGCAACCGGTTCCCAGAACCAGCAGCCAAGTAATTAAATCTTTCGAAAAGGTAGGAAGGGGACTGTGGTTTAAAAAGGACATTAAAAAGCAACGACAGGATGTGAACATTACGGCGCAGACGAATTGGGAGCCACTTCAGCTGAGCGCGAAAACAGGACACGTGGTCGTATTTTCGGAGACCGAATATAAAGCGTATGCAAACGTTTTGAAGACGCTCAAGCTTGTCAAGCAGTTGTTCAGAGAGATCGAGATAGGCAATATCACCGTAGTCGAGGAGAGGGAGAAGAAGGGATTGAGCCAAAGTAATCTTGGTATGAAGAGGGAGGAAACTTTGCAGGCGTCTGAGAGAATGTACCGAAGCAAAGAGTTTGCGGCTGACTTCCGAGACATGAGCCGACCAGGAAAGCGTCTGATCCATGATGACACCCAAATTTTTGACCGTGGGTGAGAAAGGGATAGAGGTACCGTCAAATATCAATACGGGCAACACCTGGTCAGACAGCCTTGAGATAAAGTGAGGACTTCCAATTACAATCGCCTGCGACTTCTTGGCGTAGACCTGCGTGGGACCTGTGTGGTATCAGGTAGACCTGCTTCTTCATAGCTACAAATCTCAAAGGGAAAATATAAGTCACTTATTTAATTGACAAACTAAAACTTAGTAACTATGTATTATTTATTGTTAATTAGAATTAGTATTTAAGGCGAAAACCACACAGAAGAGACGTGGGCCGGGGCGCGTCGCAGTCGCGGGTCCCCTTGAATCAGTTCCCATACTAAATGTATACATAGAAGCGTCGCGATCCAAAGCATACAGAAGAGACGCGGCCTGCAAACATACCAAGCGGACTGCGACGCGCCCCCGTCCCACGTCTCTTATGTGTAGCTTGCGCCTAAGATGTGTGGCAGTGCGCGTGTGTGTGTGTACCCACTACCACGATAAATAAAAAAAAGGTTGTAAAAAATCAAATAAAAATTGTAAGGCACGGCACGAGCGTCGCGGCTAACGTTTAGCACCGCATTAATTACCAGACCTTTTTACAGCTTTAATTACAGGCTAGCTGACAAGTGCTGGATTGCGGTCCTAATTGACAATCTATTTTTGTTTAAGAGACCGCACGTAGCGATGACGACAAGTAATTATACTCTCACAGTTAAAGACGAAGCAGTATGACAGCATTTGTAAACGTCACACGTATGTGTAAAAATATGGGTTGTATGAGAAAGGGGTTCGGTAGCTCAGTGGAAAGTGGAGAAATGAAAAGAAAGTAGAAGGAAAGGGGACCTCAAAAGCAACAATCAAGAAGAAGGTTAACTCGCTTACCCAATGACGTCCAATGGCCTGGTTTCCTCAGGGGTGGCCGAGTCAGCTCCTTGCAGCACAGGCGTTGCCTAGGTCTTTGACGTTCACGCCAAGATCACAAAAGTCTAATATATAAAGGTCCACACCAAAGCACAGCAGATGGTAGATATGATGGTTTAGAGGGTCTACATTCACACCAGGGCACGGTTACGAATGGACAGCACAGAAAGTCTGAAAGTCACTTTATGTTCACTCCAAAGTACGGTAGCGAAAAAAGGGAAAGGATAGATGCGCACGCGGCGGCGGTTGCTAACGAAGTGTTTCGCACCGCGGCGCGGCGGGCTCCTCAAAGCACATAGGATGACATTAAATAAGGAGTCATACCATCTCCAGAAAGTTGCCTTAGAAAGATAATAGAAGGAAGGAACATGGGTACACACAACTTGCTCATAAATATGTCCCATAGCTAAGGTATATAACAATGGGAGGATTAAATCGATACTTATTTTTGCACTTGACCATACAAATACACATACATAACACATAACAGTCAAGGAAACTGAATCGCGTACCAGGGTGGAACCTGTTCACAATCAATTTCACGATGATTTCTTTGGCAGATGCAGAGAATGCCAACACGGCATCATCATCATCATCATTTCGGCCGAAAGACGTCCACTGCTGAACATAGACCTCCCTCAAGGCTCGCCAAACAGATTGATCCCATGCCATCCGCATCCAACGCGATCCCGCAACTTTAACCACCGTCTGCGTCTTCCGGTCCGTGGACGCCACTCGAGAACCTTTCAGCCCCATGGGCCGTCAATTCTACGAGCGAAGTGCCTTGCCCACTGTCTCTTAAGTCTGGCGATTCTTCGAGCTATGTCCGTGACTATGTAGTTTTAGCGCCGATTTCATCATTTCTAATGCAATCCCACAGAGGAACTCTAAACATAGGTAGCCCTCTCCATCGCCCTTTGAGTGACTTTGAGCTTTCTTATGAGACCCATCGTTAGCTTAAAATTAATTAATGCCATAAGACAATAAGCACCAAGCCACCTAGTTCCTACTAAGTAAGCAAAGCTTTTGCTATGGGTACTAAGTGACGGATAAAAATTCTTACAAAGATAATCACGAACTCAAATAAATTGTTGTGTTTTTTACGTGACACCGTCTACTAAATCGATGAACGCCGGCTGCACGCACGAAAAAGGATGACGCAATGTTCCGTACATGTCCGTACATGTTCCGTACATGTACCGTATAAGAGAGAGTTGTGAACGCCAGGATGTACAAGAGAGCAGCGCGCGCCAGGATGTACAATCTTAGTACTTAGCGCTCGGGTAATTTTTAATGGGGGGTGCGGGGTACGGGGAGGGAGGGGCTATTAAAGGGGGGATGAAAATTTCATTGATTTGCCGTAGGATGCACCGTTTTCAGGATATTTGACAAAACACCGGTTCTTGTCCGATCACCGAGGTTAAGCAACGCCGGGCGCGGTCAGTACTTGGATGGGTGACCGCCTGGTTTCAGTTTTGTTTTTGAATGCTTTGTTATGACATTGTCACGTTAAACTATCGTCCTTAAACCGACTTTACAGACAACCGGTTTTTTTAGTATTACTTACAGACTTTACTTTGAGTAAAAAAAATCTGGCTTGAATATTATCTCCTGTGACATCGAAAATCTACTACATACGTTAAAAAATTTACACCATTACTTGGATTCTGAGCTGTTTTTGGTAGATTTTTTACTAATTAGCGACAAATTACCCAATTACCGTCTCTTTTAAGTGTACTTAGGAACCCTTACATAAAGAATCCACCATTTGATTTAATTTAATTACTACGTTCAATCTTCAGGAATCCATATTTTTTCCAATTAGTTAATTTTGATTATAACTTCTGACCTTTCAAACCAATATCTGATATAAAAAGCCGTAATGTTTAAAGTCAACTTACAGATTAAAGTTACAGCTACGTAAATAAAATTCCGATGCTTAGACAAAATACACAAGTCATAGTCATAACTTGGTCACTACATCTTTCATCAACAAATGTAGGTACTTAGCTGTTGGTTTGTGTCGAGGATAAAAATAGAATTAACAAAATTGAAGAAGTTTTATTCTACCTTACTTAGTAACCTTTTGGGCCTAACAGTGATATAAGATCATTTATTGTCACAAAATAATTCAGAAAAAGTACAGATAAACAAGCCCTCTATATAGCCCTCTCATTCTGAGAGGAGGCCTGTGCCCTGCAGTGAGACGTATATAGGCTGGGATGATGATGTGATGACAGTTAAGTAAATACACTACTTTCTCCTTTTTTATTTTTTTGACGTTGGAATCATTCTACACTTCCACTGAACGTAGTAATAGTAAGATGTCTAGTTTTAATTTCTTAACTAAGGGGCCCCATACATCCCTTTAGACTTATATTATAATTTTTATATGTTTTATTTTGTTTGTAAGTATTCATCGTATAAAACCTATTCTGATACCTGGTTTACACTCGCGTACGAGTGGCGAGACAAACTCTGGGATGAGCCACGAGACGAGAGTGTGAACAGGCGCGCCTCGCGCCTCGTCTCGTGATTTGCCTTGATTTGGAGGCTCGCGTCCGGAGCGAGACGACGAGGCGAGGCGCGAGGCGAGGTGACGAGACGAGAGTGTAAATCAGATATGAAGGAAGGTTCTGAGCAGTTTCTTTCTTCCTGCTTATTCTCCTAAATTCAAGTCTAGAGTGAATGAGCATTTACTAGGCAAGCGTGCTCCATAACGACCGCTTTAGCCTAGTTGTTAGTGACCCTGCCTACGAAGCAAGAGGTCCTGCGTTCAAATCCCGGTAAGGGCATTTATTTATGTGATGAGCACGAATATTTGTTCCTGAGTTATGGATGTTTTCTATGTATTTAAGTATTTATTTAACTATATAAGTATGTTTATCGTCGTCTAGTACCCATAGTACAAGCTTTGCTTAGTTTGGGACTAGGTCGATTTGTGTAAGATTGTCCCCTAATATTTATTTATTTATTTATCGTAGGCCTCATCTTCGCTTTCCATCAGGCGTGATTGTGGCCAAACAAAGAAACCTGTAGGTATAACAAATTCTTGCTTTCTTGCTTTTTACATAATGAAGTGATAGTCAATGAGCGTTTCCTTACTGTCCGCCAGCGCGTGTGGCAAGTGATCTTCAATCAAGTGACTCGCTACAGCGTGAGTTACTTGTGATAATGCCCGATATTGCCGTTGCCTATGAGTTGCGTCATGCGCAGCGACATTCGCTAATTGACGGCTTCAGCATTATTGGCAGCCTCCATTACCGACTATCGTGTCAATGGGATTCATTACCTTGTGAAACATTTTATTGCTTACGCCTGCTAATCGAATATAATTGAGTGATTGACATGAAATTAGATAAAATTACAACTTTTATTATTGTGTTGTTGTGTGTTGTTGTTGTTTGTTATACCTAGAAGAAAGTTTAATAGAGACAATTAAAGAGCAATGTTGCGAGCGATCTATGATGGCCTAGTGAAAGCCATGGTGGCGTAGTGGTTTGACCTATGGCCTCTCAAGCAGCGGATCGTGGGTTCGAATCCGGGCTCACACCTGTGAGTTTTTCGCAATTCATGTGCAAAATTATATTTAAATTTACCATGAGCTTAAGGCTTGATTTCCTCCTACGCTGACGTCGGTTGCTGACGTCGGTCGAGCGTACCGTCGGTCGCGTATGACAAACGCACGGCCATCAGCGTCGCTGTGCGGTGCCCCTTAGAATATTGTGTTTATTCGTACGCGCGACCGACGTCAGCGGTCAGCTTCGCACTGAGCGCGCGATAATGGTGTATAGCGCGTCAGCGCCGTCAGCGCACAGACGCGCGCGGCGCGGACGAGCGAAATCGACGCGCGCCATCAGCGGCGCGTAGCAATAAATCTGCCGCGGACGTCAGCGTCGCTGTGCGGTGCCCCATAGAGTATTGTGTATTTTCGTCCGCGCGACCGACGTCAGCGACCGATGTCAGCGTAGGAGGAAATCAAGCCTTACGGTGAAGGAAAACATCGTGAGGAAACCTTGTGCAGGTTAAATTTGATGGTGTGTGTCACGTGAATTTCCCGATCCGAATTGGGCCCGCGTGGGAACTACGGCCCAAGCCCTCTCGTTCTGAGAGGAGGCCTGTGGCCTGTGGGACTTATAGAGGCTGGGATGAGAAGGGCTGAGTGAGCATTAAAACACATAATGAGTCGCAAAAACTTAGATGTCTTGCATGTATGTTAGCGAGCAGCAAGCTGTACTTCTTTTTATGAAGTTGCTTAGCTATTTCTGGACAAAAATAATAAACAACATAAACTCTCCGGGGTTATTTTAGCAGTATACTTTATATTATGTTATGCATTTCAAACAATAAAGTAGACAGCTATCGCTCAAATTAAATCAACCCACATCTTTCATAGCCAACTGGACCCTGCGGGTTGGCTGTCAGATGACTTGTAAATTACCATATTAGTCCGTGGTTTCTAAGGCCTCGTAAAAGATGCCATTGGCTTTTACTAAGGCTCGTCTGTCCATCTGTCCATTGTTCGCAGCCTTGTATCTTTTGAACCGTAGTTCTTCAGCACTGTAACTACGAATAATGAAAATAATAGTGATTTAAAAGATGTATCCACCCATACAATTGCTCGCGCTGCTACGTCTAAAACGCCATTTGTAAGGTACTGCGGCCATGGAACCGCCGGTGTGCGATTCCGACTCGCACTTGTCAGCTTTAACCTTTTGAACGCCACACATAGTTTTTGTTACAAACAAAATTGATTCTAAAGCGGGTAACGGTAGGCTATTAGGGTTCCGTACCCAAAGGGTAAAATTGGGACCTTTTAACTAAGACTTCGCTGTCCGTCCTTCTGTCTGTCTGTCAGTCCGTCTGATACCAGACTGTATCTCATGAGCCGTGATAGCTAGACAGTTGAAATTTTCACAGATGATGTATTTCGGTTGCCGCTATAACAACAAATACTAAAAACCGAATAAAATAAATATTTAAGGAGACTCCCATACAACTAACGTGATTTAATTGCCGTTTTTATAGATAATGGTACGGAACCCTTTGTGCGCGAGTCCGACTCGCACTTGGCCGGTTTTTTTGTATTAGGTGCCGTATTGTCGCCGCTGGCGTCCAAAGGGTTAATAAGATCACATGTAATTTCAATTTAATTTTGAAAATAGTATGTTCGTAGTCTCAGTAATTTGATAAAACGTATGAGGACAGGAACCATAAGCATAAACTGCTTTGAAACGTGACACGAAGTACGTTCTTACCCGGCACGGTGAGCTCGTAGAGAAAGAACAAAATGTTTCTAAGCCCAGCTTACGTAACGTGAGCTTTAGACGAAGGTAACGTGTCAGTGCTAATTCTATTGGAGCTCACATTTCGTATCTTAAAATTAATGCAGAATATTTTAGAAGATGCCTGGGGTCATTGGCGCAAGCCACATAGAAGAGTCGTGGGACGGGGGCGCCTCGCAGTCCAAGTCGTTTGTTCGCAGGCCGCGTCTCCGCCCCGTCTTTTCTGTCTGCTTTGGATCGCGACGCTTTTATACATTTAAAATGAAAACTGATTCAAGGGTTAAGATATCCCACGAACAGTTAAAAACAAAACGTCCCTAATGCATAATACACTATTTTGAAAGAAGAAGAATACTACAAGTTTACATTAAAGTAGTTAGTAGTGTGGAGTACAATTTTAACTGCGGACGGATTTTGATTTGTTGACACAGGGCCTTTTAAATTGCGGACGTATTACAGTACGGACTTTTATTCAACGAGGACATTTTGCTATGAGGACCTATTAATTCCAAACAAGTTTCGTTCCAAATGTTTCATTTTATTTTGCTTTTTGACGTTTACTGCGACGCTACTTAAGCTTACTTACTTTCACAGGTGACCTCAAGACTGTCGTGTCATGACAAAACACTGTAACTCGAGTTACAGTGTTTTGTGCTAACACCGTTAAATTAACTATTCGGACCCTCATCTATATATGCATGCTTAGAGTAACTGATTTTCTATCAAAAACATCGAAAAACGTCATTGCAATTTACACTGTAACTCTTAAAATGAAGGGTCCTGATTCGACTAAAAACTGTATTATCTCCAGATACCGTGTTTTGCCAAAACAAACTCACATTTTCTTAGTATAGTATCAAGAGTTACAGTGTTTTGTCGCAACAATCACACGAGAAATTAGTCCAAGTGTAAGTCGGTACTTCTTCAAGGTAATCATCCTTTCTAAAGACTAAGAAATATATTAAGATGAGAATGTTAGTTTTATGAATTTTGATGTTAGTAATATATTACTAAATTAAATTTAAAGAAGCATTTTCATATGAGTATAATGTCATTAAGTATCACGTTACAGTGTTTTGTTATAACAACTCTCATACATTATTGATAAAGCACATTACGACATAACACGTTTTTGCTTGAAAATTCATGTAAAAAGTAAAAAAAAATAATATTATTTTTCTTTGTCCACTACTAGTAGCATATTATCCGTAATTTGTCCAAATTCTATTGCAATCAGATCAATATTCACTGTTCTGTAGCCAATTAAAGAAATCAAAAGTTTTTTGCGATTTCTGAAAAAAAGTGTTTTTTAGATACAGTGTTTTGTCATGACACGGCAGAAGACGCACGAACAATAGCCAATTAAAAACCTAAATCAATTACACTAACATTTGGCTTCGTCTTATTGGTTTAATCATTTCAATGCTACACCAAATCTACCAATAAAACTCATTATCTTCCAACGGTCAAAGCAAATTGAGCGGACGATGCAATAGCACTGCGGCATTGTCCAGCCAATCTTGACCTGCCTCCCCCCTGGGCCCCCTTAGAACTTAAGTGCTGAAGGGGGTATTGGAGTGGGCTGGAGGGCTCTTCGTGAGGTGGGGAGTAACTGCACGATTGGAACCTCTTTACATAATTGTAGTGAGGGCATGCAGCCTGTCGCTTGGTTTGTAATTTAGTTTCATTAGAGGGGAGTGATATGGAGAAGACTTGATAGCTGATCTTGTTTCTTTATACGTAGTTAAGAAGTAGGATCATTTAATTTTGACAGGAGTACGTTTGAAAATAGTAAAACTACAAAGAATAAGGATGTTGTCCAGTAATAAAACGCTTTATTTTAGCCCTGAAAATTAGATTAATTTTCGATTAACTGCAAAATTAGATTTTCTGTTGCTTTAAAACAAATAAATAGTTGATTGAGTTGGCAAACAAGTGACGTCATTCTACGGGAGAGTTGTGTTTTGACAGCTCATAAAAAGTACGTTAGTTGATTGGTGGTGGCAACATCCCCATTATCTTTAGCTATTCAAAGAGGGAACGATGCCAGTATCTTCGTCACTTTGCCTAAAGGGACCCCTTTTCATAATTATGTGTTAGTTATACATAATATTATGTTGTACATGTAACTACTTTTAGCTAAGGATAGTTTATCAATAAAATACATCTGTCACTGAATAGTATTTTTTTTTAAATTAAAATTGTGTAAAATAAAGTAAGTTTTTCTTTCAGTAAATAAATTCTTTACAATAATTAAAAAAAGACACTTACCCGTTTGCGTAATTTCTGCTAATCTATCAAATTGCTCGAGTCGCCCGGCTGTCGAAACGTAGCGACGGAATCATTAATTGAATCAATCACAATTTTATTTGATTACTAATGATAGTTAATGTATCAATTACACTTCGTTTCAGTGGAGTTTGGAGTTTTTTCTCGTGGTATGCGCATATCTCAGTCTTTTGTTCGAATGTTTGGTCAAAATATTTCACTTTTACACCTTCAAGTAACACATCGACTTCATCTGACCGTCTCTGTGGGATCTGGGCAATTTTCCGGGATAGAAACTACTTATTTATTATTTTGTTTTAGCTGTTAGTAAGCCAATTGAATGCAAAATTCAATTTCTTATGTTCTTAGAGTCTCAAACTATCTCCACAGCAAAACACATCTAAATTGATTCAGTGGTTTAAACTTGAAAAGGTAACAGATAAACATACAGACAAACAGCTATGTATGGAAGATATTATATGAATACTAATACTCCATTATGTCGTGAATTTTTTTTATTGTCATTATTACAAAATAATGCAGGACTCTGGATACATTAATCGGAAAGTTCAGTGCTTCAAAAATATACGGAGCAACTACGGTGGAACACCATAAATATGTAAATACAAAAAATACACAGACTGCTAAAATCATTACAGTTTCTTTTGGCTTTGCCGTAGTCGTGTAAAAAATATTAATTCTCAAGGCGGGCTTGCGCAGACCAAAGACGTTTGCCCTGGTCTAAGGTTTAGTCCCTTCTTACCCGTTGTACTACCGGTGGTACTACTGGTAGTACCACGGGGATTATTTTTTGCCCGTAGTCCCTTCCCTAGTGTCAAAATGTAGAGATAAATACGATAACATGGCCCGCTCCCCCAAAACTTTCAACGCTTGTGTGCGTGCTGAGACAGCAATCAAACAAAAGCAGACTACTACATACACACTCTTTCGTAAGGGTATGTATTACAATACCAAAGCACGAAAGACCGAATGTATTAAAACATCGAATGGGTCAAAAGACCGACACGATTTTTTTCTGAAACCGTTAACTTTTTAAGATTGTTATAAAACAAACCTAACCTAACCTAATGGGTTCTGTATGATGCCGTTTTGATAAATTCTGAGAAGTCTACGGTTTCAGAAAAAAATCGTGTCGGTCTTTTGACCCATTCTGTTGAAACCTTATTTTACTGGCCATCAGATATTGTGTTTTTGTTGACATTGATTTGTAACTTGATAGACTTCATTACAAAATTGGTTCTATGAGAATATTTGTTTTATTAGGTTATGGGAATTTACAAATATTCCTCTTACAAGTAATATTCTTTCATTTAGGCATCAGTTTTTACCTTTAATTTGTGTTTTGCAAATATGAGTGTCCAAAAATTGGATCGCTTTAATATTGAAAAGCTACGCGGTCTCGAAAACTGGTTGGTATGGAAATTCGATATAAATTTGCAACTTACTATGCATAAATTGCAAGATATTGTAAAAGGCGTCGAAACTGTTCCTGTACCCCTAAAAAACGAGGCGTCGGCTGACGAAACTACAAGTTATCAAAGGAAACTTACCCAATATGAAGAACGCGACGCATTACTCCAATGTATCATCGGCTGTAGCGTCTCCTCAGAACCTAAACGTCATATACTCACTGCTAAATCCGGTAAGGAAATGTGGGATATACTTCACTCAGTATACGAGCAGAAGAATGATAGAAGACTAGACTTGTTGTATTGCCAGCTGTTCACTTACACTAAAGATGAAGCTGACGACGTTGCCACGCACGTCTCTAAGCTGCAGACATTATGGCAACAACTCAATGACGAATTAAACGAAGAAGGATCTCTCCCTCAATCATTGTTAATGAATAGGATTCTTAACACATTACCTTCAGCATATCTTGAGTTCAAGAATGCTTGGGAGTCTGTACCTAAGGAGAACAGAAGTATTTCTACTCTTATGGAGCGTCTTCGCCTTCACGAACAACGTCTTGGAGACGTAGATCAACCTTCTACTTCCAATTTTACGTCTGAAAACGCACTTTTATCAAACAATAAGAAAGACAAAGTCAAGTGTTCACATTGCAACAAAATTGGACATACTCAGAAACAATGTTTCTTGCTGAAGAAGCTTAAGAAGCGAAATAAGGGCAACGAAGCCATTCCGGGTGATGGTGATGCATTTCTATCTCGACTTGACGATTCAAATTCGAACTGGATAGTTGACTCAGGAGCATCTCACCATATCACGTCAAGTGCCAATTGGTTCAGAAGCTACACACCTTTCGGTAACCCAAGAGCTTTACGACTGGGAGATGATCGAATTATGTATGCATACGGCCAAGGAATTATTGATGTTGAAATGTCGGTACAAGGTAAATGGAAACGTGCTCATCTGAATAATGTTTGGTATGTACCACAAGCAGGACAAAATCTATTCTCAGCTGGTTCAGCCTTGGATCATGGATATATAGAGATAGCTGACAAGGATAAGCGTGTCTTCAAAGATAAAAGCGGCCAAGTTAAAGCTGTCAGTATCAGAGATGGTAATCTATATAAACTTTTGATGAGAGTGAAGACTGTTAATGCTTGTGTTGTCAAAGAAGGAACAAGCCTACAAATTTGGCACGAAAGACTCTGTCACCAAAACAAAAGACATGTAAAGGAAATCCTTACACGCAACAATATAAAATTTTCACCAGGACAATCTGACTGTGATGGCTGTGTATACGGAAAAATGACTAGATTGTCATTCGGTACAAGACAACAACGAGGCACAAAACCCGGCGATCAAATTAATGCGGATGTTTGTGGCCCTATGTCTGAATTGTCACTTGGCGGAAGAAGATACTTTGTTGTATTCAAAGATGACTTCACAAAATTCAGAAAGGTATACTTCTTAAAACAAAAATCCGAAGTAGCCAGTGTACTACCCAAATTTCTTGCTGAAATTAAAACAGCTGGTCACGTTGTTAAGGAACTACTCACAGATGGCGGTAAAGAATTCAACAATGCCGAAGTACATCGTGTTACAGAAGCAGTTGGTTTACATCACCGAATGAGTATGCCGTACACACCAGAGCAAAACGGCGCTGCGGAAAGGGAAAACAGAATTCTTGTTGAGGCAGCGAGAAGCATGCTATACAACAAAGACCTTCCGAAGAAACTGTGGGCCGAAGCTATTAATACTGCAAGCTACGTACTTAACAGTTGCATGTTTTAATACATTCGGTCTTTCGTACTTCGGTATTGTAATACATACCCCTTTCGTAAGGATGTGACATAACACATTGAAAATACTTAGTAATTTGGAGGGGCGGGCCATGTTATCGTAGTTTATCTCTATGGGACTCGCAACCTGAACCCATAGGTATTTATCTATTTAATTTTTTAACCTTAAGCAGTCCGTACAGTTAACGTCATAAATAAGTGATCACTTTTGTACCTTGTCGCTTTCAGTCGTTGCAAAATTTCGTATAAATAAATAAATATAAATAAATATTAGGGGACAATCTTACACAAATCGACCTAGTCCCAAACTAAGCAAAGCTTGTACTATGGGTACTAAACGACGATAAACATACTTGGGCCAATCAACTTTTAAACCGACGTTTTTGGCGTCTCCTGCGTTACCAAAATTGTCTCTGGCGTTACCAAAAAATCGTACTTCCAACAAGATATTTCACGGTTTAATAGGTTAAACTTACGTAGGACGGCATGTATTCATGCTATTCATCTATTAAATTACAGAAAAAACATGTTTACTTACAAAAATCTGCAATTGTTTGAAAAATGTCGCGGACAGATTATAGTCGGTTTAAAAGTTGATTGGCTTTGATTGATAAATACTTAAATAAATAGAAAACATCTTGCTTCGTAGGCAGGGTCACAACCAACTACGCTAAAGCGGTTGTTAACGGTGTTGCGGTATGTGTGTGTATGGTTTTTCAAACATGACGTTAAAGTGACAACGTACAAAAGTGATCACTTATTTATGACGTTGACCCTACAAGTGGCTCTTACAGCAAATCTAATTTGCATTTGGGTCATACTTATACACACTTTTTTTACGTGTCTGTCCTGACAACCTCCTGAGTTAAGGGTCTACAACCAATATTTCTTAGTCAAGTCTACTTTGGCGTGCGGGACGCCTGGCCTACTTACGGCCCATTCCAACAAATCTTAAGTTTACCGTCTTTTAGTCGCTAATTTTTTCTTACGGTGTGTACTTATAATCCATTTACATAGTTCAAAGTTTCAAACGCCGAGGAGAGGGTCAGTAAAACGCGATTTAAAAACGGAATGTTATACTTTAAAACATCACAATTCTCGCATAGAAAGTTAAAACACTACCTTACAATAAATAAATTATATGTTTAGACAATATATAGAATGTAGCGGACTACACGGTGCTTGCTCGACGAGTACAGTTCAAACCCTTAGATTATTTATACACTAGGTAGATAGAGTTTAGGCGGCATGAAAACGTCCAGAAAAATATAAGCCAACTGTTGACTTATATGTCATTTGCCTCCCTTCAGTTTGAATGACGTAACGCGATCGTAATATGAAGCTGTCAAATGGATTTTTGGACGTTTTGTATCGCAATGTTTGCTACTGACACTTTCTAGTGTATAAATAATCTAAATTCAAACCTCAGTAGTACGCACAATGCTTCTTCATGGTACACAAAAAACAATTAACACAAACCTTATAAGTAATTAAATCCATGGGCAGAATTGGATAAAATTTACATAATGTATTTATGAATAACCGAGAAGATAGCTAATTTTTTTTTAATTGTCTTTGTTGCGGTGGACAATAAAGAGTCATTGTATTGTATTGTATAATTCTTCATTTGGTATTTTAAATTTAATTAGATGAGTTTTATTCTTATCTAGATAAATTACACTACTTTTTAAATAAAAGATAAATGTTATTACGACCGTCATGTGGAACTGAATTTTCAATAACAAAAGCGTTTTGTTATCTTTACCTATCTTCATGTACCTAGATAATTTATTTAAATAAAATAATTAGCAACACAAATTATTTGCGATTGACTTTGTCGTCGAAATATTTAGTTTCAAGTTATTTTATTTCAAATAATTAACCTAGATATGTAATCATTTAAATAACGCCCAACTCTGTCCATGGGCTATCTTTTTACATCATCTCGGCCAATATACGAGTACGTAAGCATTTTTGCTGCCTTTGATAATCAGTATTTTTTTTACTACAATTACTTTACTCACCCGCGACCTTGTGATCGTTACATTTATGTAAGAAATGCGTGTTCATGCAGTTTCACCACCTCCACACTGTACGAACACATACAAATCCAACTAACACCACCAAACTACACTAACATTTGGTAGCATAGTGAACGGTTGCGGTACTCTTGTTGAGTTCGAAACGCGTCAGTGTAGTTTGGTGGTGGTGATAAATGGGTTTGTGTGATTTGTGTGTGTTCGTACAGTGTGGAGGTGGAGGAACTGCATGAACACGCAATTCTTACATAAATGTAACTATCGTAAGGTCGCGGGGGAGCAAAGTAATTTTATTGTTTCAGCTCATTAATATGGACCTCCGCAAAGTAACGCTTGATTCAATAAATCAGTATCAAATCAGTATATTTTTTACAGTGAGTCGTAGGTATAAGGGTTGGGAAGATGATTGCTTGTTTAAAGGCATTAAATAGATTAGAAGTTTTTTATACAACAGTATTAACATTAGTAGAATGTTGAGACACGTGAGCTGCTGCCATTATCAACGCATGGACGTTCGCGATTGCATTTGCCATATCTTTCCATCCTCATCTTATACCATGTGACAGAATTAAATGGTGAGAACGATCGTGATTTCGAGTCAGTTGACCTCATAAGGCCAAATAACTTATGGCCTATACTCATCGAGCAAGCGACCAGATATTGGTTAAGGGCTATTTACATTGAATACAATATTATTATGATTGTTATTTGTTTATACAAACACAAGCGTAGTCCGTTTCTTACAACAAGTTTGCTCACGGCTAAATTTCCACATGGAATGATCCGAGTTTATACAATTCCCAATTAAATATATTATTTATACAATAGACTACGCGATCAAGTCTCCCAATGAGCATTATATCTATTTTCCACGCGTAAATATTTAGGTATGAAAGCCCCAGATTCAAAATTCACAACAACATTCATATTCTATTAAATAGATATAGATTCAAATATTTTATTTAACTAAATAATTTACTCCAACGGAGATAATTCGAGTTATTTTTGTAACAGGAACCCTGTCGCTTTCTTAACATAATTATATACAGCTATGTAAGTGGACTTTAACAATAATTTATATAATAGATTCTATAGATATCGACTTTTACAACTACGTCAAAATAAACGTTGAGCAACACAAATTTATTATAATTTTATTCAGCCCAGTTCTGGGCTCGTGTTTCTCTGATGAGCGATTCTTGAGCTTCAGGTACTTAGAGTAAAGGAAACTTAAAAAAATACGGTTATATTTCCCTAAAAATTAAAGTTAACAAGTGGCTCAAAAACATGTTATGTAAGCACTACGGAATAGAAAGAACAAGAGAAAATAGTTTCGTCAATTTCGCTATCGAATTTGAATTTAATAATTCTCAGTAGCAACCGGTACTTCTGTAGTCATGTTGAGTCTAAATGCTTTCGTATAGACTTCATTCTTCATCGTGCGAGTGATGGCTACTTTTTTATACAAACAGCTGTCAATTATTTTTCCGCTATTCTACGCTAAGCGACAGCATTATTGATAGCAAATAGCAATTTTCATTTACATACTAACTAGACTGAACTTATACTCTCTCTCTCTTTGACTCTTGTTTTTTCAATTCCATTGTAAACAGAAACTCACTATCCAGAGCATAATAATATTAAATTTAGCTGTAAACAAGATTTTTTGAAGAAGTTTTACTTCAGTCGTGTGGTCTAATTTGAAAATTGAAATTTCAAATGTCAAATTATTTAATGTAGAGCTCGCAAAGTACTATGAAAAAAAAACCGAGTGTGCTTTAGACCACACGACTGAAGTAAAACGTATCTTTGGCAACTAACAAGCTTTTTTCGGACTGTACTTACAATATCATCCTATCTGTATAACCTGCACCAATTTCAATGACTAGAAATGTGTGACATTTTGCCTTGCGAAATTTAAAGACAACTTACTCTGCACGTTGAACAAAAACATGCCATAATCAGGCGCATGATCGATTTTCTCAACTAATATAAAGTCAGTACGATTTTTGAGCCACTACTACAAATTTATGATACTAAACAGTTGTAACAACTGAAAAAAGTAGTTTTTTTCAAACTTTGACACGTATATGAGCATAGTTGGACGCTTTAAGTCACGTCGCATGAGATACTATATAATACTGGAAAGTTTAGACTATGTACACGTTTAGTTGATTAACACATAGCTACCTACATTACTCGAGATCATTTTTACACAATATTGTTGATATGGTCATTGGCGAGTAATACCTACCTTATCAAATCTCGCAGTGCATCTTCGCCTCAGGACAACAAACTACTACCTAGAGCTACTTACGTCTAAATATTCAGGCAAATAAACGAAAAGAAAGATGGACGGAGAAAGGCAAAACATGAATTCTATCAGCTATCAATAGAAACCGGCGTCAAAGTGAAGTATTCTTTAAATATTGGTGTTATCGCCAGATCAGATGTTTCTTTATCATTCTTCATCTACTTCAGGAAAATATTTGAGATTTTTTTACATTGGAAAAGGTTTCACCTTAAGTCGACTTTAATTCAAATTAAAATAATCACAACCTTAACAAAAACTAAAGCTTACTAATATTGCTATTATATATAATTTGGCATACTGTAACAATATCTCAATGATACTGAAGACTAGAACTACAGACCAACGCATGCGTCAAGCTCCGCGGTCGGCGTAATCACTAAAGTACTCACATATTTTGTCCACACTTTCACTTTACACTTTCATATTTATTTACAAAATGATATGCTAGAATTCTACTATAACATACAATATCATAGATTGAGGTATCACTTAATTTATGATCTAAAATGTCTTTTGTACAAGTCTTTTTATATTTGGTCGTCAGGCAGGTCTCGAAGGGAGGAACACTTACGAAATAATAATATTGCTTTTAGTTTCTGCTGAGCAATCGGTATTGAAATCAATATCGCGATAAGTTTCGTTGTTAATTCCATAACAATGGGCTCTTTGACTGTATCGCGGGGTCCCCCAGCGAAACCCGACGCGATCAAGTGTTCTCAGCTTCTCAAACAATTAAATGCTCCGTATTTCATTAAATCTACGTTTGGTTTGAATTTGATATCATTTAAAACTTTGCCACTGAATTTAATTTGTGAAACAAAAACGAGGGTCGATGTGCGTTTGATTATTTATGTTACATTTACAGACTTAGCAATCGTCTTCAAGCTCCAAGCCTATATGAACGCTTGAATGCTTACATGTTTAGAAGTGGTTATTGTTCCGTTATAGCATCCTTTGATCTATTTTCAAAAACCGACACTGGCCCAGATTGGCGACAAGCTCTTGCAAGCTCATGCAAGCGCAGCCTAACACTCCTGTCCACACGCTTGTGCTTGTGAAAGGTTGTCGAAACTTGGCAAGCGTGTAAGTGCAGCATTACACCTTTTTAATCACACTTATTAAATGCGCTCAGTGCTACTAAATAAAACAGGATATCTCACTCATCTTGTTTCTATTTTTTTTTTAGATAAACACATTTTCGTGCTATTCAATGCCTAAAAGTGAATGCGTTTTTGAACCAGTGAACTAACATGTTCAGCCTCATCTGCACTGCTCTTAAGTACCATCACGTGAGAGGTCAATCATTGGACAGATAAAATAAAACCTACATTTGAAAAGGGTGTCAAGGGAGACCTACTGCGTGAAGACGACCAAATAGTCTATGGGCTAGGTACCGCAGTGGAGGATCTTGCGGAAGGCCTTCCTGAACTCGGGGTTGAAGATGGTGTAGATGACGGGGTTGAGGAAGGAGTTGATGTAGCCGAGCCACGTGGTGAGGATGAACACGGTGACCCCCGGGCTGTAGGGCAGGCCCAGCTTGCCGCACACCGCGTCCAGCACTGAGCACGTGAAGAACGGGCCCCAGCATACCAGGAACACACCTGATCAAACCAACGTGTAACCAGTAAATCAATTAGGTGGACTTGCACGGACTGTTAGCTGCAGAGAAAACCCAGTGTGGTTACCGCCATTACATTACATGGGGTATCTTTTCTCTGCAGTACCCTATGAATCAAATACAATGTAACTCCGATAGACAGTGTACTGAAGATACAGTGTATTGGATTCACAGGGTACTGCAGTTGATAGGATTAGGGTTAACTATGTAGCTCAGAATTAAGTGCTAACCCAGGGTTTAGTAGAGTTAAATTGTATAGAACTGTCGTCTATAACTCAGGGTTGACGATTTAATTGTCTGACCCTAGACTGTGCAAGTGATCCTTCGTCAAGTCACAAATTAAGTAATTTTCGATGTAAAAAGCTAAGGGCTTCTAAGAAAATCGGTTTAACGTGAAGAATTTAGTGTTTTGTTTGACTAAAAAATTTTGACTGTTTATTGCATGCTAGATGGACAAAATCAACATTTTAAATTGCTCTTTGTCGGTCCGTAACTACAGTGTAAATGGTCTTCTCATCCACTCAAAAGTTGACGAGTATAAAAATGTCTAAGAGGAATACGTTGACCTTATTATTCTTGTTCTCGCTTTCTAAATAGTTCTAGTAGTTAGTTGTTCTCGCGTTCGGCTGCTCCCCTATCGATGTCAGTTTTTTTCCCGCTTTAGGATCTCTCTACATCTATCTAAGTGAAATCAGATTATGCCGATTGAAAAAAGCTTTGTCTAAGCAATATGTGCGGAAAAGACGTCGATGGACTTGGCTCAATTCGG
Organism: Archips xylosteana; assembly: GCA_947563465.1. Lineage (NCBI taxonomy): Eukaryota > Metazoa > Arthropoda > Insecta > Lepidoptera > Tortricidae > Archips > Archips xylosteana. Next base: position 21,075,173 of record OX387357.1, read on the forward strand.
CCTGTGGAGCTGAGCCGCAATAAGGCCGCAATGTCTTTTTCCCTGGACAAAAAGCCTTTTTTGATCGGTTTAAGTCGATTCGGCGTCGATAGACGTGGCAAGATCCTTAAAAATTAAGAAAGAAAATCTGTCAGGTCTCACCTAAAACAATAGCTAACGTCTTAGTGGCTTTCCTCTCCTTCTTAGCCGAGGACTTCTCCCGCTTCTTCTTGCTGGCCTTGTTGGCCTTGTAGATGGTGAACCGTGCGGTGGCGGCGCTGGCCTTGCGCTCTTTCTTGCAGTCCCCGAGCTGACTCGTCGCGTCCTGGTCGTCTTCCGAGCGCAGCGCCAGCGACGCGTTTCTAAAAAGACGAAGAAGATTTAGACTTAGACGGTATAGATAGCAGTGGCGAAGGGTACTAACAACCCGATTCCCGGCGGGTTGCCTAAAATTTTGAAGTAACCAAACGCTTCTCTTAGTAACCGATTGTTTGTATAGAGACTTACTCTTCCTTAATAAACTTTTAAGTATTTTTCAAAATGGTGCAGTAACAAAATATCCACAAGACCAATCAGTCATTCATAAATTCAGTATGCCGTCAGGAATCTTACACTCACACATGTAAATATTCATTCATAAAACCATAGATTCACTACATAAGCGTCTAGTAAGAATACGCATGGAATAGGCTCAAAATAAGCCGGTCTCTATCGGCTTATCACATTTAAAAAAAGACTTTCTATATTGCGCATAAGGCTTAATTTCACTTTGACAGAAGAATTTTTTTTAATTAATTTATCCCACTTGGAATAACCGACGGAATTGACATTCATACAGCCATTCGTAAACTTATTTAAAATTACTGGAGCGAAATTGAATTTTAAAATATCGAGTTTTAGTGTAAAACAAAAAGTACGATATTTTATCTATTTATATAATAAGATTTATAAACAGACAAAATTAAACCGCCACAGGCTGTGCTCAGCGCGCTGCACAAAACCAAATCGTATACGCTGCGCCGCGCTGCCGGAATGTGGCACTGTATGTACGATTCGGAGCCATAGAACGTGCCGGACGTGATCCGCTAGCGCGGTCGATTTGCTTGTGGTGTGGTATTTATTGAAATGGCAACATTACGTAATGTCATGTCAATCGCTCAGTGTTTTGTCGTAAATAATTAATGTGAAAAACTTTAAGATAAAACACAATATTAGATCAGTGTTGATACGCAATATTGGTGAAATTTAATCGTACATATTATCGTCTGTCAGGTTAAAATCTGATTATAATTCAGTGTCTAATTCATGTATAAGTAACATATTGTTTTGATACTGATATCAGTGAAAGGATAAGTATGCTGCAGTCTTATGGACCGAATTACTACACGCAAGTACTATTTCTCAAGAATATAACCTAGTACTAAATGGGGTATGATTTTTGTTAGCTTTTGTTCCGTCCGGCTTTACCTGGAAAAAAATTCACGCCTCGCCACTGATAGATAGATACGCTCTCAATCTTATTTACCATCTCCTGATGTGATATTAGCGTATGTGACTTCGAGTGCGTTAACAATAAGTATATGACCCTTAGTCTGATATGGTCAATAACTTTAATTGTTGAGCAACTTGCCTCTGACCTAACCTGTTAGTATTTTAGCCGTGTGTAATGCAGAATGCTAACCAAGATTACCCACTTTTACGTTAAGATGGATAAAATGCGAAGAATGGTGCACGGCTAAAGTGCTCAACAGTTGATGTTGTTGACCGTACACATTAAACGTTAAGAAGCGCGTTAACATTTTGAGATTTTACATATGGATTTTGTGGGAATTAAAAGTAGTCTATATGTGTTATTCCTGACGTCCAGCTATCCACACACTAAGTTAAATCCAAATCAGCCCAGTGTCTTTACCACACACCCGCAATCTTTCGCTTTTAACGTTATATTGCTCGGTTTTAGTAATATGTAATAGCAACTTGTGGTAATTTTACTGGTTGGTGTTATAATCTAAGATTTTAATTGTAATTAGCCATTGTACCGTTTGTACCCACTTGGACATTATTAACATTTATAATTATAGTAAATAGAATTCTTTCAAACATAAATTAATAAAGGTATCTTTGAGCAATTCGTGTTTCACTACATCGATAATGTGTCACGTCGATGTTCGGGTCGACTGTGTTCCTCGCTGCAACACCTTATCGAGTGCATCGAGATAGTGCTGTCGTGTTAAATGACTAGCTTTAGGGTTCAGTGGCTCCGAGCAATCTCTAAGACACTGTGATCCACGTCACCAACGTTCTTGCAAACTCTAATCAAACACAACGTGGTAAAAACTTAAAAACAGCTGAATAATATAATATTCTGGTTTTTACAAACTGGATGACGTGGCGAAGGAAAGTCCTCAACAAGATGGATGATCTGATAAACACTGTAGCCATCACTTGGAAGATGCATAACGTTTTTATAATAAAATTCCGAAAACAATAACCGAACAAACTGATACAAAATTCAAATCCATTGTGAAGAAGACATTAATATCTAGTTTTATGAGTTAAAATCGGGTTTTGTTCTGCATACCTTGATTTTAACTCATAAAATTAGTAATGACCGCGATAGTCTAAAATATTCTATTAATATCTAGGTAAGGCATACTATAAAATTAATGACTATAATCATAGACAGGGATGTTTGAAAATAATTCCGATCCGCATTGGCGATCCCTAGTCTCAAAATAGCGTATCTACTGTGTTAAAAATTTTAATTGTATTAAATAATTTAGATATATGTAATTTAATAACAATGTAGATCTCTTTGAAAATAATATACTTTGTTGAGTTTCTTCCCGGTTTCTTCTCAACAGGGTTTTTCCGAACCGGTGGTAGATTCTTCGACGTTCATAGGAGCATCAATTGATGCCTAAATTGAATAAAGAATTTTGACTTGACTTTTGACTTTGACTTGGATGTATTATTGTTATATTTAATATTTTTAATTTACGTCACGCCAGAAGGCTAAATTTTTTCAAAGTTGCTTACAAGTGAACACTTTTGTCAATGATTTAATACACCCTATTATTTTTCCGTGAGCGTGCTCGTTTAAAGGGTATTTACATTATAAGCCGTGATGGCCTAGTGGTTTGACCTATTGTCTCTCAAGCAGAGGTTCGTCAGTTCGAGTCCGGGCTCGCATATCTTTTATTCGGAATTTATGTGCGAAATTACTTCAGGAGCATCAATGCCTAAATTGAATAAAGAATTTTGACTTTGACAAGATGGGTAGGTAGTTCTACCTACCCATCTTGGCTCGATTTCGTCCCAGCTCACCTGGAGTCAGCGTCGAGCCTCGCGGTGTTCCCGTTCTTGCGCCAGGCGGCGTGCGGCGCGGGCGAGCCGGGCGGCGTGTGCGCAGCGTGCTCGTCCAGCTGCGACGTCGCGTACCCGCTGTCGTTGTTGCCGTTGGGATCCGGCGCGCAAGGACCACACTTTAGGTTCGTTTTCGGCGTTCTGTGCGAGAGCAAAACGATTTAGAAATATGTGATGTCTAAGGATCGGACGATTCAGTGCAAATTTTAATAAAAAAATAAATAAATAAAGTCTGTTTGTGACAACGTCATAACAAAACATTCAAAACCCCCCATTAAAAATTACCCGAGCGCTAGTACTAAGATTGGCGCACCTGGCGCGCGCTGCTCTCTTGTACATCCTGGCCTTCACTGCTCTGTACTGGACATGTACGTACATGTACATTACATTGCGTCATCCTTTTCGTGTGTGCAGCCGGCGTTCATCGATTTATTAGAAGTTGTCACGTCAAAAATTATTTATTGTACAAACCAAATCAAGCAAATTACATTGTAACGCTTGAGAACTTAATAGGTATGTACCGAAAAGCCACGAAAAACGTCGAAGATTCTGCCCCCCAAACTAGGTCTGTATCCTTACCTAAGAACAGGACTAATGGAGTAAAAATCAGTGTTACATTTTTTTCGCAATCGACAAAGTCGGTTTGTCGTTCTACATAAGAGGGAAGGTTTTACTAATGAAATAGGTTATAAGGACATTAATTGTAGATCTATTCCCACAAGTTATATTATTAGTTCTATTGGTGAAATGTGTATTGTATTTGGATTTTGTTTTGTCCCGGTACTTAGTAAAATTAGAATTGTGTATTTCGTTTATTGGAAAATCGGTAAAATTTTGGGACAATGTTATTACAGGGGCAAAACGTTCCAACTAATTCCATTAATGAAACTGATAATAGAACTAGTATAGACATAATTTTACTGTAATTAGTCGCTTTAAAAAAATAAATCTCAAAATCACCAATAATTCGCATTGGGAGCGATAAAATTCCGGGTACGGTTCCAGAAAAAAAACTTTACGGTTATTTGACCTATTCGATATTTTAATACAATTGGTCTTTCGTACTTCGGTATCATAATACATACCCATTTGATGTAAGGGCCGACTTACTACGGAGACCTGACTATGACCTTTATTTGTAAATTAAATCTCATATTTTTATTTTCATGCCGTAAGGTACCCAATGTAGGTTTGATCACAAAAAAATAACAAAGATTGTTGAACAATTTGAACTAGCTAAGCGAAACAACATTTCACAGACTTAACTCGAACATTGGCTCGACATAATCAGTCTTATCGGCTTACGCCAGATGCGCTTATTGTGCTGCTCTTGTCTTTTGATTTAGTGAGGATCAGACTCACTAAAAACAAAGTATAATCTTAGTTATTGTTCATTTAAATGGATACCAACAGGATCAAATTAGTAAGGTGCTGGTGTCGTAGAATCGTAATTTTGCATTATCTACGAAATGTATAGGGGAGACCGAGGACAGTTGACACAGAGGAGAGTAGAAACAACGTCGATTTTTTTAGAACTTATTAACTGCTAGAGAGCTCGCAATAGCGCGCGTTTTTTAGTTCAAGTCTCGAGCTATCAAACACGCGCTATTGCGAGCTCGCTAGCAGTTAATAAGTTCTAAAAAATCGACGTTGTGTCTACTCTCCTCTGTGTCAACTGTCCTCGGTCTCCCCTACATAATGTAGACTGCTGATATATTTGATCTTTGGGGTAAGAAATGGTGAAAATAAAACAAAAATTTAAAAATGCGTAAAATTAACACGCAGCGCGGACGAGGACTATGACAGGACGGACACTGATATTCTTTTGTTTGTTAGTTTGTTTGTTTGGCTCAAAAAACTCACTTCCCGAAATGTGCACTTTTTCTAATGGTACTGTGGGACTGTGCTCAGATTTAGGTAGATAAGTACGGGAAACGCGCGTGATGCTACAGTTCAATAAATAATACAATAATAGATGTCTACATACGTGGGTTTATTCCATTAGCAGTGTTGCTTGAATTTAGGTTAAGAATTGATAGTCGCACTTGAAATAAAATAGAATACGTGTTCTTTCGGAGATGGTTTATTGACAACTAACTTAGTGTTTCGCCGTTCAATATTTTAAGAAAGACATGCATGTGTGCGTGTGTCTCGCTAAGTACAACACCGCTAATTGGGCTTAACAAGCAGGTTTTCTTAAATAAATACTTTACAATATTATGTCCAGCTCTGTCGGCTGTCCGGAGCAATCTGCCCTGGCTCGTATACCACAGACAACTCTATTTATTTTAAACTCAAGTTCTAGAATTATTTACAAATTTTATACATAATAAATAACATTAAACTAACCTGCCAGTTGGACAACATTTACAACTGGCTAGCGGTATAGAGCCCTTCCTAACATATTGTTACGGAGATGGGTCAACGAGAAACCCGCAAATCATTTTTATGAAATTAGTAGCACTTGCAGTCGTTTTCAGCAGGCTGAAATCTGATTTCAGGCCGTTCTGGAAGAAGTCCTAACACATAACGGTAAATCAGAAATTACCCAAAGTTAGCATTATTTTCAGCAGGCAGAAACCCGCCATCATTTCCTGAAAATCCGTTTTCAGGCCGTTTCAGGCCAAGTTACAGTCCACCTGTCTCTGGAACATTCTAGAAGGTGTGTGACAAGGATAGCCTATATATTGTGTGAGAGAGACAGATGATCTTGATTCTGGAACATTCTAGAAGGTGTGTGACAAGAATACCCTATATGTGTGAAAGAGACAGACGATATTGTTTCCGGAACATTCTAGAAGGTGTGTGACAAGGATAGCCTATAATGTGTGAAAGAGACAGACGATCTTGTTCCGGAACATTCTAGAAAGTGTGCGAGCGGGATAGCATAGCGTACTAGCGATTTTTTTTTATTTTTTTTTTTTAATTTGTAATTTATTATATTTTGATTTGAAAAGATGACTTTCTGCCAAGTTTCTTGCGGCGCATTCTTCTTGGCAATGATGGTCCTTACGAAAGCGCTGGTAGTTTAAAAAAATGACATGTAAAAGAGCCCTTTGCGGCCTACTTGCAGAATAAACGTTTTGATTTTTTTTTTTTTTTGTACTCGTGAAAGAAACAGACAGATGATCCTGTTTCCGGAATATTCTAGACGTATGTGCCAGAGAGTTCTAGCTGGAATGTTGGACCGATTCACTGGACCTATATAAAGGCAGACAAGGTGCCCACAGAGTCAGTTTTGGAAGAGATACCGAGAGATAAACATCGAAGAGAGATCAAAGTGATTACTAAGTGATTTAAGAGAATAAGTTTAGTGTTGAAAGAGATTCCTTTTTGTACAATTAAATTAGTTTTACGTTAAAGGCGTATTATCTATCTAACTAACCCTACGGCTCGTAACAATATCCTCCCTTCCTCTCAGAGGTGGAAGCCTAATCTAAGGTCCCTACCTAGCGGGATATACACATGAAAAGTGCCATATTCAAGTTGCCTGGCGCGGCGACACGCTATTCACAGTGCGCGGCCACCGCGCGAGTAATGTTCTATGGTTTGCCGCGTTAAGTCGATACGCATTACAGCTAAACTGTTTAAATGAGTCTTCGCTCGTGCGGTACAGGGGCTGGGGGGTATGACGACAAAGGGGACCGGGAGAGGTGCGCGCAGCGAGCGCGCCTCGTGTGCCTGCTGCCCGCACATCTCTCGACCCCTTTTTTCATCTACCCCCGTGACTCTGGACCCCGCGGGCGAGAACTCATTCAAACGGTTAAGCTAAAGCATCTGCAAACTTTACAAAAGTGGTAGTTACTTGGGCGTCTCCTCTGTGACGGTGGACAGCATGAACTCCGTGGACTTGTCGTTGGGGATGACGTGGCAATCGTCCGCGTCAGCTTCCAACTCCACTGATCGCTTGTCGAAGCTGCAACACAAAAGTTTATGTCACTGGTGGCCAGCTTCATCTCCTTTCTTCTTCTGGTGGCAAAGTTCCAATCCGCACTGGGCTCGCAGGAACTACGGCCCAAGCCTTCTCATTCTAAGAGGATGCTTGTGCCCTGTAGTGGGACGTATACAGGCTGGTATATACAGTGTATGCTAACACTGAAGACCCCACTTGTGTTTTAAATGTTTGTAGAAATGCGCAATCTTATTGGTACTACAATAGGTGAAAAACTTAAGTAAAGGACATGTTGTTTGTGCTAATAACGTGTCCGAATAAACAAATTGACGTTCCAGCTCTATTTTATCAATTCTGAGCACTGCTACACACAACAGGTCTTTTACTTAAGTTTTTCACCTTTAGCATAATTGTTCTTTATTACGAGAAAAAGAGAAGGCATCACAGACTTTTACAAAACATATTAATGAACTGGACACGTCAAATTTTTAAAATTTTTGAGACCTCGGACGTCGTACAATGAACAGATTATTAGGTCACTCCTGGGAAATTATGAAAGACGTAACGAAATTAACGTGATTTCCTTCCGCCTGTTATAGATTTCCATTAATTATTGAAGCCCGACAGGTATTGCCCGTAAATGTTTTATTACGTATATCTAATGAGAAATCACCATGTCGCCGGTCGCAGCCACTCAACGTTTCAATGAATTAGTTTTTCTTAACTGTTTTTTTGACTTCACTTACAATGTCGTCTAAACTTACTGTACCACAGACCAACCCGATCACTAGAAGTGAATGAATTTTGACTTGAGAGATTTGGTCGGAATAGTAGCTGAACGGTTCTTGAAAGCATACCTTCTCAAACAAAAAATGAATTTACCAAATTAATTTTACTGTCGAAGTCATCGCTGAACATACCAGGAGGAATAAAATAGTCTTCTGCTTTTTTAAGTTGGCTTAGAACTGTCCATGACGGACAAATTATCGTCATTTACAACTTTACTTAAAAGTTCGGAGAGTTAAATTCAAAGAAATTGAATTATTTTGTGTTATTCACAAATTTCTAGGCAGACTATTCGTGTACTAAGTGACAACAAACTCTGAGAAAACTTTTATTCACTTTGATTACTCGAACGTCTCCATTTAATTCGTTTTGAGACGTTTTTTCCAACAATATTTGATGTGGATACCTACGTACTGCTAGAAAGAAAAAAAAATAGATCGTTATTGACGAAAGATTTATGTTCTAACAAAATTCTGTTTTGGTTAGACATAGTGTCAAGAGATCAATACGGCAACTTTACAATACTTATTCATCAGGATGCTGTCCCCATTTCTAACAGACACAGTTTTATTTTGCGCTAGTTGTTGCCCAGAACTTCGTCTCCGAAGAATTCCTTTGTCGCCTGCCGCGTCTGCGCCACGTGTTGCCGTGGCGGCGCTACTCGCGCCACGTGTGGCCGGGGCGTGTACCTGTCATCATGCTCGTCTTCATTGCTGCCGCTGCCTGTGTTGGTGGCTGCGTCGAGCGCGGTGTCCGCGAAACGCCTCGTCTGTGCCACGTTCTCGATGACCACGGCTTGGCTGCCCTCTGGCATCGGCGGTTTTTTCGCCGCGCGCTGCTTTCTCGCCCTTATCCTTAAAGCCTGGGTGAAAAAAATACGAAGTGAACGGTTGGTTTTTACAAGCTTTTATTTAACTTGCCCTTTTTGTTTGGGTTAAATCTTGGACGTCTAATTTAACTCACTTTCTGTGGTTAGATTGACTTGTAATTTGATAATAGCCATATTGATTCGATGTCAATGCAAGTAAAAAAAAAACAATAAGTGCAGTTATTGAAAAAACACGCATTAAAAATTAAATATCAAACACACTTGGTTGGCAAACACAACACGTGTAGATGGATTCTCATTTGTACCATTTTAGCGTCAGATCAGACGTACCTTATCTTACTTAGTAATACTTTGGTATTTAATTTGATTCATTGTTATAGTAGGCACATGAAAGGGCGAACAACCGTAGCCTTCTCATCCAATAGTTTACCAGTCGCTGTAGCCTAAATCGGCCAAGAGCGCCTTAAAAAGAATACAAGATACATAATGAAATTATTATGTTCAATACTCTTTTTAGAACATCGCAGATTGTAATTAGTACGTCAATAAAAAAACGAAGAGTTTCCATTTAGCGACTCAAATATGATGCGAAATAATTTGCTACTAACTACAACGTAGGATAATTAAAGGTTCACGTCTAAACCTTACACCGTCATATTATTAAGCTCCATAAATAAATAAAAATCCATTTCATGTTTAAATGGTAAGATAACTATGAAAGCGGCTTAAGCTGTACGGATAATCCACATTTCTGTATTCGAGCACAAACTACAAATGCTTGAGCATTTTTAAAATGAAATTGAACAAAGTAATAAAAAATATACATTTTCCTCGGCAGTTTTTGTGTAGTTATAATTATCATTGTTGGATTACTAGAGACCTTGTTACGTGCTCTGAATCATTTTATGATGCCCTGGTTCTTGGAAATCGTATTTTGCCAGTCAGTTTAGTAGAAAACGTCTGAGGATTTTTTCTTGAGGTTGGGAACGATAAAATGATTTATTTCCCACGCGAGCCCAGTGCGGATTGGGAAGTTCACACACACAATAGAATTTCTTTTCAGATGTGTACAGGTTCCTCACGATGTTTTCCTTCACCGTAAAACTCATGGTAAATTTCAAATATAATTTCGCACATAAATTTCGAAAAACTCAGAGGTGCGAGCCTGGATTTGAACTCACGACCCTCTGCTTGAGAGGCAATAGGTTAAATCACTAGGCCACCGCGGTTTACCTATGAGTGAGTATTGCTAATACTAAAACATTATAGAGAGTTTCTCGGAGTTTCTCTGAAAGATCGAATTCGTAACGAGGTGATCCGACAGAGAACTAAAGTTATCGGCATAGCCCACCGCATTAGCACGCTCAAGCGGCAATGGGCCGGCCATAATAGCCCGAAGAACCGATAACCGTTGGGGTAGACGAGTTTTTGAGTGGAAACCACGGATCGGCAAACGTAGCGTGGGACGTCCTCAGAGTGATGATCTTCGCAAGGCGGCTGCCAAGAGCTGGATGAGAGTGGCCGAGGATCGTGTTCAGTGGCGTGCCGTTGGAGAGGCCTATGTCCAGCGCTGGACGAGCATAGGCTAATAATGATGATGATAAAAACATAATACTCTTGTCTCTGATGTCTTGTCAATCGTTCAAAGGTTAACTGAAAGAGATCCCTTTATGGGATAAGTTCGCCTTTGTACATCTGTTTTTCTTGTTAACTGTTATTTTTCATGTTTTACGTACAATAAAGAGTTTTACATTACATTACATTACACATAATATTGTAGGGGCTTACCTTAAAAATACTATAATACAGGAACATCATCATGATGCAGGGTATGTAGAAGGATCCCAGCGACGAGTAGATGACGTAGTTCTGACTGTTAAACAGGCACTCGTCGTAGTTGCGTGCTGGGGAGTCGTTGAGGCCGAGCACCACCGGCGCCCCGATGGCTGCCGAGACCAGCCACACCAGCACGATGGTCATCCATACTCGCCGGTTGTTTTTGTGCTTCGCATACTTTATTGGTTGCGTTACTGCTATATACCTGGAGGTAAATGAGAGTATATTAATGTTATACAACGGATCTGACCGTCTGGACAAAGACGAATTAAATAGGACGTGTTTATTAGGGTGTTTCTAAGAAAGTCGAAAGGTCTCTTACGCGAACGTTGGAGGAGGCTTATGTTCAGCAGTGGATATCTTTCAGCTGAAATGATGATTCTTTCACCGATTCGCTATTCCGATGATATCTTTATTTCGTCATTTTCTTACCTAATTCAATTTCCATATTAATACAAATACACTTACGGTCAATAAATCTGGTCCACAGTTCACCTTTTATACAAACGAGGTCACTTTGGTGTCTTGGTTCTCGACTAGGCGGTGCTTTGGCTGTGATCTGATGATGGCTACTCCGAGCATTGATAAAGGTCATACAAAATTCCTAAGATACCCACCTGATTGAATCTGCGTTTAACACGCAAACATTCAGAAAAACATCTGAAATGGGAATAAAATAAATGAAAATCTAAAAGCTGATACAAATTCTCTCGCTGTGGTGTGAACTGCTTGTTGAATCAGCTGTGTATGTTGGGAACTCTGGACCTCCATTATCGATGCTCTGGATATCCATCATCAGATCTCAACCGCAGCACCGCTCTGGTGGAGAACTAAGGCATCAAAGCGGCCTCGTTTGTACGAAAGGTGGACTGTGGGCCGAATTGGGATGTACCAAAAAAAATAGCCTATAGTTTTTATATTTTTCTTGGAAAGAATAGGATATTTTAATATACCATTTTCTTCGATTTTGAATTTGGATGAGTATTTTATTTTTTATATTTTTTGTTAAGAAATTCTCTGAATGACGTCACAGTGAGACAGCCACGTTCCATTTCCTAGAAAAAGTTCAGATCGTACATTATCTAATCTTCACTCATGTATCTAGGTGTTTCAAGTGCCAACAATACGGTCATTCAGCCAAATACTGCCGTGACCAAGAACCAACGTGTGGTCATTGTGGGCTCCTAGGCCACGCTATGAAAGAGTGCACGAAGAAAGATGCAGCGCCTGTCTGTGCCACCTGTCAGCGATACAAGAAACCCAGCAACCACAAAACGGGAGATGAAATCTGTCCAGCGCGTAAGCACGCTCTTGCAAGGTTCATCAACTCTATTGATTATGAGGGCGCCTAAGAGCGTCGCGCGGAAGGTAACAAATTATCAGCGCCAAGCTAAGCTCGTAGTTTATGGATAAATTTATTTCTTTAGAATTAGATAGTTTAAGTGTACCTCACTCGAAAGCTTGTGATGTTGAAGAATGTAAAACTTTGATATCAAATATGCGCCATCCATTTTTGATTTTTACTCAAAATATTCGCAGCATCAATCGCAACATCGATGGTTTCAGAGTGCTTTTGGAAAATCTAAATCTGCATTGTGATATTCTAATTTTAACTGAATGTTGGCTAAAACTTCACAATATCTTTTTACCGGATATAGATGGTTATAACTCATTTAGCACTAAACGAGTCACCAATCAAAACGATGGAGTTGTAGTGTACTGTAAAACTAGTTTAGATGTAGCTATAGAAGAACCCACTCTGCAGGATTGTAATGGTCTTATATTAAAAATAGGACAAGACACAGCTATTATTGCAGTTTACAGGTCGCCCTCCTTTAATAAGATAGACAACTTCCTAGCCTCTCTTGATTTAACGCTTCGCAAACTTTCCTCTTACAAAAATATTATTATGGCGGGTGACATTAATATTAACATCTCAAAGGAAAGCCAAGATTCACGTCGTCACGATTATCTCAATTTCTGCTCAGTTCATGGCCTTGCACCTGCACACACGCTTCCTACGCACCATAGTGGCTCATGCCTCGACCATGTTTTAATTAAAAGTAATCTAACCTCGACTACCCTTGTTACTAACTCTACACTCACTGATCACCATTCAGTACTCACAACACTAAACTTAGCCCCTCCAAAGAAAATAAGTAAACAAACTTTTGACAAGGTAAACTACGCTGACCTTGAAGAATATTTATGTAAAATTTCCTTAGACAACATTTTTAAATCATCGGACCCGAATAAATCGCTTGAATACCTTGTTGGCTACATTCAAAATGGCATATCAACTCATACTAAGAAAGTGAAGATTTCCAAAATTAACAGGTGCATCAAACCATGGATCACGCCGGGGTTAATTCGTTGCATTCGTCATCGAGATAAACTTCACTTAAAAACAAAACAAAATCCTAGTAACGAGATGCTTATCGCTACCTACAAAAGATACCGTATTTTCTGCAATAACCTACTTAAGAAGTTAAAACACCAATATGAAAAAGCCGAATTGGAAAAAAACAGCAAGAATAACAAGCTAGTTTGGAAATTCATCAAAAATATCACGTACTCGCAGGTCAAGCGTGATGATAATCTGAATTTGCTTAGTTCGCACTCTAACCCGCATCTAGCTGTAAATAATGCTAACAGTTTTTTTGCAAGCATTGGGAAAAACCTAGCGAGTAAATTTGTAAATTACAATAGCAGCAATTTTAGTAATGTAAGTATGAGTCATCCGCAATCGAATTCATTTGTTATGTTTGACACTGACCAGCGCGAAATTGAACTCATCATCGGCAGTTTGAAAGATAACTGTGCAGTGGGCTCAGATAATATTTCAAATAGATTTCTCAAGCGATATAAACATATTTTGGCTAAGCCTTTAGCTCATATTTTTCAGCTATGCTTAACTGAAGGTATTTTTCCCGACATCCTAAAGAAAGCCATTATTATTCCTGTTCATAAATCAGGCAATAAAGATTGCATAAATAATTATAGACCTATTTCAATACTTCCATCCTTATCCAAAATTCTAGAAAAAATCATTAACAAGAGACTAGTAAGCTATCTTGAAAGTAATAGCATCCTATCTAAAAACCAGTTTGGTTTTAGGGCTCACAAATCAACAAGTGACGCAGTTCACCTCTTGACTAATCATGTTTCGTCTAATTTGGATAAAGGAATTAGAACCGTGGGAATTTTCCTTGACCTAGCTAAGGCATTTGATACGGTATCTATTCCAATACTTATTCGTAAACTTCAAAATGTGGGAATAAGGGGTAAACAATTGGCTCTATTTGTAGATTATCTCAGTAATCGTAGCCAATGCGTAAAGATCAACAATTTTACTAGTTCTGACCTCAATATTGAATTTGGTACACCCCAAGGTGGCATTTTATCCCCAACCCTCTTTTTAATTTACATTAATGATCTCTGCAGTCTTAATTTAAGTCATGGTACTATAATATCGTATGCGGATGACACTGTTTTACTTTTTTCGGGAAATACGTGGGTTGATGTTTATAGTCACGCTCAAAACGGTTTATGTACAGTGTCTAACTGGCTTGAAAGCAATTTACTTACATTAAATGCTGATAAAACTAAACACATTGCTTTTTCAATGAGAAAGTCACTACAACCGCCCAGTAACCATTTCATCCGAGCTCACCAATGTTCCCGTGCTACCCTAGTCGAGTGTATCTCCTGCCCTGTCATTTCTAGAGAATCCACCATTAAATATCTCGGTGTAATCATTGATTCTAATCTCACTTTTAGTCCTCATATTGACACAGTTGCTTCTAGAGTTCGTAAGCTGATTTTTATTTTTAAAAAATTGCGTGATGTGGCTAACAAGCGCCTGCTCACTCAAGTGTACACAGCTTTATGTCAATCGTTGTTGTCTTATTGCATAACATCTTGGGGTGGCGCCGCAAAAACAGCGCTTATAGTTCTTGAACGTGCTCAAAGAGCTATTCTAAATAGTGTCAACATTTCGACCTTTCTTCTTTCCCACCAAAGAGTTGTTCCAAACATGTAGAGTGCTCACAGTTCGCCAGCTTTTTATCACGAATTTAATCTTAGAACAGCATAAACTTGCATCCTACAACCCCGATATCTATAATAAAAGACGATCTGATATCGTTTTTAAACAACCTCGCGCAAATCACGCTTTTATGCACCGGTTCTCTGCATTTTTGGGTCCTTTTATTTACAATAAAATCAATAGGCGTCTTAATATTTATGATTCAAATTATAGTAGCTGCAAAATTAAACTTATAGAGTGGCTAAAAAGCATGTCTTATGAGGAAACTGAAAACCTGCTTATGATAGTTGTGTAATTTAATATCTTCCTTCTATATGCAAAACACGAACTAATATTTTAATTAGTTAGATATGTTATTTATTCTTTAGCACTCAAAATATTTATTTGCCTAAGAAACAGGCTACTTTAGTATCCTAGTTTAGGCATTTAAGTTATTTATGAATATAGCACGGTATTGTTTGTATTATGTTTATTTTGTTATGTTTAGGTTGTTAGTGTTCCATTAAGGTCAATTTGTATCGAGTCAGTACTTTAGTATGTCGGTCTTTGTTTACTAACACATAGACATAATCTCAGCGCTTACTAACGACTTTTCGTGTAAATAATTATTTATATTAATAAACAATTTGAATTTGAATTTGAATTTGAATCTGTGGCACTACTGTTTTGTCACTGTCAAGTTAATGACTAAACTGTTTAAAGCGCGGTGCGCATCGTGTGAATAAAGTTCTATCTTGGTCACTCTTTGCTATTATAAATAGGACAGCAACATTTCAAACTGTCAATCTGGCTTAGAGTGTAGACCTGCTTTACAACTGCTGCTGGGTCGCCATACCGCAGGGGTCAAATGAAGGCCATTACTTAAATTTTGTTTAATTAATTCAGTTTATCATATTTTTGAAATCTGATTTCGGAAAACGCTTCACAAAACCCATTTATTCTCCAAACGGTTTTCGATTTATTATACGTTGTCAAAAATTGGGACATCCCAATTATTTGACCGTGAGTGTATATCTGATCATGGCTGCTTGTTTTGCTGCAGAGAAGCAATGTCAAGAGCAAACACGATGTCTATCTCGCCTGTGCAGGCCAATGCGACCACATACCCCAACTCCACCGCAGATGGAATACACAAACAAGGGCGACCGCAACATTATGCAGCAGCCACCCGCAGCGCTGGTTCCCATGTGACCCTTTAACTTTAAACTTCACGTTTAAAGTAGTTGCGCTGTGATGGCAGGAATGATGGAGGCATCATATTTAGGGAATGAAAACACAGGGTTTAATAAGAAATAAAATTAACATAATTAAGTGATTCCCGACAAAAACACTCTAAAAAGTAAAAAAGTCAAATTAGGATAAAATTAAAAATTTTAAAAACCCCCAACCCAATTTGGTCGCACATAATAAAATAAAATAAAATAAAATAAATGCTCATTATGCATCTAAGATCCCTTCCGCAGCTAACAAAAGAGCTTATAAATTTGAAACGGCTGAACCGATTTTGATAAAACATGTCTAAGATCCATCGCCCAGAAACCTGCTTTAAAATAAAAAAAACCGCATCCCAATCGGTTCACCCGTTTAAGAGCTATGATGCCACAGACAGACACACACACACACACATAGCGGTCAAACTTATAACACCCCTCTTTTTGTGTCGGGGGTTAAAAATATCTTTATAAATAAGGTAAACGTACAAATGCCCGACACCTCAACGCCCAGTAGATGACACCCATCTGTCACCTTTCTTACTATGCCATAAGATTGAAGGTACCATTTGTAGGTATAGAACTATTTTCTGTATTTATTTTTTTAAATTTTAGGTCGCGTAGTTTCCGAGATAGGGAAGGGGATGTTGAATTTTCGTCTGTATTCTTAAATAACTTCTAAACAGTTTATATTAAAATTTTAAAAAATATATATTTAAGATGCACATTAAAATAGTTCTCAATTTTTTTATACCCTAAAAAAGTATATGGTGGTGGTGGTTTAAGTTGAAAATTGGTGATATAGCTATTGAAATGAATGACCTAAGAGACACACAGATGACACCGGTTATTCATAGTGAAACAATACGGATTACTCACGTCTCAAAACAAGTTTAACTCGGCTTGTTTGGACTAATCCGTAGCTCTTCTCAGAACAACACGCCACGGCTGCTGCAAAACTCGTTTCATTTTGAGACGTAAGCAATCCGTATTGTTTCACTATGAACGAGTCTCGAGTCTTCATGTTTATATTGGCTACTCACCTATCAACAGAGATGGCTACGAGGTTGAAGATGCTGGAGGTGGAAGAGGTGACGTCCATGGCGATGTACACGTCGCACACGAACGCTGGCAGGCCCCACGACCCGTTAACCTGCGGACAAAGACAATAATATCTTTAATAAACCATAATAATAAATCATCATCCCCACCCACACATGGAATACTGCTGTTATCTGTGGGCGGGGGCTCCCCAGTACCAGTTTCTCCCTCTGGATCGCATACAACAGAGAGCGACTCGAATAATCGGCTGCCAACGAATTTCTGATCGACTTGACTCCTTGGCGCTGCGTTTAGAGATGCAGCTTCACTGTGCATCTTCTATCGCATGTACAACGTCAATCGCAATTCGCAGCCTATCTCACTCCATATCAGCCGTCTCACTGCAGGGCACAGGCCCAGTGCGGATTGGACACACCAATTAAATTTCGTCTCAGGTCTGTGCAGGTTTTCTCGCGATGTTTTCCTTTACCGTAAAGCTCATGGTAAATTTCCATATTGGTCCATAGTGGTGGTTTGTCCATGATCTATTCCCAAAAACAAGGAGGTGCGAGCCCGGATTCGAACCCACGACCCTCTGCTTGAGAGGCCACCCACCCACACACAGGCTTACCACTAGGCCACCACGACTTGTTATAATAAATACTTCGGGACAATTCACACCAAATTGACCTAGTCCCAAGGTTAACTAACCATTACCATTGGAATGCACCATGGTACCCAAATCTTGCAAGAGTCGAAATCTTCGTATTGGCAAAGGAGGAAAGGAAAGATGGATTTGAGGAGGATTGTTGGATGACTCCTCCACTTGCTACGACTTTTGTAAAAATAAAAAGCAAGAGTGAAGTAAAACACAAGCAATACAACACAATTCTGTTTATTATGCTATGTAGGCATTTTGTTACACGGAAGGAGTATATTCTTCAGTCAAGCGCCGCCCGCATCCAAAGTTCGCACAACTCGTTCTTCCTGTTAATCGTGATCAAGAGTCACTCCATCCCATTGTGTCTGGAACAAACATATATAAAATCACGACCCTCAGTAATTAGGTTCAGTAGTAGGTCAACATGCAGCGATTTTACGTCGTTTTATCTCATCACCGTCTCAGCAATTTTTTTTTAAATGGATGATACTTAAGAATAAGCGATTTCGCTTTTCCTTCACTACCTGTGTTCCCTGAACACTACAATCTGGCCGTTAGACTTGAGTCTAGTGTGAATAAGCATTTACTAGGCAAGCGTGCTCCATCGTAGGCCTCATCTTCGCTTTCCATCAGGCGTGATTGTGGTCAAATGCAAGCCTATATTGTTTAAAAAAATATAACTTTAGTAATTCATAACAAGAAAAAGTTTAATTGAGAATAAAACTGTTTACTAAACTCATTTTACTCGAAGAAGCTGTCACAGCGGGTTTTGTAGTTATCGTCATTTTTGTAACCGACCATTTATTTTTGCTCGTCAGTGTAGTTTCATTAAAGTTTTTGAGATTTGTTATTCCGTCGTGGTAAAAATCGTAGAATTATGACAAGTATGATCAGATAAGATCTATATAAGTATGAACTAAAACTACTACTACACTAAATTAACTACTACTGGACTAAATTATTTAAACTATATAAGTATGTTTATCGTCGTCTAGTACCCATAGTACAAGCTTTGCTTAGTTTGGGACTAGGTCGATTTGTGTAAAATTGTCCCCTAATAATAATAGAGAAGAAATCGGCATGATGCTCGAAGACTTCAGTCATCTCCGGACGTGGAATCTACCAACGAGATAGACAGATGATTTGGTAAAATGACGCACGCCCCTCTACCGAATCAGTTGATTTTGATGTGTCCGTGCAAGTATTAATTACGACTTTTCATCTGCTTGGGAGCGTCAACTATTCCGTGCAACATCACGATCGTCAAATTACATGAAAAATCTTGGGCGTAAATGCGGTAGTAGGGCGCGTCATTTTAAATTAAACAAGCTATAGACAAAAAGAAGATCGATGAAGACATCCACAAATAATAGCAAATGCTAACAAAAATGCGTGAGCTGGTCGGGAAACTAATTTTTAAAGTCGGCCCGCAGGTTAAAGTCACCCCAGTTTACGGTACCTAAACATTTCTAGTATAAACATTTGCTGATATAATCCTGTTTCATGTACACTTCATTTTTCAATAAAAAGCTGTTACGTTGCGACATCCGTTATTATATTATGTACAAGATTTTCTCTGAAGGCTTTGTAAGCTCGAGCTTTCGCCGAGCATATTCCGACGCACAGATCGCAGCACATCATACTTCGTCAACGAAACGCCGATGGGGCGCCCTAATATCGGGCGGGATGAGCGGCGCAGATAGACTCATCAATATTCTCGCGAGAACTAAATTACATCGAAGCGGGTTCCGCGACGCTATTTTGGGAATGAAAAAACCTGTTTATCAACCATGTTACAGACGTGTTAGGGGAATACGGGGCCGTAGGAAAGCGACAGAGATTCTGAAATGGAAAACAAATAACCAGTTTTTGGTAGTTTTTATGCTATGATGAGTTAGATATTTTATCCTTTCCTACTGATACTATGAACTAGCTCCCTGCCCCAACTTTGCACAGCTGTACTAATTATCTGTAAAAAATCTTTCATACGGACATCCTCTCGAGTTACTAGATAACGCAATAAAAAAGAATTAGACAAATAGGTGCAGCATTTCTGTAATGATACGCGTACAACATTTTCTGCGATTGAGCGTGAAACCGAATTTAAAAATCGTGGTACAAAATTCCTGTTTCTAACTCACAATCAGTGAATGCTGGACAATGTTACAATGCGTTGCGAGTGTCTATGGACAGTGGTGTTCATTTAACATCAGGTGACCCACTAGTTCGTTTGTCTGGCTTTACTAACATAAAAAAAATGCACTAACTCAATCGTTTTAATCACTCTTATTTAATTTGAGGTATCTATACATTAAGTTTATGATTTCATTTCAACGAAGTATTATCTTCATCATCATTTTCATTTCAGCCGAAAGACGTCAACTGCTGAACATAGGCCTCTCCCAAGGCTCGCCAAACAGGGGCTAAATTCTGGACCTGCCCAACATGGTTTGCGAGCGGTAATTCAATCGTTTGCGACAGGGTAACAATGGGCTGCGCTTGGGATGAGCCTTATTTTCTTGTTAATTCGCTTTTTAATATAATAACTCGTTTATGAAAGTATAAATACAAATAAAAAACTACATAAAATAAAACTAAAACTATAAACTAAAACTACATACAAACTAAACTTATAAATAAAAAAGTTGCCCAAAATCACTGCCAGGTGGTAAGGTGCCCAGAAGGCTGGCAGCATTGCCACGCTGTATGGCAATGCTTATTCTTTGTGCTAAGAAAAAGCCAGCCCTCTGGTCGCCTGAAGCTGTAATTAATTTTGACGACAGTGATTTAAAGATATTTGATGCACTCAAACCCCAAGGACCCATGGTTTCAACCCTAAACGGCTCAAAGATGTAGGCACTACTGATGCCTGCATATTTGCGCTGCTTGAGGCATTCCGCAGAGTCAGCAGCGGCACCGGCCCTGATGGCTGTAGATGGAAGGTGGGACGGCGCGAGTGTGTCGACGCAAGTGGCGTCCCAAACCAACGGCCGTCCCATTTTCCATGGCATGAGTGTCATGCCGTCGGGCCTTTTGCCGTCGTCGCGGACCAAGCCCGAAGGTTCCAAAACGGCTGGTGCACCGGCACTGACCAAGGCCCGGCGGATGACGTCGTTAAGGGCTGCATGCCGCGGGATGCGTCCCGTACTGCTGCGGCAGGAGAGTCCATGGTGGCCGAGGCAGTCGACCTGCACACCGCAGTGGCAGCGATGTGGGGCAACACAAGCCACTCCCAAACAGAGACACACAGCACTTTTTAATTAAATAAATAAATAAGGCTCATCCCAATCTCAGCCCAAACCTCTCGCAATCCAGTGATTTTTGGCGTTCTTGAATAGCGGTGCATTACCGCTCGCAAACTGTGTTGGGCAATTCCTGAATGTAGCCCCTGATCGGTCCTGCGCCATCCACATCCAACGCGTTCCAACAAAGTATGAACGTAATAAATTTTATTAGACTAAGGGGCTGTTTCACCACTTTTTTAAAGTTCGGATTAGCTTGATCATAACCTTATTTGACAGATGGACTTAAAATTTCTGTTTCACCAGTCTTGATTAGCGCTAAGTGACGGACAAACTGTTTTTTAATTTGACCATCAGATCAGGTGGCATTTAGCATTTTTATCCGTCACATATCTTTTTAATTAGTTAGTTTATTTTTTTGTGGCCATGGTTGGAGAGCCCTTCAGCCGGTTTCAGAAAAATATATCAAAGTATTTTTTATTTTTTAAAGAAAGAAGTCATGCTAAATTGCAAACGAGAATTTAAATATCAAGATTTGAATAAAAAATATAGGTACGCTTTTAGTATTTAAAAATAAATCCATAATTTCGTAATATTTTTTAGTAACAGACTTTTTTCAGTGGCACAATCATTTGTTCTACCTGAACTTGTACATTGCCATTAAAAAAAAGTTAATCTGTCAAAGGGTTTGGCGCCACTTTTCGATTCGTTTTACGTGATTTTATTTTTCTTTGTTTTTGTTAACCAAAGTATCGTAAATAAATACCGTTTTTGGATTAATTATAATGTTACACATTTGTATATGCAAAAAAATAGATGTGTTTAAAAATTACATAGTTTACGATTTATTTTGCTTTAATAATGAGCGACTCTTTGAACGAAAATATGCGAACAGGAACCCGTGGTCGTGAAATGGGACGTTGCTATTCCGACTTTTTGTTAAACCGATGATTAGTTAAGTGGTACTTAGTTTGCACAGGACCGGAGTGGTGAAACTGAAAAAAAACTGGCCGACAGATTTGTGCAGTACTTAGTTTATTCATTGGTTACGTAACCAGTAGTTTGACAATAAGGTGGTGAAACAGCCCCTAATTTTAACAATTGAGCAACTTAATGCGTTATGTTGCCCATTATTAATTGTGACCTACGAAAGGTATTGTACCTGTCAAAATATATCCTGCCTCCGTGTACTAATATGTATGGAAAACGAACCTGGAGATACCTAGTTCCACACATTCTTAATGAATGGCCTGAAAACCTTTGTGAGAACCTAATAAATAACCCACTAAAAAGTAAACAAATAATTAAATTAATGTCGTTAGACAAATAAGTGGGTAGTTTAGAACAGTAAGTGCTGTTTGTGAGACCATAGAATAACACCTTAATATAAGAATGTACTATCTATCTAGCCATATGATGTTAATGAGGCGCTGGAAGCGTGTTACAATCAGCGACAGATAAATCGTTCTTGATTTTCGCTCGCTGTTTAGAATTATGTATACTTAATTTTCTTTTTTCTTAAATAAATTAAAAAAAAAAGTTAGAAACGCTAATATCACGATTTAAGTTTCAACCTGTATAGATGAGAACATTTGTAGAGATATAAACTTGTTGGGTCCAGTGCGTATTGAGACACACACCATTGTATTGGATTTCTTCGCAGGAATATGCAGGATTCTTCCAGATGTTCCTTCAGCTTATGATACATTTCAAATGTAAATTAGTATATGAATTCTGAGAAGCCCTCTGCTTGAGAGGCCATAGCTCTAACCACTAGGCCATCTTGACTTTAAACAATAAAATGTAAAAAAAACTGAGTTCTGGTAAGTAAATAAATTTAGTCTTAAATTCAGCGATCTTTACCTTATAACCCCTAAAACACGGCAAGTATATGGTTAACTCGTCGCGGGCTGAGCCGCGGCAGGATATTGGATCGCTATCAGATCGCCCTCCAGTGCTGTTGTCCGATAGAATTTTCGGTTTCGACAAGTTTCGTCGTTAAAACGGAGTGTCTGTTGATTTCGGCTTCGGTAGTTCACGTGCCGAAAATAGATCCGGCGCCGAAACTGGGTTGTGGTCTATCGTGAGGCGTTCGGGAAAAATCAGCGTCATGAATACTAAACTTTATCTGCCAGCCGCGCATCTTGTTGATTTGTCGCGGTTACGCTACGTTGTTATTCCTCACTAAGCAGGATAGGTTTTTTTAGGATCATCGCATCTATAAACACAGACATTTTAAGTACAATTACATCATTTTGTTACAATTTACATTTAATTTTAAGAGATAGTTTGACCTGCCATTACACTTTGATAATCGAAGTGATAAAGCCTATTGGTTTACAACGATTAATAATCACTAACACAATACAATACAATACAAATATTCTTTATTGATCACCAAAAACAGTACAGTAACATTACAAAAATAAAAAATTCAGGTAGACAATAGGCGGTCTTATCGCTAAAAAGCGATCTCTTCCAGACAACCAATTACTCAGAAATTAATAAATATCAACAGACTAAAGTAGGTGGCAGAAATAACAGACAAGAGAAACTTAGTATTAATAGACAATAAACAATAAAATCAATACAAATATAATATAAATTTTATAAATAAACACATATATTCAATATAATACATATACACTACATATACTTAATACAAAATATCAATGGAAAAATGTCAAAAGGCCGCACGTGAGAAAAGGATTTAAAAAGGAAATTAAAGAGACAATATAAACAAAAAACAAAAAGAACAAAGAAGTGTTCAATACAATAAAGAAGTGTGTATTATGTTAGTGACAAATAATGAGCCTTTAGAAGGTTTTTAAAAATGGGAAGGGATTTCGCTTGCCTTAACGCCAAAGGAAGAGAATTCCAAAGAAGAATGGCGGTCATAGTAAAGGAGTTATGATAGAATTTGGAGGAAGAAGGAGGAACGGTAAGAAGAAAATTTTGTGCAGAGCGAATAGAGGACATGAACATAAAACGCTCTTGAAGATATTGAGGAGTTGCAGGATTAAAGAGTATGCTGTATAAAAGAGAAAGAATGTGAGTATTACGGCGAAAACGGATGGGGAGCCACTTGAGATGGGTGCGATAATAGGAAACGTGGTCATATTTCCGCAAACCAAATATGAACCGAATACAGACATTTTGGATACGCTCAAGCTTATTCAATTGCTCCTCTGTAAGATCTAAATAGGAAACATCGGCGTAATCTAAAATAGGAAGAAGGAGAGAATTAGCCAACGCAATCTTGGTAGCGAGCGGGAGAAAGTTGCGAAGCCGTCTCAAAGACCCCACAGCAGCAAACATCTTCCTACTAACCTCATTAACTTGGGGCGCCCACGCCAATGACTGGTCCATGAAAACACCCAAGTTTTTTACCTTAACCGAGAAAGGTATCAGGATACCATTGAAAAATATAGGCGGCAGATTAATAAAATTTACTCTGGATATAAAATGTGAACTGCCGACTATAATAATCTGAGTTTTTGCTGGATTAACGCTAAGACCATAGCGACCACTCCAGTCGGCTATTTTGGCCAAATCGAGATTCACGGCATCAATAACATCCGGGAGATCATCAATTACACCCTGAGAATAAATCTGGAGATCGTCGGCATAAAGGTGATAAGAAGAGACAAGATTATGAGAAATGGAGTTTATAAATATGGAAAATAATAGAGGCGACAGTACACCACCCTGCGGCACTCCAGCTGACAGGCTGCACCAAGAAGAACGAGAAGCTTCCACCTTTATGCGTTGCCGACGCCCAACCAAGTAACTACGAAACCAATCAATTACCGCAGGAGATATGTTAAGAGAACCCAAGATCCCCAGCAGAACATCAAAGTCAACAGCATTAAAAGCGTTGCTAAAATCAAGCAGCGCAAGAACCGTTAACTTTTTGCTGTCCATGCCCAACCGTATGTCATCTGTAACTTAGACAAGAACACCTTTTGTTAATACCACTATTAGTTATATCCTGTGATTCCTTGACGTCAACAACTTGTCTACAAAGTCGATTTTAAGATTACGAACCATTTCATTCCGCGAATTCCTACTTTTGATCTCTCTTTCAAAAATGCTGCGCCCAACCACGTTTCACATTCTTTGTGTTGTATTTATTGACATGTGAATTGCATTTAACAATAAAATCTACTTAGTAAAACTAAAACTAAAACGAACGCAAGTTAAAAAACCGGTGGTCTGTAAAGTCAGTTTACGGAGGATAGTTTAACGTGACAACGTCATAACAAAACATTCAATAAAAATTACCCGAAGGCTAGTACTAAGATTGTATTACGTAATATTGCAACTGGCCTTCGCCGCTCTATTGCAAACAGGCCCTCGCCGCTCTGTAAGTACATGTAACGTTACATGTATCCGTTACGTAACGTTACAATGCGTCATCCTTTTTCGTGTTTGCACCCGGCGGCCGGCGTTCATCGATTTATTAGACGTTGTCACGTCAAAAATATAAGTACAAAAGAATCTTTCTGGAATTAAGTAAGTATCGTTACGGCCGAAGCCGAAATTCTGTTTTGGTATTAGTCTCGGCTGCAGATTTTAGCCGAACACTACGCACTGCCCATACCGGTACGGCAGCGGCGCGTGTTACACAGTTTACACCCGGCTTTGTTTAACTAGATTAGCCCTCCGAAGGATGCGGTTTTTGCGATATTGGGAAAGATGGTAACGTTGTGATATGATCCGATAGTGACATTATTATAATAACGTCTTCTTTTAAAAGTGAAGCTGAAAAAGGACGTGCTTAGGTTTAACTGAAGCCGTTTTTTGGTAGCTACTTATTTGTAGGTAAACACGTTTCAAAGCGCTGCTTTTATTCGTAGTTCAATGAACTGCGGTGGTTTTGTTGAAATTGGAACAATCGACAAAGACAATTAATCGTATGGGTGGGTGAAAGAAGCGAACGCGAATGAAAATGAGTGAGTTTGTCGTCAAACTACTTTTTTTATACCATATAGGCTTGCGTTTGATCACAATTCCGCCTGTTGGAAAGCGAAGATGAGGTCTACAATGGAGCACGCTTGCCTAGCAAATGCTCATTCATCCTAGACTTGAATTTACGGAAATAAGCAGGAAGAAGGCAGTTGAGCGCGGTATTGCACGCGCCCCCAAACATTGCAAACCATACAATAAATATGGGGCATTGTAACCGGTACCCGCGCGCTGCACAACTGCTCAGACCCTTCCTCCGGAATGGTTTCTATAGGTAACAGGCTGGAACACGACGAGTCGTTTGGCGGCCTGGCTCAACCTATAGGGTGGTGACCAGCCGCGGCCGGAGCCTACCACAGGAGTTGTATCGCTCGTTTAGTACCGCCCAGAGGTCACGTATAATTATGGTCTCGAGGCTAAACCTACGAACGCGAGCAATTTCATTTTTTATAGCGGACTGCATAATAGGTGGCACTAGATATCAATATTTCTATGAAAGACACGTGTAGAAATACATTGAAACCAGTAGTACAGCAGTGATAAGTCGCCTGCTGCTGCAGAACGTAATCGCTTCCAAACTGGTACCTTGGAACGGTAAAACAAATAACAAATTCAATGTTGAATCAGCTCAAAAGAAAACTCATAAAATACCATTTCGAACAATAAGCGTACCAAAACTAATTAATTCAGCCCAATTTGGAGCTGTGTGTCCGGAAGCAAATTGCCGAAACAAAATGGACAAAAATCGCAGTCCGGCGTTCAGGATTCCAAGCAAGAAGGATACTAAAACCTACGGAGGTACAGATCAATTTTGGACGATGGTTCTGGAGTTTTGAGACTAGGAACGAAACTTCCGGTATCGACGCGGACTTCCGCCGCCATTACGCGCGGCCATTGTGCGCCATCTTTTTGTGCGTTTTTGCTTTTATTAGTTTGTTCCGATGTTTTTTTTGCCTTTGAACGTGCTCCTGCTGCATTTCGTTTGGTCAGTGAGAGCGCCGGGGAACCAATAATAAATGTGCCTATGTAATTAACTATTCACCTGTGGAACTTTCACAATCCATGGACTCTAGATTTTGGATTTTAAATCGGTGCATCGGCAGATTTGGTCACACATAATATGTTTGAAAATAAAGCAAATTTCCATTATCCGTCTAAGATCCCTTCCGCAGCTAACAAAAGAGCTGATAACTTTGAAATGGCTGAACCGATTTTGATGAAATAAGTCTAAGAAGCATTGCCAAAAAACCTGCTTTCAAATAAAAAAGTATCCAATTTGCTACACACACAGCGTTCAAAGTTATGACACCCTCTTTTTGTGTCGGGAGTTAAAAAATAGCTTCAACAGAAAAACAACGCCATGCGAAGTTAGGACGATAAAGTACCTAATCTTATTGGTGGATTTTTTCCCCTCTCCCTGGTAGACACGCAGCCTTAAAGTCTTTAAATAAAAACAACCTACAACTATGAAAAGAACAATTTCATTAAACCGAGTAACTATATTGAAATTGTTGGGTACTTTGTTGCGGCCGGCAAATATTCAGATAGTCTTTACTGTGTTTCGGCCAATTTGAAAGTTTGTGCGGCGTAAGACGGGAAAGTTTGGGTAAACACCGATTACCGCTTTTGACCGGGACATTTAAACCAGCTTGTTTTGACCGGGTTTAAGCTGGTTTTGTTTTCGAATACGGTTGTTTGTGAATTCAGTAAATGCCCGGGTTTTGGTCGCAGGAAGCTTAGCGCTGCATGCCAAGTGATACTGGATTGGATTTTGTTTTACTGGTAGGTATTTTAAAGTATTGTAATTTGGAGCGTTAAAGATATCACAAGTTTTCTAATTAGATTTGGAGTTTGTGATTAACTTGAAACGTGTTGCTTCGGCTTCGTCGGGATCATAAACAGAAGAAATGAGTGAAATACCTACGAAAAATCGACGGTGCTAGCTGAAAATCAGCGCTGGGGTGCTATTTAAACGCCTCAGCATTATGCTGAGCCAGTGTCAGATTTGCAACCGCAATAACCCACTTCCTTTATTGTACACAAAAATACGAAAAGTAGTAGTATTATAAGAATGCCAGTGTGTGTTTGTGAAGATGTTTGGATATTTGGATGTTCTTTACTCAGTCACGCAATAACGTCTCAACGGATTAACATGAAATTTGGTATGAAGATAATTTGAGCGCTTAGAGATAACAATGGATAGTTTTTATCCCGGAAAATTCCATAGTTCTCGGGATAGCGATAAACGAATTCTTTGCAGACAGAGTCACGTGCAACAGATAGTTTGAAATAATATTGCTTTTGCTGTAAATAAAATGTATTTTCTTTTAAATAGAAACGTCACGTCATCAGATATTTTCTTGAATTGATGATCTGTCGCAACTTTTTGCTAAAGTTACTGAAAGGAAAAAGGCCGTGAAAAATGTCATGAAATGATATCTGGCCACACTAATCTATCTGGCTCTGTATTACGGGTATTGTGTATACGTATAGACAGTGAAAGCCACGTGTGGAGGCCGTGGCTACCATCCATCAAACGACCGGCGTTAGCCGTGCCTCGCTTTTCAATCACTAGCAGGCCTTTCACAACCCAACCAAGACTGCCACACAACGCATGTCAAAGTCAAAATCAAATTTCTTTATTCAGTTTATGCTTCAACTGAAGTTAAGTATTAAGAATTTCAAAGATTCTACCACCGGTTCGGATAAACGCTGTTGAAAAAAATCCGGCAAGAAACTCAACAAGGTGCATGCTTTCAAGCTATATGGTTTTTTTTTCAAAATTTTAAAAAGTATTATTTTCCGATTCACATGGGACAGGTGGCCTTTTCCTCGGTCAACGTATTGGCATTGCCATACAACGAGGAAACGCAGCCAGTTATGCCTGTCCAATAGTAGCGATTTGGGTATTTAATTATTTATTTTTAATTAATGTTCACTGTAAATTTTAATTTTTAATCGAACTAACATAATTTTTTGAAACTTTTTGACGAGGTCATTGTTATCTTTATTTTTATTGTTTTATTTTTCATCCCGAAAAAATTCCTAGTTCACGCGGGAAGCAATTAAACGAATTTAACTAAATTCAATAATAGCAGAATAGCCTAGTGGTTAGAGAACCTGACTACGGAGCTTGAGGTCCCGGGTTCGATTCCCGTGTCGGGCCAGATATTAAATTTGTATGTAAATACGAATGTTTGTTCTCGGTTCTTGGGTGTTCAATATGTATTTAAGTATGTATCTATTCATATAAGTATGTTTATCCGTTGCCTAGTACCCATAACACAAGCTTTACTTAGCTTACTTTGGGACTAAGTCAATTGGTGTGAATTGTATCGTGATATTGGGTGTGTTTTACAATACCGAAGTACAAAAGACCGAATGTATTAAAACATCGAATGGGTCAAAAGACCGACACGATTTTTTTCTGAAACCGTAAACTTTTCAGAATTTATCAAAACGGCATCATACAGAACCCATTAGGTTAGGTTAGGTTTGTTTTATAACAATCTTAAAAAGTTAACGGTTTCAGAAAAAAATCGTGTCGGTCTTTTGACCCATTCGATGTTTTAATACATTCGGTCTTTCGTACGTCGGTATTGTAATACATACCCGTGATATTTTATTTCTTTAATTGTAACTTTTCATGCGGTAACGTTCGCACTCGCGAAGTTGTGTGAGGCACCGCTCCTGTAGTGTTAGGTAAGTGCTGCTGGTTTACGATGCCTGCCGCGTGAGGCCCTTCGATATTATCAGCGTCTCTGAGGCCCTTTACAACCTAGTGAGCTCTCAGTGATTTAAGACGTCTCGTTGTCAAGTAATACGAGTTTAGAAAATAGATAAGTGCTGTTCCTTCAGTTCGGAAAGCTATTACAAGCTGGAAGTTGGCGGAATATCAATAGGTTTCGTATGAGAGGTAACGGAGGGTCGCAGCTGCTACTTTGTTTAAGAATACATTATTTATTTAACGACCAGAATCGGAGTTCCCCTGCAGGCCCAGTGCAGATTGGAAACTTCACGTTTTTCACGTCTTTGTTTTTTAAGGACCAATCTAGCGATTTAAGCACCGGCACGCCGGAACTTCCTGAGCACCCCTTGTCTTTGACGAAAATTTCAAATTAAATTTGTGACATTCTCCGATCGTTATAAAGGCCGGGGTATGACACAGAAATAGGGGAGCAGCTTGACGGGGTTTAATTAAACTTGCAGTTCGCCTGCCTTGCTCTTTTCAGTAAACGAGAGCAAGAAACGCTTGTTTTAAACTGCGATTCCGCCTGGCTCCTGGAATTGGCGTTGGATTGACAGTTTAGCGCGTTGTTTGTTTCAGGAACAACTTTCTGTGATGAATTCCGGACTCAGCTAGCTGCTTAAAGCTTACTTGAAGTATGTATGTATGTTAAACATTTTGTTGTTTATCTTCTAATATATAAAAATCTCGTGTCACGGTGTTTGTTATCGAACTCCTCCGAAACGGCTCGACCGATTTTTATTAAACTTTTTTCTCTGTATTCGGCAGGTCTGAGAATAGGTCGTGGGCTATTTTTCATACCGGACGGAGTCGCGGGCATCAGCTACTTTAAACATAAAATTAACATATTATATTGTATCTAGAAATAGATACACGTATCTTATCTTATCTTAGTATTAGGGGCCCTTGCGGATACACTTTGACCCGTAGGGATCTTTTGTGTAATTACCCCTCGCATCCTTCGCACTTACTCCGTCGCTTTTATCACCTCGTCCATAAATTGGATGATTTGACGTAGCGATAGTGCCTTATGTCTCCAGGTGTGGGGTATCCGTCGCCAATGAGTCTCATTCTTAATCTGGCGTCACATTATGATGTAATAAATAATAAATGAATAAATAAATATTAGGGGACAATCTTACACAAATCGACTTAGTCCCAAACTAAGCAAAGCTTGTACGAATAACTACGGTAAACATACTAATATAGATAAATAAATACTTAAATACATAGAAAACATCCATAACTCAGGAACAAATATTCGTGCTCATCACACAAATAAATGCCCTTGCCAGGATTCGAACCCAGGACCTCTTGCTTCGTAGGCAGGGTCACTACCAACTAGGCTAAAGCGGTCGTTAAGTGTTCCATTGTTTCGTCTTCCTCACCACATATTCTACAATCTCCATTGTCCTGTTGACCCATCTTTACTAGTATGCGTTTCGTATCGAAGTGACCTGTAAATGGCCCGATGATGTGTCGGAGTTGTTTCCTACTGACTGAGTGTCTAGATGTGCTGACATTTTCCATGATTCCTTTTGAATGCTTTAGACCTACCAGTATTTCCCACTCTTGTTGGTGTTTGAGTCTGGTGTGGAGATACACGTATAGTCGGGATACGAAAACCTTTGTCAGTTATTAAATTGATTCCTTTATCAAGTCATAAACTCTTAGTACCTTTTGAAAAAAGGAAAACATCAATGTGATTTTGTTTCGTTCGAAATAAAATGTTGTCAGGACTGTCAATTAGCCTGGTGCAAGCTAATGTACACTTTAAGGTGAAGAACCTTTTCTTACCCCAACTGTAAAATTTGGAACTTATCTCGTAAAGAGATCTCTTCCACTAAACCTTTGAATGATTGACACAACATCACAATCAGGAGAAGGCATTTAATACATAAAACTAAACATAAACTTGTATATGTATTCTTTATTGTCAGTGAATATAAGATTAATAAAACTGAAATGCATCGTTGCGCAGGATTGAAGTGAAATTGTTACCTCAGTATTCCAATACCAAACCGCTGATCTTCATAACACAGGTTATCCTAGTATGAAGGTCAGAGGATCTATATTAATGTCTTTTACAAGCCTACTTATTGCATTATATTTTTAGTTGTTACGAGTGTTTTTAAGATGCTAACTATACATAAGACTTGCATTGTTTGTTGTTTGTTTATCTATGGCTTATTATTCAATAAATTATTATTAATTATTATTAATTAATTAATTAAAAATGGAAAGTTAAACAAAAAAAATATAGTAGAAATGTAATGACGTAAAATAGATGAAAGCTTCAAACAATTTTATCTCTTTCTACTTGTATAGTCGGACTCATGTATCAAAATTTAATACACACACGTATCAAAAGCATATCCAACGCTGGTACCCTCATAAGTTTCCACAAACTGGTTCTTGCACGTTCCTAACAAGAATGCTTGCGAAATTTCCCAGACTCTTGCATGCAGCTCCGGCTCGGGATAGAAATTTCGCCGCACATTCAGACATCTTCTCGAATATTTAGTAAGTTTGTGAATACCTAATGAAGACATTCAATATTTGATCGAGGGTTACCGAACACTGCTTTTAGAGCAGAATTAATGGGCCTCGCTCGATGTCTTTGTGTGGTCCCGGAGATGACAAGGAGCTTGTCGTTGGAACAGGGACATATAAATTACTTTAGAAGACGAACGGATAGCCTAGTTGTTAGAGAACCTGACTACGAAGCTGGAGATCCTGGGTTCGATTCTCGGTCGGGGCAGATATTTGTATGAAAAATACGAATGTTCGTGCTCGAGTCTTGGATGCTTAATATGTATTTAAGTATGTATTTGAACGACCGCTTTAGCCTAGTTGGTAGTGACCCTGCCTACGAAGCAAGAGGTCCTGGGTTCAAATCCCGGTAAGGGCATTTATTTGCGTGATGAGCACGAATATTTGTTCCTGAGTTCTGGATGTTTTCTATGTATTTAAGTATTTATTTATCTATATAAGTATGTTTATCGTCGTCTAGTACCCATAGTACAAGCTTTGCTTAGTTTGGGACTAGGTCGATTTGTGTGAGATTGCCCCCTAATATTATTTTTTTATTATAATATTATTTATCGTATTCGTTGTATTGTTGTTATTTATATTTTACTTTATTTTATGCTCTAACTAACATGGGTATTAAGAATGTAACTAACACATTGTATAGGTATATGAGACTCCTAGTCCTGAAATAAATGATTCTTATTATTTATTATTATTCTTTAGGTATTTGTTGTCTAGTACAAGCTTTGCTCAGTTTGGGACTAGGTAAATAGGTGTGAATTGTCCCGTGATATTTATTTGTTTATTTTGGTCTGGTGCTTTAACCTATGACCTCTCAAGCAGAGGGTCGTGGTTTTGAGCCCAGGTTCGCAACTCTTCAGCTTTACGGTGAATGAAATCATCGTGTGGGAACCTTGCACACACCTGAAAATAAATTAAATGGTGCGTGCAGTTCCCAAACTACACCGGTCCCGCGTGGGAACAACGGCCAGAGCCCATTTACAGTGATGATGACTAGGCCACCACGGCTTCAACACAAATAGGATCATCATCATCATCATTTCAGCCGAAAGACGTCCACTGCTGAACATAGGCCTCCCCCAAGGTTCGCCAAACTGATCGGTCGCGTGCCATCCGCATCCAACGCGATGCTGTAACCTTAACCAGGTCGTCGCTCCATCTTTTTGCAGGCCTACCTACACTGCGTCTTCCGGTCCGTGGGTGCCACTCGAAAACCTTTTTGCCCCATCGGCCATCAGTTCTACAAATAGGATAGCTTTAAGTAAACCTTTGAACGAAGAGCTTATCCATTTCATACGTGATTCTACCCGACAATAACTCCTGTCCGGAGCGACGGAGCGAATCCCGGCGCGACAGGTGCGCCCGAGACAAGTGTCGGCATGTTTTGACGACCGGATGGCCTAGTGGTTAGAGACCCTGACTACGAAGCTTGAGGTCCCGGGTTCGATTCCCGGTCGGGGCAGATATTTGTGTGAAAAGTACGATCTCAAATTTATTTGTGTGATAAACAAGCTGTTCCAAAAAAAA
Organism: Archips xylosteana; assembly: GCA_947563465.1. Lineage (NCBI taxonomy): Eukaryota > Metazoa > Arthropoda > Insecta > Lepidoptera > Tortricidae > Archips > Archips xylosteana. The sequence continues at coordinate 21,108,860 of OX387357.1, forward strand.
TTCCTTCAGTAATTTACGGATATGAAGCCATCCTGTATACATACTAAACCATTGATTGCCAAGAAACTTCGGCATCAATTATTTCAATTAATAATTTCCTAGTTCGATTCAGAGTAGTTGAACAGAATCTATTTCCATAATTTCCATGTAAAATTTGTAGCCTCCAATATAAGATAGAGAGAGTCTTGAGGAGTCCGGGCCAGTCGAGAACATTCCGGTCACGTCCCGCCGCGCGTGATGGTATTATTTCAAACTCAAAGGGTAGAAAGCACAGACTGTATTAAAACCGGCCAAGTGTGTGCTGAACACGCGTTGCGAAGGGTTCCGGGGTCAAAATATTGTCGTTAAAGCACTAAAAGGTGTATCTTCGTTGGAAAGTAGTGCGGATATGTACTTTACATGATAATTGTTTTTGGTGGTGTCACTTAAGCGATAGGACCTACCTACATTTATTTTTTTTTGCTCCTATCATCTTGTTATTTTGTGCTTGTTTCGTTGGCAATACAGTTATCAGGTACCGTCTACAAATAAGAAGTTTTAAAATAAAAATTGTCTTAGGTTGTTTATAACAACTTATTGTTTTTATAAGTTTTGACACCATTGTGCTAAATCAGAAGGTCTGTCACAATTTTTGTGACTTTCGAGCTTATAACTCCTCAAATGCATTTGAAGTAGGGATGTGACGACCTCATCGCCCGCTGGTGTTGACGTGTCACCAGCGCAGTCAGTCATCGCAGGGCGGCTTGTGGTGAGCTGTTGGTGCGTAGCGACACCACGAACCCGAGACCTCCAGGGGTACACATAGACACATGCGCTTATACACACACTCACACACAGTTACACACACACCCCGCCTCTAGTTTACCTTTGTTGGCCGCCTAGAGTGGAGCGCAAGAGCTAAATGCTCGAAGAATGGATGTGTTTCCGTAAGTGGCGAGTTGGCATTTTGAAGTTTAGAGTCCAGGAACACCTCTCCATCCTTAGCCGTTCACACCAATGTTGCCACCTTGTTGCCCCGAGCGGGCAATAGTTTGAGGGGCCCATTTAGTGAATGGCGAGTCACCGCCTACCAAAAATTCAGTTTATGAGATATAGAAATGGTAGGTGTCCGTTATCTCACTCCATAGCCCGGTAATCCTGTCCACAACATCCCAACCCCATAGCCAATTCCATGTCGCTTCCTACCTGGCAATAGTTTGGCAACTGTGGAGGACTGTCCGCTAGCACATCCTCATGGTGTATTAGGGGATAGACCTCCATAGTTGCGCCCATCTCATTTATATTATATGGTACCAAAGGCCTCTTCATGTTGGCTTCGGCCCCATGAATGCCTTTCAAATGACCGGGCCCCCATGGGCCCGTGATCGGAAATCCGTACCAATAATAATAATAATAATATCACACAAATCGACCTAGTCCCAAACTAAGCAAAGCTTGTACTATGGGTACTAGACGACGATAGACATACTTATATAGATAAATAAATACTTAAATACATAGAAAACATCCATAACTCAGGAACAAATATTCGTGCTCATCACACAAATAAATGCCCTTACCGGGATTTGAACCCAGAATTTAAAAATGTCTTTATAATTTTCAAAAACCTGTCTAATTGTAACACACAATTACATCATCGTATTTTTTAAAAATCTCAGTTGCACAGTCAGAGAGACATAAAGAGCGTACGGACAGACAGGACAGGGCGAAACTATAAGAGTTCTTTTTCTGTCATCTTCGCTACGGAACCCTACAAGAAGCAGAGGATGTATTAAAAAGGATGGCGCTTGTAATGGCCGCCGCACTGCGCCGTGCTTCGCCGCGATTGGGGGGCCTCCACGGGAATGTCCCCACCACGATAACCGGTGCACTTGAAAAAGTTTTACTAGCAGGGGTTAAGGTTTATTTCGGCTAAGGTAAGAGTACGAGTATTGTTGTAAACAATACGCTTCGAAACTAACCGATGCTGAATACGAAAAACTCTTAAGTGATATAGTGTTTGCGGGTGACCTACGAAAATTTTTATTTTTGAATCGTGACCGAGGCGCTCGAGAGCGAAGATTCATCCGCTTTTTAACCCCCGACACAAAAAGAGGGGTGTTAGAAGTTTGACCGCTATGTGCGTGTGTGCGTGCGTCCGTCCGTTCGTCTATCTGTCTATCTGTGGCATCATAGCTCTTAAGCGGGTGAACCGATTTCGTTGCGGTTTTTTTATTTGAAAGCAGGTTTTTTGGTGATGGTTTTTAGATATGTTTTATCAAAATTGGCTACAGATTAAACATTTAAGTATTTTAGTAACATTTACGCGGCTACAAATGCCTATTCCAACGTGTCGAGAAGTTCTTGGAATATTTTTCCTCCTTTAAATATCTACAGCTAGTTCGGGACAATCTATTTCGTTAGAGGTTCCGAACTTATATAGTTTGAGACCCAGTTTGGAGGAGCATTTATAGAAGTGAGATTTGTTTTGTTCTTTCAGAACTTTGCTGGTGAAAGTTTATCATGTCGCGGCCGGAGTGAAATGCCTTTTTTAGAATTCTTTGGCACGAACATAACAAATAGAGGAAAATCACGTCCACAATTCGTACGCTAGGTGGGCTTGCGAGGACCACTGGTCTCTATAACTCCGAGTTGCTAACCCAGAGTTAAGGAGTGACAAAATGTATGGAAAGGTCGCTATCGTTCCTAGACCAGGGTTGACGAATTAATTTTTTAACCTTAAAAATTTAAGACCATAGGTATAACTGGCCAAACATTATGATATACAAAATTCAAATCCATCGACAAGAAAATACGAAAATGTAAAGTGTACTAAATACATAATTAATGATTTATATCAAGGATTTTTGGAAATAAATGTGTACCTACTTAAATAAATGTCTTTGTTTCTCCTCTCTTTCCAATGAAAAATTATAACATAAACCAATAACCCTACTGATGCCGCCCGAACGCACCCGAGCACCCATGCGATGGTAATGAGACGTTGTAACCGGGAATGACTTACCTCGCCACGTAACGCCGTATCAGAACCCCGTTAATAGACGGATCCCCTGGTAATGAAGTTAGCCGGCCTAACGATAGACCGCGCATTATTAACGAGGGCCAGCGGAACTGAATACATAACTAACGGCACTGGGTCGGACTTGGTTGGACTTGGTTTGTTTACACGAGGCCGGTAATGAGCAAGATTAGAAGGTAATAAGGGTATTTAAAAGGGTGATGTTTCTTGATAAAATAATTCAAACCGGTAATGACAATGTCTTTAATATCTGGAAATTAATACTTTGGTATGGTGGCTGTCATGCAGAGTTGAGAAGGAGTTATATTTTTCAAATAATCATTTATGTAAAAAAAATATATATAATGTAATTTTTCTACTATCGTCAATAAACAAAAGGCTACTAGAAACAAAAGAAAACTTAAAGTTATAGATTGCAGACTGGCTAAAACCAATTAGTCATTTTTGGGAAATTGGATACCTACATTTGTTTATAATAAAATTCTAAAAACGCCGTACTATAAAATTAATGATTAGGTACATCATGGAGACATAATTCAGAAACTTACTGGCGGTCTCAAGTATAAAATACCGTATATACTGTGTTAAATTAAATAGACATATACTTAGCTGCAAATCTAATCGTCCAGCTCCTTCCTTAGAAACATGTATGTAAAGTGGGCGGTTAGATTTGCCGCTGAGTATATATCTAATGTTAAATACTCGTACATTTTATGTATATTGTAATTGAATAGCAATTTCACATTTATAACATTAATAGGATATGCAGTGAGTACCAGTGATACATTCAGAACCCCAGAGGCGATCATTTTAACACCTTAGACAAGAGATGGTAGACTTGTTTATTTTTTGTTGAAAACCTAAATTCCGAACTTACTTTAAAACTAATAATAAATTTCCACTCCCACGCGGGTTTTGAACACGTGCAATTTGACTTGCAACTCAAAACATCTCTCATTCCCTTTTTCACCCTACATGCGCTGTGTATCGTCATGTTCATGTAATCACTCGGCGTGAAAGCTCTCAATTCCAGCTCCAACCGATTTGATTGGCGTCATTACCGCGCGCGGCGTCATCGCCCGATCAATCGCCATTACGCGCCACAGCTGCGGCGACAGGCGCCGATGGGAGTCATCAATGACAGACAGTGTTTTAAAATTTATCAGGAACTAGCTGTTGCCCGCCACACCGTCTGCGAAGAAAAAATAGCCTACGACCTATTCTCAGATCTGCCGAATATAGAGAAAAAAGTTCCATAAAAATCGGTCAAGCCGTCTCGGAGGATTTCGATTACAAAGACTGTGGCACGAGATTTTTATATATTAGATATCAGCAAGTTCTTGCGCGGATTTCATCATTTCTAATGCGATCCCGCAGAGAAACTCCGAGCATAGCCCTCTCCATCACTCTCTGGGTGACTTTGAGCTTTCTTATGAGGCCCATCGTTATCCGCGCAAGAATTAAAGTCACCGACGTAGCTCGAAGAATTGCCAGACTCGAGAGGCAGTGGCACACGGCGGACATGACGCACAAAACACGCGTTCCTGAATCCACACAAGCACGACGACGTCTGTACACGCGTCAATGTGTGCGTAAGATGCACAGGGCTGACTATCGCAAAAAGAGATAGAAAGAGATAGCTTCGGAAAGTGAATGCCGCGCCGTTCGTTGAGCGCGAGCAACGTTGTAATGTAAAATAAAATGAGTAGGTAATCTTATTATCGTATTACTTATAATTAAACTTATCGTTTGTCTAAATTAAGTTTTTAAAAATAAGTGAATGCGTGTATACCTAATTTATTTTGTCAAGACAAATTGAAAAAAAGAGAATGTAATTGTAGATTTTAATTTTACAAATACCTACTAATATAAGATGTCTATTTATATATTATAGGTAACAAACTTTTAAACCTAGTTACCTACATGTTCATGTTGCTAATTAAAGTTGGTTATCTACCTTCTTTCGTCCTTCGGAAATCGAAGAAAACTCCTTTCCTTATCTTTGGCTGTTGCCAAACACCCATTCAATGCACAATATATTACCATTACGCAAAAGTTTAGTGCCGTGCGGCCGACATGCATCGCGTTGTGCACCTGACTGGTGAACTGCGGCGACATGCAATCGGCGCCTTGGGGGGAGGGGTAACTCGAATCGGTGCGGGGCGGAGCGTGTCCATTCTGTACGTTAGTACTATTATATATTCTGTGGCAGTGGGCAGGGCACATCGCTCGTAGAACTGATTACCGATGGGGCAAGAAAGTTCTCGAGAGGCGGCCACAGACCGACGCAGTGTAGGTGGGTTTCCAACAAGATGGAGCAACGACTTGGTTAAGGTTGCGGGATCGCGTTGGACGCAGATGGCACGGGACCGATCTGTTTGGCGAGCCTTGGGCGAGGCCTGTGTTCAGCAGTGGACGTCTTCCGGCTGAAATGATGATGATGATGATAAGTCGATATGCCGTGGTGACCTAGTGGTATGACTACTGTCCTCTCAAGCAGAGGGTTATAGTTTTAAGGGGCTCACATCTCTGAGTTTCGGAATTAATGTGTGAAATTCAATTTGAAATTTATCTTGAGCTTTACGGTGAAGGAAACCTAGAATACACCTGCGAAGAAATTAAATGGTGTGTATGAAGGTTCCAATCCGCACTGGGCTACAACATCGCGTGGGAACTACAGCCCGAGCCCTCTCATTCTGAAAGCAGGCCTGTGCTCTGTCTTGTGTTTTATACAGGGTGTCTCATTTAAATCGGTCAGAATGGGAAAGTCTGAAACTATAAGACTACAAAGATCTGTTCTTAGGAACGATGTCATCGATTTTAATAAGAAAAACAGTACCTCTACCATGAGTTACACTAGTTTACAGTGACCGTACTCGCTAGCGACGGCGTAAATGATTTGTATGGAGAATTGTACTTCCGTAAGTGACCGCTAGAGGCGCTGTACACAATTCTCTATACAAATCATTTACGCCGTCGCTAGCGAGTACGGTCACTGTAAACTAGTGTAACTCATGGTAGAGGTACTGCATTTATACATTTATAAAAAACTTGTACTTAGCTCGGGAATCGAACCCGGACGTTATGAAAAATAAAACTAACTTATTTCTAGATATCGATTGTGTAGGTCTTATGCTACTATGAAACATGATGTCTAAAATGAATAAAATGCATTGTTTTCATATCCTTTAATTTATTTTTAAATGTATGATTTTTTTTAATGCAAGAAGTTTTTTTAAAATGTATGAAGTTTTTTTAAATGTATGAATGCTTAGAATTAGGCCCAACGTTTAGAATAGAAAAAGGTGTCAAACAAGGTGACCCGTTGTCTCCCAAGTTGTTCACCAGTTGCCTTCAGGATATCTTTCAAAAATTAGCCGTCTCATGGGAGAACAAAGGCATCAAAGTTGGCGATAAGAGGTTAACAAACCTCCGATTCGCCGATGACATTGTCTTGTTCTCGAACACAGCACTAGAACTCGAACAAATGCTTCAGGACCTCAGCACTGCGAGCCTTGAGATTGGACTTATCATGAACCGAGCTAAAACTAAGGTCATGACAAATAGCATCAAACGTAAAATTTCAGTGGATGGACAGGACATACAATACGTCGACGAGTATATTTACTTAGGCCAGATAGCATCCTTCGAAAACAGGCAAGATAAAGAAATCGATAGACGTATCGAAAACGCCTGGAAGAGCTTCTGTATGCTTAGTATAAATTTTTACTTCACCAAATACTTCTCGATCGCGTTTACGTAAAAATTTCAATTCTATGGAAACATGGACGCGCGCGCGGAGGCGCTGTCTATGTTTCCCTAGTAATTGATTTTTTTACGTAAACGCGATCGAGAAGTATTTGGTGAAGTAAAAACTTATACTAAGCATACTGGTCTATGAAGTCGCTAATGAAGGGGAACCTTCCAATGTCTCTAAAGCGCAAACTCGTCGACATGTGTATCCTGCCCGTCCTAACCTACGGCGCGCAAACGTGGTCACTTACAGAGGCTCAGAAGTCCAGACTCAAGGTTTGCCAACGAGCAATGGAGCGAAGCATTGTGGGAGTCCGAAGAACCGACCGGATTAGAAATACTGAGCTGCGCTCTATGACTCGTATTGCTGACGTGGGCGTAAAGACGGCCAAGTTGAAGTGGGACTGGGCTGGACATGTATGTCGAATGAACTCGGAACGTTGGGCCAAACTTATCACGGAATGGATCCCTAGCGATGGATATCGTAATAGAGGCAGACCAAAGCGGAGATGGAGGGACGACCTAGATGTTTATCACGTGGGATGGCAGGAGCTCGCGTTGAATAGGCAAGAGTGGAGCAAGAGAGGAGAGGCCTTTGCCCAGCAGTGGGACACCAAAACAGGCTAATAAAAAAAAAAAAAAATGAATGCAGTTTTCCTTGTTAGGTACTAAAATCGATGACATGGGTTATTAAGAACAGATCTTCCTATGTCTTATAGTTTCAGACTTTCCCATACTGACCGATTTAAATGAGACACCCTTTATAGGCCAAGATGGTGAAAGGTTTTGAATTCAATTGTTAACTAGCTGCTGCCCGCGACTCTGTCTGCAAAGAATTCATTTATCGCTATTCCGCGGAAACTATGCAATTTTCCGGGATAAAAACTATTCTTTATGTCAACCCAGGTTATAAACCGTTTAAGCATAAAGAGTAACCATCCATTTAGGGCCGGCAACGCACTGGTATCGCGTAAAGCGCTGCCAGTGTCTATGGACAGTGGTGTTCATTTAACATCAGGTAACCCACTAGTTCATTTTTCTGGCCTCTCTAACATAATAAAAAATACAATATACACATAATAGGTACATCCATACAAACTTTCGCATTTATAATATTAGTACACATTAATTAGTCAATCAGGATTTAAAAAAAAAACCTGTAAAATATTTACAGGGATCGTTAGTCCGTTGTAGACCATTATAGGTCACTGATTATAATTAAACTCAGTCCAGACCAGACTCTATCCTGTACGTCACTTCTAGTGCTCTCGGTTAAAAACGAGCGATTAAAAACGACCGCAACACTGTTTTCAATCACTCGGTTGAAACCGTTGTCAACCGGTTTCGCGTCTATAGACAGAGATACAATGCCGGCAGCCGAAATCGATGCTAAAACTTTTAAATCATTTCCTTCCACAGCCATAACAATAAAATAAACTTCTGCTGCCTTTTCAAGAACCTTAATACGGTTGGAATTTAACTTTCCATTGAAAAATCTGTCCCTTTCAGAAGTTGCGTTGAGTTAAGAACTTAATTGTTATAATATAGGTAATTATAGTATCTGAATAATTTCTGGTTGTCTGTACAATAGCTTAAATCTAATTGCTGTCGAGGAGTTTGAAATGATTGATGGTTGAAGTTAGATTGATAAAGATTTTAATAAAATATAGGACAATTGTCACCAATTGACCAATTTTAAACATGAAATAGTGAAAATAAACGGACCACTCACGTCTTAAAACGAGTCTAACTCGACATGTTTCGGGCTAATCCGTAGCCCTTCCTCTCGGAGTCGCACGTCACGGCGGCTGCCAAACGCACACTCATTTTTTGTGCGCTGGGCCCACGTGGGAACTACAGTTCAAGCCCTCTCATTCTGAGAGGAGGCCTGCCCTGCAGTGGGACGTATAATATAGGCTGGGATGATGATGATGATGAATAATGTTTAGGTGCCTCATTTTAATCAATAGGGCGCGTCGTTTGAAAACAGTTTGTATAGCAGCTAGCAGAACAGTGCTGATTCAATGGTCATTTGGCAGCGACCGCAGGCGCAACCGTGGCGGCCGGCGCAGTGAGGCCCCTGACATGCTGCGGTCGCGGCGATTGGGTTATGGGGGGGCGGGGGGGTGCAGGCACTTAAACACGAATCATGAATTATGATTGAGGATTTCGTAGTTGTAGTTAAGGTAGATAGTTTTCACAGAGGTGATAAAATAATAAGGTTGCCCAAATGACATTGTGGTAAGTATTCCATTGGCCTGCACGAATGACTTCACTATATTTTTCCTAATAGGTACAATTTGCTAAACACTGGAATTTCCTTCCATCATCTTTTATTTTTCATGACCTATCCATAGTCACACCAATTTGCTACACTGATGTGACTATGGTTAATTTTATTTATCCGTAGTCACATCACTATAGACCAACTCACCCTTGACTAAATATAAATATTTAATCTGAACCAACTCGACGGAGCTCCGCTTTGCGGGGCTCCTATTTCTGGGCAATTTGCCTTTCGGGCAGAAGAAACTACCTAACTCACCTAACCTATCTATTTTCTGAACTGTATTATGGTTGGGGATGCATTGGTGTGACCATGGGTCGGATTAAATAAACGGTAGTCACACCAGCGTGACTACGGATAAATAAAATGAACCATAGTCACACCAGTGTAGTAAATAACAACCAATTATCTTGTTAAAAAACGCTTGATAGCAAATTGACAAGGTTAAATCGTCTAGTTAGGCAAAAGAAGAAGTTTAATCAGTCTCATACATCTTCAATTTTAATACTAGTCCAGTTCAGTCAGCACAAGGAATCAACAATCGGCCCATTTGAATCAACACCTACAAATCAATCCAATTGCAATACTAAGAAGGCTAATAAATACGCAATTTGGAAGAAATAAATTATTCGTAATACGAGAGTTACAACAAATGCCGACGAAGAGAAACAAATCATCACGAAAATTTACTGTCAAAGCGTTCTATGGTTTACACTGCAGAGGAATGCCAAATTCTGAATTTGAGCATCATAAGTTTCATTCGCCCTCCCAACTCCCTCAAGTACGCGTAGACGTGAACCCCATAATTCTGAACCCGTCAAGACTTTCCGCATGAAATGTGAACGTAATCCGCAAAAAAATGCTCACTAAATCCACTTTGAATAAAATTGCAATCGCATCGTCGGATCACGCGTCATTACTCCGCCTGTCTTGTTCCAGGGAGACGTTTCTCCAGAATCGAAGGGGATATTGTGCGGGTATAGCGATCGGGAGATCGAGATCCGAGACATTTGTCGCGCCGCAGGTACGATGAGATATCCAAGAACATATCGCCGGCTGCAGCGAATCTCCATCTGCATCGCATTACGGAATAAAACGGTTTTGGTTTCGTGTATTCGAGATCACAATCGTTTCCGAACAAACAGATTCGCTAAATAAACTTAGAGCGATTTCGTATTATTTATTCGCAAAGCTTTGTTATTTCTTTTGATATTATTTCTATTACAACAATTTATAGTTCTTGATTTACTAACTAAATATTTACATTTATTTTACAACAAATTTGTTATGAATAAATAATCTAAATAAACTAAGCTACAAAATTAAAATAAACTAAAGGTACACAATCTCGTCTACATAATATGAATTTACGAAAAATCTTCATAGAATTCTATTTCGGTTTTTAGTAGCTCATCTTCTCGCATGATTTAAAAAGCATTACATATTGAGAGCTCGTCGGGATAGTTTTAGTTGACGTAGGCTGAATAGAAACTAGTATTTGAAACTAGGTATCCGTATAAAGTTAGTACCTATTCGAGTGACGACGTAGTTCTGAGAGAATAACAGACTGTAGGTAGTTCTTTTCAGCACAATAAATAAAATCGAGTCTCTGTCCAGCCCGCTCGTCAATAATTAAGAATTGAAATGATCGTGATTTCTTTCGGTCTATATAAATTTTGACAATCTTACCATGGGATATTCCTTCCTTATTCAGGTATTTAAATCTGCTAAATTTAGGCAGTGCTGTACTCAGGAGCAGTTTCTGAGCGGCTCAGGTATGGCCAGAGTGATGGCCAGAGTGTTAACTGGTGACTCACATTGGCTGAGCGGTTCAGTCAGCGCGTTAGCTAGCAACTCAGAAGCTGTATCTGAGCGGTTTGGCCAGCGCTCTAGCTAAAACTAAAAGCGTTGACCGAGTGGCTCGGCTGGCGCTGGTGACTCATACATAGTGGCTGAGCGGTTCGCTCAGCCCTTTAGCTAGCAACTCAGAAGCTGTATCTGAGCGATTTGACTAGCGCTCTAGCTAAAGCATTGGCCGAGTGGCCGGCGCTCCAGCTGGTGCCTCAGAAGCTGTGGCTGGTGACGTCATGGCGGGCGAGAGTCGCGGTGAGCGGGCGGGCGCTGCGCAGTGGAGGGCGCCCGCGCAGCCGCGACTCGAACTTGTGCCGCTTGTGGCTGAGCGGGCTCGGCGACTGAGAACCTTGTGCACGCTTGCGCTTCGCTGACGAGCTGCTGGACGATTCGATGGACTTGTGCGGGGTTTCTGCAGAAAGAAGATTTAGCCACCAATCAATCGCATCAAGTTTGTGGTCATCGTCAATTGGAAAAGATAAAGTTCTTCTTCCTTCAGTCCTAAAACCAAATACAATAATATTATTATTTAGATCAATATGACATTCATGTAAAAGAAAATTGTTCACTTAATGTTCAGATTGAAAAGTTATTTTCTTCGAATCACCTGGGTATTAAACAAAATATGTCTACATCATATCCGGCCTATATTCGTCTGCCGCTGGGGACAGACCTCCACTTAGCATGGGAGGGCTTGGCCTGTGGTTTCCACCCAGACTCAGTGCGAATTGGGACTTTGCACACACCATTGAATTGCTTTCAAATGTAATTTAGCAAAAAATGTAAAAACGTGAAAACCTTCCAAATTAGCTTGCATAATTACTACGTACATAAGTACTTTCAAATCCATCAGTAAACGGGGGGGGGGGGGAGTAAATTTTCAATTACTACGCAGATTTTTACTTTAAGTTACTAGTTATAAAAATGAAATAATTATTTAAATGAGCACATTGAAGTGAACATGTCCCATAGTACAGCACGTGTATAAACCTGAGAAACTTCCACCATTTTAACACAATCTGCATGCTGTATTTAGCTACTGCTGCTAATTACCAGTACCTCCCGCGTCTCGGTACGATCTCTAGATGCATTAAACGTCAGGGAGTTTGCAGACATCTCTAAATTCCATTAGTGGGACGGCATTACGCCAACGGAACCAGCTGATGTTGATGAATGTTGCCCGGCGGATACAACTCATCATTTACAACTGACAGCTTTTATTACGCTTTGAGAGCTTAGCGATGAAATTTTCTCATTTTTAATTTAGGTTCATCAAACTGCTATTCAGTTCTCACTTAAAGTGATTTGGTAATTAATGTTTCTTTTAACCTCTTGACCGCCACAAAATTTACGAAGTGACGTGCTCTGTACGCCATGGAACAAAGCGTCTAGTCGACAAAATATAGAGAATTACTTCCATTGTAGGATTTATTTCGAGTTGAATGTTGGTAGTGAATGCATGCGTGCGTGCGTGCTGTGTGCATGTATGTTGTCTTTTTCAATTATTTTTTCCGACCTGGTATAGCTAACTAGACCTGTTGCCTGGTTATCAGTGGCGAAGGGTTCTAACAACCCGATTCCCCCAGGTTGACTAAACTTTCGAAGTTACCAAACGCTTCTCTTCCATTACTGCACTTTCAAGAAGAGGGTAAATGGGTTTTTTAGTTCTTTTGCTCTGGTTTTACTTAGGTACAAAAATTTTCGCGCGCCACTGCTGGTTATATTAGGTTATTGTTGAGTCATGCCTAGGGCACCCTATATTCGCCTAAATTCTTGAACATTCAAACATCTTCTCTTTGATTTGATCTACTAGCCTACTACTAGGTGGACATAAGGTGTCGGTTGTCTAGTGCATGTTCAGGACTGATCTTATCTGACGATAATAAAATTAATGTTCAAGATTGGTATGAAGTATCTTTTGTATTTTTTATTTTTCAACTCCATTTTTTTTACTTTTACGAACAGCATTTTATACAGCTGTGGCGTAGGGGTAAAAGCACGCAGCACGGTATGCTGACGACCCGGGTTCGATTCCCGGAGCTGGTCTTTTTCTGTGTTTTTTCTGTGCAAGTGTGCATCCATGTTTCAGGTCGTATTTAGTATGAAAATATGATAATTAGGGGCTGTTTCACCACTTTTTTTAAAGTTCGGATTAGCTTGATCATAACCTTATTTGTCACATGAAATAAAAATTTCTGTTTCACCAGTCTTGATTAGCGCTAAGTGACGGACAAACTATTTCTTAATTTGACCATCAGATCAGGTGGCATTTAGCATTTTTATCCGTCACATATCTTTTTAATTAGTTAGTTTATTGTTTTGTGGCCATGGTTGGAGAGCCCTTCAGCCGGTTTCAGAAAAATAAATCAAAGTATTTTTTATTTTTTAAAGAAAGAAGTCATGCTAAATTGCAAACGAGAATTTAAATATCAAGATTTGAATAAAAAATATAGGTAGGGGAGACCGAGGACAGTTGACACAGAGGAGAGTTGACACAACGTCGATTTTTTAGAACTTATTAACTGCTAGCGAGCTCGCAATAGCGCGTGTTTGATAGCTCGAGACTTGAACTAAAAAACGCGCGCTATTACGAGCTCTCTAGCAGTTAATAAGTTCTAAAAAATCGACGTTGTTTCTACTCTCCTCTGTGTCAACTGTCCTCGGTCTCCCCTACGCTTTTAGTATTTAAAAATAAATCCAAAATTTCGTAATATTTTTTAATTACATACTTTTTTTCAGTGGCGCAATCGTTTGATCTACCTGAACTTGTACATCGCCATTAAAAAAAAAGTTAATCTGTCAAAGGGTTTGGCGCCACTTTTCGATTCGTTTTACGTGATTTTATTTTTCTTTGTTATTGTTAACCAAAGTATCGAAAATAAATACCGTTTTTGGATTAATTATAATGTTACATATTTGTTTATGCAAAAAAATAGATGTGTTTAAAAATTACATAGTTTACGATTTATTTTGCTTTAATAATGACCGACTCTTTGAACGAAAATATGCGAACAGGAACCCGTGGTCGTGAAATGGGACGTTGCTATTCCGACTTTTTGTTAAACCGACGATTAGTTAAGTGGTACTTAGTTTGCACAGGACCGGAGTGGTGAAACTGAAAAAAAACTGGCCGACAGATTTGTGCAGTACTTAGTTTATTAATTGGTTACGTAACCAGTAGTTTGACAATAAGGTGGTGAAACAGCCCCTTAATGTATTAGTATACCTACAGCTTTAAAGTAATACGAGTAACTCAGGTGAGCTTTAAATGGTAGAGAATAAAAAGCGATTCGCCACACGGCAGCAAGCGAATCCTGGCGCGCGGCCAGTCGCATGAATTTTAACGCTTTGGCGCCCCGCCAGCGCATTATCGACTTTATTGACTGCCGTTTTTACTTTTATTCACGTCCCCGCATATTGACAAGCTTTAAAATTGTAAATTGAATATATTTTAAAACATTGGTCCTGTTTTACATGACAATTGGCGTTCGACTAGCCGTGGAACGCGTTGGGTTGGGTATGGATGCTTGCTCAGCCGCGCTCAGACATGTTGATGTAGACATGCCTTCAAGTTAACCTTTGTTTATGTTTGCTTATGTTTGTGACGGAGAAAATGTCTTTGAATCTGTTGTTGTCACATCTCTAACAAGCCAATAAAGATGTGACGGAATCAAGTCAAAACGTTGTCTTTTTTTCGGCAAATGGGTCTGAGGGCCGATTTTTAAAATCATTAAAAATCACTCTCCTGTTTTAGTGTATACATATAGCTATCTAAATAAACTTTATTATAATATCTAAGGTATGATGTAATAATACCAGTTAAGCTAAACAACGCAAAAAGGTTTTTAAAACAAAACCCAAGTCAAATATTTTTATCCACAAAACTCCATCCGGTATCCATTACTCAACCACGCATTCATTCACATCCCCTGTGTCATGGCTAAAAGTTTTTCCCCGTTATTCAAACAACCTCGTTTTCTCAATGAGTTAGCTGCCTCGAAGACCCATACCGGATTAGCAACCGTTACGCAAACAAGAAACTGTTAATGTAGCTAAATTGGGAGTTCGTCGCAGCCACCTCATCTAGATCAGTACGCTTATTGTCTAACACGCTACACCTATGAAATAAATTTCATTTGATTTCCATTATACTCTCAAGACAATAGATTGTAAATAAGTTTTTGTTGTATGAAAGCTTTTTAGCTGCCCGTACATTTTAAACTGTACTTGTATTACTTTGTGTAATGTAGGTAGCCTTCTAAGTATTGTGTTTGTATGTGTGGGTAGGGCGCTTAGGGCATTACGGAATAAATCGTTGAACTATAAAGACTTGTTGTTTTACCTGGCTTAGAAAGTCTACATTCCTGCCTAAATACACTACAGTGGCGACGAGATTAGCTCCTACGTGTACATAGCAAGACAAATAAAAAGGAAAAAAAAATACAAAGATGTCAATTGGAAAGTTGCAAGAATTCAACGTTCAAACGGGTGCGTGGTCGTCGTATGTTGATCGGTTGGACATGTATTTTAAGGTAAATGAAGTCAAGGAGGAGATGAAGCTGCCGACGCTCATAGCTACGATGGGGGACGAGGCCTATGAGCTGCTGGAAAACCTGGCTAGCCCGACCAAACCGGCGGAATTGACGTTTAAAATGGCTGACCGTTTAATGAGTCAACACTTGCAACCGGCACCGTCGGCTCTGGCCGAGCGTTATCGTTTTCGTCAAAGGCGGCAAAATAAAGGGGAGAGCGTGTCAACATATGTGGCGGAGTTAAAGCGGTTATCGAAATATTACAAGTTCGGCGCGCATCTAAATGAAGACCTGCGGGATCAATTTATATGTGGCTTACACAGTGACGTTATACGTCAAAGATTGTTTGCGGAGGTGGACACGATAACATTTGCAGACGCAGTCAAATTGGCAACATCCTTGGAGGCAGCGGAGAGAGATGCAGCGATAGTAGAACAACAAGTGCAAACACCGGATCGGAGTACGAGGGAAGCGGGCGCAGTGCATGCGGTGATGTATGCGGAGAGCGGTAGGTCAGTCGGCAGAGGTCAACGGCGCAGCGCGGACATTAGTGTGCAACGTTACTCGCCGGGCGGGAACCAAGGGTTGTGCTGTGAGGCTTGCGGTGCGCGGAGCCATAGTTACGCGAGTTGTAGATTCCGTGACTATGTCTGCGCGCACCGCAAGCCTCACAGCACAACCCTTGGTTCCCGCCCGGCGAGTAACGTTGCACACTAATGTCCGCGCTGCGCTGTTGACCTCTGCCGACTGACCTACCGCGCTCCGCATACATCACCGCATGCACTGCGCCCGCTTCCCTCGTACTCCGATCCGGTGTTTGCAAAAAGCAAGCATGCGGTGTTATTATCAAAAAGTTTACCAACGTGTGACGTCACTTTGACGTATATCTGCGTCATGTTTTGTTTGATTGACAAAAGAAAAAACACGCGTTTCTAATGTTTTTTGATAATCTAGCCTTATATTAATTTTGTACTGCGATGATTTATGTCGTTTTGAAAAAAAATAAAACTAAACTTAATTGTATGACTAACTTTCGTTTTACAAAGAAAACTATCGTGTTTTTATTTTCATTAAGCCCTTAACTATGTATTTTTTTTTGAGTTTAAAATTACGGTTGCTATTTTATTTTAATACAGAAATAATTGTAGGTAATTTTTTCATACAGTTCAATGTATTTAGCTTATCTCAAAACTGACACAATAAAATGTACGGAAAATTAGGAACATCTTTGAAAAGCTTTTTATTAACTTGCAATGTTTGTTAGTTCGGGTGAAATCTTTTTCGACTCAAATTTGGATCTACTCTTCAACCGATTGAGCTGAAATTTTGCATGCATGTAAAATCCAATGATAGTGTAATATTATATGACATGGAGCTGATGAGATGATAAAGCTAGAGGGCGGCCATAGGAACTCTGAATTAAAACGATACGACCGCATCGAGTTTAATGGGCTCGTTTGATTTGTCTTGATGAGTATTTTGGTAACCAGGAGCAAAAAGTGCGGTCAGCAAAAAAAGCTTGTATGAAAAATAATTTTGATTAAGAAAACCACTAATATTTCCTTATTTAAAAAAGTAACTGTATGTAGTAAGTATAATACACACTACACTTTAAAATAATAATCCCCTACACCATATTTACCTGATACTTAGTTGGTATCACATAATTATATTAATGTTAATTACTTACTTGTCTATTTATGTCCTCGAACGTAATAGTAATCTGATGTATAACGTCGAGCTAACTAATTTACAAGTTCGCTAAATGTCGACAAGTATGTTATAAATAGACTCAAAACTCGAAGTAATATTTTATAAACACAAATACGTATAATCAACCGTACCCGTAGGTTATTTTGTAATTTAGACATCAATAAACGTTTACATTAAGAGTTTCATCAACGTTTGACTTCGAAATTCAGACATTTTTATATTTGTTACAACGATCCCCTGAATGTTCGTCCAATGAAAAAATACCTCCATTAAAGAAGCAATTAGTGCAGACGAAATGAAAATTAATATCAGATGTCAGCAACAAATTTAATAAACCAGACACGGAGAGAAAATTCGTCGTTTGAACGTTATCATGTTCCGCTTGTTATACTAATGACCGCGGTCGTGGCGGCTGCAGGTGGCGTGGCGTGGTCTCAATTATAGGTAACGCCACGAGAGCTGAGGTCAATAACATGTCATGTAATGACCGCGGGATTTTGAAATTTATTCAAACCGGCAGCAAGGTCAACAGACTCAACAGTGAATTGCAAGATTGACTAAAAAATTATTTAACTTATTTCGTTAAGAATTATTTAGGAAAAATACATCTAGTTCAAACAAAACAGAAAATAAAATATTTTGATCCATTTTTTTTAAATCAGATAAGCGAATTTTTCGCTATTTATCAATACCGTTTTTATTGTTGCGAATATTTCTTATGAGTTTCAAATTGTTTTATTGAAATAAAAAAGGGTTATATGATGAAGTCGGTTAATATGCATAGTATTGCGTAGTTATTTCATCATAGGGTCATATAACTCACATTTTCATTCACTCACACAATTTCATTCATTCACTACTTTTTAGTAATCAGTACTTTATGTAGCTGTATGTTTAATCAAATCAATCGCCTGTGGCGTGTGGCGTGTCGCTTGTTAACCATTGGACACAGACGCATTGATAAGTTCAAGGGATGTCTACGCTACGCATACGAAGTCGCGGGCAAAAGCTAGTTTGAAATAAATAAGGTATTTACAAAATACCTCTTTAGAAAAACAATTTTATTAAGTGGCCTGCGGTTGTCAGTAGATCGATTCACACCTATTTTGTAGGACATAATGATGATTGTTAATGTAGTTCCATGTAAATTACAAAC
This sequence comes from Archips xylosteana, assembly GCA_947563465.1. Taxonomy (NCBI): domain Eukaryota; kingdom Metazoa; phylum Arthropoda; class Insecta; order Lepidoptera; family Tortricidae; genus Archips; species Archips xylosteana. The sequence goes on from OX387357.1 coordinate 21,127,171, forward strand.
CAAACCATTGATGTAATACAAACTAGATTTGTAGACAGATCGCAAACATGAGGAACCTCAGATGTAGACTGCAGTCTCGAACTCAACTGACAGCTAATCAGTCGTCGTTGTGACACCGACCGTTACATACCGGGAGAAAAATGGGGAAATACACGGTAAAATCTTGCGGTTCCGCTATCAACACACACAATAAAGCAAGTGGCATTACTTTTCATGCGTAAGTTCAGTTTTCAGTTACTCATATTATTCTGTATGTGACCAAAAACTAATAAAAATATCTAATATCGAACTGTAAGTTCAGTGTGGCCAGTATAATCATAGTTTGGTTTTCCCAACCTTTAGGGGGAATTTCGCATATTGTATGGAATCTCTATTTAACCTGTGCTATTAAATTTATGTTGCATGTTTACTTTGTAGGGTACCGAAAGATGAAGTGCACCGTCGGATCTGGATAGAAAAAATCAGATTACTAAGACGGGAAACCGACTGGCTACCTACAAAATCAACAAAAATTTGCTCGAAACATTTTCTTGAGCAACATAAAAAAAAACAACAACAGATGGTGGTTACGTTCACTCATGCATAAGTGAACGTGAAGCGAACTCGAAAGTGCGAGCTTGGATTCGAAACCAACGAACCTCTGGTTGAGACGCAATAGGTTACCTCGGGTTTGAGTATAGGTATAATAAATAAATGATTAAAATAAATTGTACCCAGAAAAAAATAAAAACAAAAAAAATTAAAACGTCCAAGACAAAAATACTTACATATATCTATTTTAATGGTCGTTGTTTTCTATATTGTGGTTTTATTATATTATATATTTGTGTTATGAAAAAAACTTTCGTTTTATTTTACGCCTTTCAATAGATATACTTAATTCGCACTAATATTATAAAATGGCACTGGCAACAGCTGCTAGTAGGTGCAGTAGTAGTAGTAGTATTTGAAACCCAATTAATTATGGTTTTGTCCACCCAGTTAACATTATGAACTAATAAAAAATTTCTTCGTGTAATTTATTATTTAGGGGGAAATTTGCGTAAGGTAAGCAACACCAAGCCTTAAATATCGTCATCTTTATCACATTCATAAACGGCGCAATGCGAGCATACTAGTGGAAGAGAGACAAACATATGTCTCATTTATTATTTTGTTGATTTCAAAGCTACGTTGTCAAATTTCAAAACTGGCACGCGTTTTGTTGAGGCGGTAGTATGAAGTTTGTCACTCTAGATTATATAACTCAGTGAACCAAACCATGTTATTAGCGTGTCATAAATCACCGCTTTAAATAACCTGGGGCTAGTTTTCAGTTAATTTTGGTGCTAACGAGCACTTTTACGTAAAGCAATAAATAACCTACGCATTCTTTATCCATGAACTGAAATAACTACTTTGCTCACCCGCGACCTTACGATAGTTACGTTTATATAAGAAACGCGTGTTCATGCAGTTTCTCCAACACTGTACGAATACACACAAATCACACAAACCCAACTATCACCACAACCAAACTACACTGACGTCAGAGCTTATCGTCTGAACCTCAGAGCTTATCTTCAGAGTAGGTACCGCAACCGTTTACATGCTACCGAATGTTAGACTCGTATCGTGTGTTTTTCTTTATTTGGATCTCCGTAAAGTAACGCCCGATTCAATAAACATTCGTTATCCCTCAAACACTTTCTTTGTATATAGATCTATCATTAAAAAAAAGTCGTGGTACTCCAGTGGTTTAACCTATGGCCTCTTCAGCAGAGGATCATGTATTCAAATCCAAGCTTATACCTCTCAGTTTTTCGGAATCCATGTGAATAATTTACCAAAAACTTTATGGCGAAAAACGACCATACATCTGTGAAGCAATTTAATGTGTGTATGACTTTCCCAATCCACATTGGGCTCAATTGGAAACTACAGCGCAAAACCATCTCATTCTGAGAGGTGCCCAGCGGGCGGACGTAGCTACGTAGGCCGAGAGATAAAATAATAAGTACCTACATGTACTTGGTCAATGCTTCGAAGATTCACATCGTTTGAGTTTAGAACAAACGATGTGTCCCATTAGATCAGCATAATGTTGCTTAAAAGTACCAAAACCAACCAAACTCCTCCCCGTTCCCCCAGAAGGCACTCTTGACGGCCTTCTTAACGGTGGCCCACAGGTTCTCCTTGTCGCTTTCCCGCTCCTTCGCAGGCGCCTCGTCCTCTGCCATCCTCTTCACGCTCTTCTTCTTCGTGATCGTGAACTTGAACTGTATCTCTGTCTCTTCTTCTGTGTGCTTCAGCACATTGGTGATGCAAGTTTGGAGGGAACCTACAATACAATATAGAACAATTACCCTGTATTAAATACGACTTAATAAGCAAGACAGAAAACGTACATGGAGAAAATCTGCAAGGTAAGCAATAGGCAGTTAAGTATTATCACTTCAGTGATCATTTCTAGGCAATATTTAGTACAAAAAAGAGGAATAGAATAGAAAAGATACTAGATTCTTTTATGACTGATTTTTCAATAAATACATTAAATTTGATGGTGATAAATACATTGATAAAGATAGTCCTAATGGCAAGCTTAAGGAAGGAATGAATCTGGTAGTAGAAAAACATTTTTCAACCAGTAAATATCTTTTCACGCGTACTGCTGGGTATCCAGTGCCAGAGATATCTGACAGCGAAGCGTATCGGCATGCTGGATAAAATAACATTTGAAAGATTTCATACACCACCACCATCAGATACTCAAGGTTGTCAACTTGGCAACCAATAGGTGTGAAAACTAATTAAGGTACTTGATAGGCAAAATAACTGCCTCGTTTTAGTCTTTTCACGAGGGGACGCGAGTACGAGTGTGAGGACGGTGCGCTCGTGTCGCCTCGTCTTCCCTCGCCTCGCCTCGCTGTCGCTCCGCTTTGTGTCGGTTTTGGATGCGAGTCAAAGGACGCGAGGGGGTGAGGCGATGGAATGAACCACACTCTCGCGCTCGCTCACTTGGTTGTTTACGAGGCGCCTCGCGAGAGTGTGGAGCCGGCAGTAGGAACTTGGTGTTGCCATGATTATTGAAAAGATGTGATCACCTGCAATACTAGTAGTGAGTGCGGTGATGGCCATATCCATTCCACCAGGGGTCGCCACACAACTCTTGAACAGCTCATTATCCTTATCCTCCAAGACGGGACTATCCTTAAAGTCAATAGCTCTCGGTACGTTACTATGCTCGCCCACGGGGGCAGTATCCTGCATTCGGTTTACAGGCGTCCTGGCGAGTGTATCGGAGCCAGGGTACTGGGTATCCGCCAGGTTCTGTTCTAGTGCCAGGATGTTGGGGTGGTTGCTGGTGTTTTGTTCAAAGCGGTTGATGAGCGCCTGGAAGCGCGGGTTGGCGCTGAACCGCGCCTTCTGAGGACCCGGAGTCAGCATGCGCTTTGGTTTGCGGAACACTGTGAAATTTAATAAATATTAGATTTAGGAGGGACTTAATTATGACGATATGTCTATATCTATTGCTAAAATGACCTTAGAAAAATCTCCGAATATTGTGAGTGTTGTAATAAGGAGTTGTGTCCGAATAAGTTCATGGAGCAAAAGCTAGATCGAGCACACCTCCTTTTTAGATGCCGGTCAAAAATGAGTCCTGGGTTAGGAGTTCTCAGACCAGACTCAGACTAAGACCTGGATCTTGATAAAATAACGTAAAATATAACTAATAAACTAAGAACTTATTTTTCTGTATTATATAATAAAATAATAATAATAATTCATTTATTTTCGAACGACAATGGTCCAACATTATAAATTCAAATAATTACAATAATGTCATACTTATAACGCTACAAAATTAATTTTCAAAATTACATAATAAATAACACCAAGATACAAAATTATTTCATCCGAGCGACGATTGCTCCCTACGTGCATGCAGTGCCTCATGTTACAAGCAGTCTAGTCTGTCTGCGACCATAAGCAGGATGCCGTGTTGCAAGCACGACGTTTTTCTGTATTGTATTAAGTATTTGTAGTGTACAATAAAGTATATAATAGTATATTATGTATTTTATTATATTGAAATATACATTGTTGATTGATAGTGCGCTCATATTTTGGTAAGAGAATTTTCTTGGTAAATTTAATAGTTTATTGTATATAATCAAAGTATACATATAACTTGAGGGTAAGAACAGAATGCTTTCCTTTGTGAATAACCTACTATTACAAGTCATAATTAGTAGGTTATTCACAAAGGCAATACGACGTTTCTACACAGCTACACAGGTTTGAAAGAGAATTTCAATGATTTTGAAAACAGATATTTTGAATAGGTAATGAAGGGATCATTTAGAATCAGAATAGGTTGGATTTGTGTGGTAAACCTTAAATGAACTTCAATTGTAGCTTTAATTTAATAAATTGGAGGCGCGGAGCTGTCACTCCGCCGCGTAGGAGAGGTTCCTTCGATTGAATTTAAATTGGCAGCCAACCCAAGCTGGCACGTGGGATGTTTCTAGTTAAAATGTTGCTCGTGTTAATCAGAGGTCTACGTTTGGTTAAAATGTCTTGGAGGTGCATCGGCATTATACACGATGATTAATCAGTGATCAGAAACCAATTTTTCTAGATCAGTAAGTATTCTGAAACTAAACTTCTACTCTTTTAGGGTTCCGTACCCAAAGGGTAATAACGGGACCCTTTTACTGAAACTTCCAGAATCTCGGAATCGTATAATAATGATCACTTAGACATAACCAAACGGATCAGCTCGTTGAAATTAGTAATGGGCAGGCCATATAGCGCGAGAACAGATGGTCGTTGGGGCCCAAAAGTTCTGGAATGGAGACCACAGACTGGCAAGCGCAGCATGGGACGTCCACCAACGAGATGGACGGACGATTTTGGTAAAGGCCGCAGGGTCAAGGTGGATGCAAAGCCGCTTCCAACCGTACTGATTGGGTATCAATGAGGGAGACCTAAGTCGGCTGAAATAAATGAATGAGATTTAAAGAGTTTTTAGCGAAAAGATAACGAAATAGATAATTAAAGCAACCCGCATCCTCTGCTTTGTAAACCGCCTCTTCATTTTAATAAAATATTAGCCTTTGCTTGGGCCCACAGCACGTCCACACAAAGACACACCGTAATGTTTTATGTTAAATTAATCCTGGTAACCCTTCCCGCTTTAATCGCAGAGTTGTTATATTATGTTTCTTTTTCCTATATCACTTTCAAGATAATTTTATTTTGTAGATACTTATCTACAACTAGCTGCTACTCGAGACTTTCGCGCAAAGATAAAACTTATGGACAACTCTCGTTCTCTAGCGTTGCTTAACTATCATTCCTAGTTGACCTTGAAAAATAGTCACAATATCGATAGGCCTATCGATAGTGTCAAGAATTTCAATACTATCGATAGCATCGATAGCATTGATAGTATTCGATAGTAATTAGAAAACAATACTATTGGTGCTTACCAATACAGCCAAAAGCAGTAGGTACAGTGACAGTAGAAATTAATTAAATCCACAAAAAAAAAATTTTTTTTAGTGACATTATTATTAGTATTGATGCTTATCAATACCAATAAAGAATATTTGTATTGTATTGTAATACTATCGATACTATCGATAGTATTGCTTTTCGATGGTATCGATAGTATCAATACCTACTATTGATAATTTATAGTCAATACTATCGATAGTATCTACATCTACATCTACATCTACACTAATATTATAAAGAGGAAAGATTTGTACCTATTTTTGTATGTTTGTATGTTTGTAATGAATAGGCTTAAAAAGTACTGGGCCGATTTAAAAAATTCTTTCACCAATAGAATGCTACATTCTTCCAATTTGACATAGGCTACATTTCATTTTGAAAAAATTAGGGATCCTTGGTAAAATTTGAACAATGTAACCGAAGGTGTAGAAAAATGAGTCTTAAAATGTCTTTCGTCGAATGCGCTGCCGAAACTATTAGCGATAGAACAAAATAATGTGCAACAATATTGAAGAACATCATAATGTCTACAAAAAACTCCGCGATAGCATATGTCCAACTATTGTAGTTATGTCACTACAACAACTTTTTTCATTTTAAACATTAATGAAAATGCTAACCAAATTCAAACCATGCTATTTATGTGTTTATATTAATCCTTATCCAAATAAATTATTTTATGGTCAAGACCATTTAACTACCTATAAAATAGTTTTTAAATTATTTAAATTGGACTTTCCATTCAAAAGATATTAAGAATTAAAAAATTCAAACAGTAAACAAAACCGCCATAGCGCCGTGGCCGTTGTTTGCGATGCTTAATTTAGACTGTATATATTTTATTCGACTCTGCTTTTATTCTAATTACTTAAAAAAACCATAGTAAAAATGTACATAATATCCTATGTAAATATTATTTATTTAAGTGCCCGCCACTTAAACCATCAAAGAAATTGAACATAAATAGACTTACATACAAATATAACTGTGGGATTTTTTTTAATATATAATTAATAAATAAATAATAAATAATATTTTTTAATAAATAAAAATATTTGTGAAAAAAAGTGTTTTATATCCAAATTTCCAAAAATAAATAATTGTCTACCCCGTGCGAAGCCGGGACGGGCTGCTAGTACATTATAAAATAACAATAGTATCGTTAGTATTGATGCCTATCGACAGACGACGATCGCGATGGCCCATCGTGTAGTGTCAGCATAAGAAATTGTCAAAATCTATTGAAATTAACTTTACATAACGAAACAGGTCCTACCTCTCTTGATGTTCTGTTCAGGCTGAAAGACGGTGTCGTGGGCGAACTGCACTCGCTTCGCGCGCGACTCCTCCCGCTCACTGCTGTCGCGGCGCCACGACATGATGCTCCTTAGCTTAGGCTGCTTGCTCGACTCCGCTTCCTCAGTCTACAATAAACCAAGACAATCATGCCAAGTTCCAAGTCAATCTGATTACTAAAAATTCATCATCATTTCAAAGTACCTTAGGGAAGTTAAGCACCTACCCTCATAAGTTTGCGCAACGAAAACATTAGCTCCGGTTTATAAATACATAAAAAAAGAAATACGGACTTTAAATCCGCCAAAGTAATACGATTGTGTCATTTAAGTGTGAATAAAGCAATATATTATTTTATAGGTCATGTTGTTTGGTACGAAGGTGAATTAAATAGTATAAAAGGTGAACGACAACCGTTAGTGAATCAGCTGTTGAAGCCGGCACGCGCGCTGTGTGTGGTGTCTCGCTCGCGCGCATTTATTGGAGTATCGTGCGTCCTGCTTACACGCATAACTTTAAAATAACGACAACTTCATCATCATCAACAAATAATAAATGTGATATATTTCCTACGTAAGAAACATGCAGCGCCTTTAATGAAATTTTACAGACTAGAATGCTTTTTGGGTAATATTTTTTGAGTATAAAACCTTGGGATTACACTACATATATGGCTACTTTAGTAAAAGACATTTGCAACAAATGCAACAATTATATTATAAATAAGCAATACTTGAAATGTTGTTTGTGTTATGAAGTATTCCATCTATTATGCACAAACGTCTCAGAAAAGCGTTTTTATAACATTATGCCGCAAGAACGTAGGGAAAAATGGAAATGTGAAAACTGTACTAGGGACCTAAGAGACATACCTACTGAATTGATCAAACGCAGTTTAATGTCTCCATCAAGTGATAACATAACAATGCGTAAAAAATATACTGTAAACATATCAACGAACAATTCATTTGATTACCTAGGAGACTCTGAGGATCGGGAAGAAATGCCTCTTTCATTATCCTCATCATCCTCGATTAATGTAAAACTAAATCGAAGCTGTCCAGAAATTGGCGAAAATTTGCATGATCAACTTGAACTCATGAATAGAAAAATAAGTGTCTTGAAAGAAAAACTGCTTAGTGCCGAGCAAGAAATAATAAATTTACTGAGCGAAAACAGTGCTCTAAAAAAAACTATGGAAGAGTATGCAGCCAAAATTAATAAGTTGTCACATATTTGCAACTCTAATAAAAAAACAAATGCTAACCAGCACAAAAAATGCATAATTCATAAATCCAAGTTGAGTACTCCACTGAATAAAAATGAGGCTGGATTGGATACTAGTTGTCAAGACTTGAACTTAGATTTGGAGGAAAATAGTATCTCAACGAGTTGTAGTTACCGAGACATCATTTTGAATACGGAGAAAAGCAACAAAACAAGATCAAAATCAAATCGAATTTCTACACAGTCTGTAAATCAGTCTCCTGAAGCAAAAATATCTGTTCAGAGAGACTGTAAAAGTTCTAATAAAAAACCTAAAATTTGCATGATAAGTTCAAACAAACATAATAAGATGTTAGCTATATCTCATAATTTTTTATGTAATGATTATGAAATATGTCATTATCTCTCTCCATGTTTAGGTATTAGAGATCTTCTGCGAAATTTGGACGAAAAGTTGATCAATTACACATTTGACGATTATTGTTTGATTTTTATTGGGGAGCAAGATTTTAAGCAATCACAAAACTATGCAAATCTGGTAAACTTTTTGAACACGTCATTAATAAATATAAAACATACAAATGTTATAATAAGTATTCCAACCTTCAAATGTAATAAGTTTGCTACTATGTTTAATCGTAGGATTGAGTCATTCAACGAATTGTTATATTTTGATATTGTAAAACATAGCTATGCCTACTTACTTGATAGCAATAGGAATCTTACCTACGATTGGCGAATGTTTCATAGGATATCGGGAAAAATAAATAACTGTGGTATTAGAACAATTTTTCAGGAGGTAGTTGAATGCATTGCGATCATATCCAAATATAACAGCAACGTATATGACATTATCACTCCAATTAAAAAATATGGCTTAGACGCTGACCGGCTATGTTCTCCTGAGTTGTTTTTTCGTGGAGAAGTCAGCTGTTAATTGCCATCTGACAGGCTTTAACAAATTTATAGTAATGCATCAGAATATGGGAGGATTGCTAGGCAAACTTGACGTTCTACAAATTGCTTTGAATGATCTTTGTGCTAATAATGTTAATGTGGATGTTTTTTGTATCAGTGAGACTTTTGTAAAGCGTGGCACAGAGAGCAACATAAAGCTAGGTAATTATAAGCTGGCAACATCCTTTTGCAGAGAAAAAGGCAGGGGAGGCACTGCCATTCTCGTTAGGAAAACACTTGATGTGAAACCGTTGGTATTAATGCCTAAACTAGCTGTAAATTTTTACTTCGAATGCTGTGGTGTTGAGATTGTAGGCATTGATTTAATTATAATAACGATCTATAGAATACCCGACCAAACTAAGTCTCATATTGGTATTTTCTTACATAAATTGGATAACTTGCTCTTCTACCTAACATCTAAATACAAAAAGAAAAAAATTGTAATCTGTGGCGATTGGAATATCGACATTTTAAAAAATAATTTTGCAACAAGGGAACTCACGAGTATTTTAAGAAGCTATAATTTCAAGATTCATATTGAATCCCCGACTAGAATAAATTCATGTATTGATCAGATCGCCAGTAACGTAAAACAAGTAAAATCTAATGTTCACGATCTTTGCCTCTCTGACCATGATAAGGCTCAATCTGTTACATTGAATGTTCAGAAGCTAAAGTCTTGTGTGGCCTGGTTTGAATTTAAAAGAGATTATAGTCATGATAACATGCGTAAATTTGGTGAATGTTTGAGGGCCCTTTCTTTTTCTGATGTTTTAAATTCTAGTGATCTCGTGGTTGCTTTTGACTCTTTTTATGAGGTTTTGCGAATGTTTTATGAGTTATGTTTTCCTTTTGTTAGGACTAGAGTCAGTAATGCCCAAAGAAAACTGAAATGGTTGTCCAAGGGCATTCGTAGGTCATCTCAGGTTAAACGTACTTTATATCTTCAAACTAGGCATCATAAGGGAAACCTTTTTATGCATAGGACAAGACTCAAACGGTATAGCAACATTTTAAAAAAATGTATAAATAAGTCTCAACAAATTAGTAATTATAAATATATAAACAATAATAAAAATAAATGTAAGGCTACCTGGGATGTAATATCTTCCAATACTACATTAAAATTAGATAAACATGACATAAAATCTTTAAAATATAATAATGAAACTTATAATGATCCTCAAGACATTTGTGACTTTTTTAATAAATACTTTACTGACATATGTAACACACCAAATTTAACTAACTGTTCATATAGAAATAATTTATCTAATGTGTCATCATCAATATTTTTAATGCCAGTTGATGAAAGAGAGATTTATAAAATCATTATGTCATTAAAAAATAGTAAGTCTAGCGGATATGATGATATGACAGCGAAAATATTTAAGGATAATGCGACATGTTTGAGTCGCCCTCTTGCTCATATTATTAATCTATCTTTTAGTCAAGGTATTTTCCCTGACCAACTAAAGGTATCTGTGGTGAAGCCACTATATAAAAAAGGCGATCGTGAAGACCCTAATAACTACCGACCCATTACTATTGTCCCTATCTTATCTAAAATTATGGAGGTTGCTATGTATGCCAGGTTAAATAACTTCTTATTAAAAAACGACATTTTAAAATCCGAACAGCACGGCTTTCGAAAGGGTTATTCTACAGAGTTGGCTTGTTTTGACTTCATCAAATTTGTTACGGAGGCAAATAATAATAAGTCACCAGTTATGTCAATTTTTCTTGACATGACGAAAGCGTTCGATTCAGTTGAGCACTCTATACTTTTGTCAAAGTTAAGTGCATGTGGAATCAGAGGACAAGCACATGATTGGCTTAGGAGTTTTTTGAGCAATAGGAAACAATGTACGGAGATTACAAATGTAATAGAAGTCCATAACAAATTAAATAAGGTTCTCTATAGATCTCAGTTAGAGATTGTCAAATTGGGAGTTCCACAGGGAAGCAATTTAGGACCATTGCTTTTCTTAATTTATATCAATGATCTCCCAAATGCAACTTCATCCAAATCTATCCTTTTTGCCGATGATACTACACTACTGGTTAAGGGAGAAGACAAAGAACTTTATGAGTTTAATATTGATAGGGGCTTAAGGGAACTCCATACATGGACCACTCAAAATAATCTCAAGATAAATCTATCAAAAACGCAGTATATGCAGTTCCATTCTCACCGATCAAAACCACTACACTTAAATGTTACTTACAACAATGTGTCAGTTGAGGAAACAAATAGCTTTAAATTTCTTGGTATAGTCTTTGATAGTGGTTTAAATTGGAAGGATCATATAGACTCTTTATGCTCAAAATTGGATCGTTTCGTTTTTGCCTTGAGAAAACTTAGGAGGACTGTGTCTATAGAAGCAGCAGTAACAGCCTACCACGGTCATGTATCATCCTTATTGAACTATGGTCTAATAATATGGGGCAACTCTGTTGCAGTAGACAGGGTATTTAAATTACAAAAAAAGTGTATACGCGCTATCAAAAATGCCTGGTTTATGGATAGTTGCAAGCCCATGTTTAAAGAACTTAAAATATTGCCTTTAACATGTATGTATGTTCGTAATATTTGTATCTTTGTCAGGAAGCATCCACGATATTTCAGAACACTTTTAGAAACTAGGGTTAGAACACCCAGAACGCAGTACATGAATCTTTTATATCAACCACCCAGTCACACAGATATTTACAAGAGGAATTCTTATCATATGTGCACAAAGGTATATAATGCCTTGCCGGAACATGTAAGGGATTTTCAGGGCCCTAAGTTTAAATATAAGTTGACTGAATGGCTTCTGAATAATTGTTTTTACACAATGAATGAATTTTTCAATTATGGCGTCAATAAAAGACAATTTAATTTAGTTCGATGATACCTTTCCAACAAATTGAATGTTGATAAATGTAATATAATAGTAGGTAATATTATTCTTATCAGCTTATCAGAATCTGATTCAGCTCAATTATTTTTCTTTGAATTTTTCTTAATTATTATTATTATTTTTTTCCTTATTGACGAAGCCTTTTGCAGACAATATTTAATGTAATGTTATGTACCTAATTGAATTTGAATCACTATATTTTGATTGACATTATTGTGTACTTAAAATATTTTTTATTGATTTATATTTTTGACTTTTTTTTATTATAATGTATCAATTTCAATATTTGCATGATTCTGATTATTATTATTTTATTTTTTGAATGCTTTTTGGACATAAATATTGTACACCATGCATATGGTAGATTACGGCAGTGTTCTCAATTGTCTGTTACATCATATTGTTTTACCCGTTATCACAATAAATATGATTATTGATTATTGATTATTGAAAGACTCGAGTTATGACTTATGGCACTCAGAGGTGGCCGCTAACGATGGGCTTCATAAGAAAGCTCAAAGTCACTCGGGCGATGGAGAGGGCTATGCTCGGAGTTTCTCTGCGGGATCGCATTAGAAATGATGAAATCTGCGTAAGAACTAAAGTCAACGACATAGCTGGAAGAATCGCCAGACAAGTGGCAGGAGGCAGGGCACATCGCTCGTAGAACTGATGCTGGGCAAAAAGGTTCTCGAGTGGTGTCCACGGACCGGAAGACGCGGTGTAGGTAGGCCTCCAACAAGATGGAGCGACGACCTTTTTATAATCCACGCATTACACACATACATAAAATCACGCCTTTCCCAAAGAAGGTAGGCAGAGCCATGCAGAGCACACAAAACGTCACATTTACGTTTCGAGGCCATTTTTAGCAAAATTAGGTAAAAGTGGTGTAAATAGTGACAGGTTGGTAACCTATCGCCTACAATATACCTCAACCTAGTGAGTTCTTAGTCACTCTTACGACGAGGTGTAATTCTAAACACAACGCCACACGCGTCCACGCATTATCTTGTTTGTAACAAACCTTGTACAAACCAAATTATTTTAATTCAACGCTTGGAAGCCCTGTTGGGCCATTGAATACACAAACAATTAATAAACGATATTACTAGATCCGTTTAATTAACTAGACAAATTGTCAAGCATTGTGCGGAGCGTTGCGGCGCGCTCGGCCGGCAAATACGATTTTATTGGAATCTGATTGCCGTTCAAACTTCCAGGCTACCCGGTTTCAATTCATTCCTATTCAATAATACATTTTATTTAACTTTGAGAAAATGCATTATGCATTTCAGATGACTATTATCTGCATTTCTCAGGGACTTCAAAAGTATTCACAGGTCATACAGGTATGTACACAGTTATACAATGAAGTTCATTTCTATTTCTATTTCATCAACTCGGTTTATATACGTCCAATGCGGATTGGGAACTTCACACACACCATCGAATTTATTCACACGATATTTTTACTTCACAGTAGCTCATGGTCAATCTGGTTCTCTATCGTTTACTTAAATTCATCATTGTCCATAATTTGATGTATTTCTGAAACAGTACTTCCTTCAGAATTCGAATAAAACAAATCTAACCTAACCTACTAAGTATATTTTGTAAGACGACATTTCTAAAAATCCTGCAAAATGCACGCTTCTTTATATTTAATGGCAAACGTTGATATGCCATGTGAAATTGTGGCAAACAAAAAGATCAGGCTAAATTCCATAATATATGTAATTTCGCATACAAGTTTTATATAGTTAGTCAGAGGTGCTAGCCCAGGTTCGGACCCACGACCTTCTGCTTGAGAGGGCGTATGTCAAAACACTAGGTTACCGCGGCTATTTCTCGGAGTTAACGTGGGATAAGGCAGAAATAGAATTATTTTTAAACAACTGATAAGTGGAGCTGTTATAAGAATTTATGCTTGGCAGATATCACAGAAGGATAGGCAAAGGTTGGAGGCATTCGAAATGTGGTGCTGGAGAAGGATGGAGAAAATTAGTTGGACGGAAAGATTCACCAATGAAGAGGTTCTGGAAAGAGTGAAAGAGAAGAGAACATTAATGAAAACAATAGAGAATCGGAGAGGGAAAATGATTGGTCATCTTATAAGACATGATGAGTTCATAAATGTCATCTTGGAAGGAAAAGTAGAAGGGAAGCGAAAAAGAGGGAGGCCGAGAATTGATTATGTAAATCAAATAAAGGAGAAGGTAGCCGTCATGTCGTATAAGGAGGTCAAGGAGGCAGCTTTGAGGAGAGAGAAATGGAGAGCTATTCATCGGGGCTACACCGACAAGAGTTTAACTCTTAAATAAGGAAGAGATATCACCCTTTCGAAGAATCGCCAGAGTCAAGTGGGAGTGGGCACTAGTGGGCAGGCCACATCGCTTATAGAACTGATGATGGGGCCAAAAGGTTCTCGAGTAGCGTCCAAGAATCGGAAGGCCCAGTGTAGGTAGGCCTCCAACAAGAGCGACGACCTGATTAAGGTTACGGGAACGCGTTGGATGCGGATGGCTCAGGACCGATCTGTTTGGCGAGCCTTGGGGGAGGCGAGGTCTATGTTCAGTATGATGATGGTGAAGATAGATTTCATCCTTTAGGATCACAGTAGTGCCAGAAAAAGGGGATTTTTGGAATTTCCGGCGGAAAATCGGGAACCAACCTTAATATTTTTCTGGGCGCAGAGGAAGTCGCGAGCAAAAGCTAGTATTAACATAACCCAGGAACCAAGCACCAGGACATCATAAAGAACTTACGTGTCTTCTTAGAAGTTAATTATGTATTTTATTTCGGGTCAGTAATTCCAATTCGAAATTTTCCGACATCTCCAAATTGCAACTTAAGCGAGGCAACATGCGTGAACGGGCCTCCTCGCCCGTGAAGCGTTGTCTTGCGCAGCCGGTTCGGGCTGGAGCTGGGATTATTTTGGTGCCTCCTATAATTATGTGTCTGTGAGGCACTGGCTTAATTTTGTGCGAAACTAAATTGCTGACGCTCTGGCTGCCGGTTTCAGTTTTTAGGTCTCCGTACCCAAGGGGTAAAACGGGACCGTATTATTAAGACTCCGCTGTCCTTCCGTCTGTCACCAAGATGTACCTATCTCATGAACCGTGATTGGTTAGACAGTTGAAATTTTCACAGATGATTTACTTATTTCTGTTGCCGTATAACAACAAATACTAAAAATAAAATAAAGTTAAAAATGAAAGGGGGTCGTCATACCAGAAGCGATTTGTTTCAGCGTTTTTAATTCGATCTTTATAATGGCGTTAACTAGACACTTGAAATTTTCGTCGGTTATGTATTACTGTGGCTGGTACAGCAACAAATAATAAAAAAATAATTATATTAAATATTAAGGGGGTCCTGAATGACCAATATAAAATAATCTCACACTGCGTACATTTTACTTAGAAGCAGGGTTCTGCTAACACTGGATTTTTGTAGTTATGGCTGTTTACGGTGCACAGTTTGACACTTATGTAAAAATTTGTACGGAACCCTCGGTGCGCGAGTCCGACTCGCACTTGGCCGGTTTTAATAAACATTGTTCTGTTAGGGCACGCGGCGGACACGACGTACAAATACGCGTTCTTGAATCTACATAAGCACGACGACGTCTGTACACGCGTACGCCTACATACATCGCGCGCGCACTCTTCTGGTTTCTGGCGGTTTCCGGCTATCTGCGAGTTGAGGGGTGGGGTAATTCGAATCGGTGCGGGGCGGACCGTTTCCATTCTGTACATCAGTACTATTATATATTCTGTGGTTAGGGTTTCGCGGTTGTGGATGTTTTGGTACATACCAGTCAATCAATTTGATTCTAGCCCGCCGCGAAATCTTGTTATAACGACATTTACGTCATTCAATAAGCATTATTTTAGGTCCTAAATCAATTGTTACTACGATGAGGTGCTAAGCCTAGAAATCAAATTGGTTGACAATGAGTCTGTGGTTATTATAAAACGTTTTTATTGACGTGACGACGTCTAATAAATCGATGAACGCCGGCTGCATACACGAAAAAGGATGACGCAATGTAACGTACATGTACGGGACATTATACGGGACATGTACCAACAGAGCAGCGAAGGCCAGTTGCAAGAGAGTGGCGAAGGCCAGTTGAAAGGGGGGATGAAAATTTTATTTATTTTGCCGTAGGATGCACCGTTTTCAAGATATTTGACAAAACACCGGTTCTCGTCCGATCACCGAGGTTAAGCAACGTCGGGCGCGGTCAGTACTTGGATGGGTACCGCCAGGTTTTTGAATGTTTTGTATGACGTTGTCACGTTAAACTATCGTCCGACTTTACACACAACCGGTTTTTTTTAAACGCAAGTCACTCACTCGTAAGCCACTCAGAAGAGACGTGGGACGGGGGCGCGTCGCAGTCACAGCGCCCCTTGAATCAGTTTTCATATTAAATATATAGAAGCGTCGCGATCCAAAGCAGACAAAAGAGACGGGGCGGAGACGCGGCCTGCGAACAAACGACGCGGACTGCGACGCGCCCCCGTCCCACGACTCTTGCGCCTTACTGTAAAGACCCGTCCGAGACCTACCTACATTTTTTTACTTATATTATAATGTTAGTGGTCAGTTACATTGCGCGCCTTGAAATAAACTTTTTCTCTAAGATGCAATGAAATGTTAACCTTACGTTCCAAATAATAGGTCGGGACGTATCACGTTTTTTTTTTTTTTTTTTTATGTAAGAAAGGCCAGACAAACTAACTAGTGGGTCACCTGATGTTAAATGATCACCACTGTCCATAGACACCTGCTGCGCTTTACGCGATGCCAGTGCGTTGTCGGCCCTTAAGGAGAGGGAATAGGGGAAGGGGGAGAGGGAGGGGGAGAGGGAAGGGGTGAGGTATTGGGCCCCCGGCACTCTCACTGACCGTACGAAACGCAAGCAGGATTACTGCTGCTTCACGCCGGTTTTCTGTGAGAGGGTGGTACTGCCCCGGACAAGCCGGCCCATTCGTTGCGGGCGCGGTTAGACGAGTGCTATGTAATGGATTTTTATACAGAATTGCAGGCCTAGGCCGGGAAAGCGATCGTCTATTGTTTCATGTGACACAGCATTATGACATTTATAGGTCTATGGCATCATGGCATTCAGCATTAAAAAAAATAAGCAATATTTAGTTGCTTTCTTTGCAATTTTAATTCTTGAAGTTGTTTGAGAAAAACACTATACAAGCCTCGTATCATGCTGGCCTCCTGTAACCCCTTACTTCCCGGCCTGTATAGTAATGTACTATTAAAACAAAGTTTGGTTTTGCCAGCCATATTCTGTTAAGGTTCGCTTTTGTCGGATACAACAATAGGGATGTTGACGCCATTAAAAAATAATTCGAAGACACGACTCCAGTAAAAAAACGCTTTATTTTAGCCCTAAAAAACCAGATTAATTTTCGATTAACTGCAAAATTTGATATTTTATTGACAAATATAAATAGTTAGTTGATTGTTTATTGCCATTCAAATTCTTTGGGAGAATTGTGTTTTGACGGCTCATAAAAAGTACGTCAGTTGATCGTTGGTGTCAACATCGCTATTGGAGGACATCATAACCATCATCATCATTATTATAATACGTACCCCCGTATCGAAGGTCAGCGCCGGGCTGTCGCCGTTCTCGATCTCGGAGAGTGGCGAGTCGGTCTGCGCGGCGAAGAGTGGCCAGGCGGGGGTCGCGAGTGGGTCATGGGGCGCGTGGGGCCCGGGGGTGCAGTGGGCCCCGTGCGGCGCGCCGGGCGCCGGCTGCGTAGGCGTGCTCGTCGTTAGCGCCGCGAGGGACAGCAGCGCCGGCAGGTGAGACGTCGGCGTCGTCATGGAGGAGCCTGGTGATCAGATAAGAGCTAGGCTTCCAAGGCTTCTAATCGAGGGGTAGTGGTTAAGCGGATGATACAGTGGCAATATTTCAGAGCTAACAATAATACAGGTTGTAATCTAAATAGTGATACCGTGTGAAAACTGTTTGGACTAGTGAATGGTTTAAATGATTTATGTTATGTGTCTTAATTGCCTGTTTGTTTTCCAAATAAAGAAATAAATAAATCAGTTAATGCTGGAGAATACAATGCACTTAACTAACTTGTTTTAATTAGTCTTAATTTAAGTTGAGGTGTCCATACGAAGCCGTGGTGGCCTAGTGTTTTGACTTATTGCTTCGCAAACAGAGGGTTGTGGGTTTGAATCCGAGCTCGCATTTTGAGTTTTTCGGAATTTATGTGAGAAAATTATATTTAAATAATAATAATAATAATAATAATTAACGGGACAATTCACACCAATTGACCTAGTCCTAAACTAAGCAAAGCTTGTACTATGGGTACTAGACAACGGATAAACATACTTATATAGATTGATACATACTTAAATACATATTAAACACCCAAGACTCGAGCACAAACATTCGTATTATTCACACAAATGTCTGCCCCGACCGGGAATCGAACCCGGGACCTCAAGCTTCGTAGTCAGGTTCTCTTACAACTAGGCTATCCAGTCGTCTAAACATATTTGACATTTACCATGAGCTTTACGGTAAAGGAAAACCTCGTGAGGAAACCTGCACACACCTGAGAAGAAATTCAATGGTGTGTGTGAAGTTCTGAGGAGGCTGCCCTGCAGTGGGACGTATTGTATAGGCTCGGATGATGGATATGAATGAGCTACGAACTTGGTCCCTCGTCAGCAGTGTCGACAGTCTTGCTGAGCTCTGGCGAGCCGGCACGCTCATCGTCCACGGCCAGTTGCCTCCCCAGCTGCAGCAGTTTCTTCACGTGGGGCGTGGCGCGGTGCGCGCGCGGCGTCTTCGAAACCATCTCCGAAACTGATACCTGATGAACCCATAGTTAGAGTCCTAATTTAAGAAACATCATCTTTAGAGAACACAGTAAGAATTGTGCATTGCAGTTGATGAAACTCTTCAAATTAATAATCTGACACCAGTGAAACACATTCCAGGTAAAGGAATGGAATATGTTATCTTCGTTTGTTTTTCAGAATAAATTTTGGGGTATTCAAGACCTGATTAAATACTTAAATTATCACTAATCCAGTGAGCTATTTCTTCGACCTCATTTTGTACTTACCATCAAGTAAAACAGAAAGCGCTGGTTAGCTTTAAATAAATAAAAAAAATCAGTGGTCATAAACTTTGCAATTTTATTGTCTAGATGCTCATAAACACAACAATGACCGTATTGCCAAATGCATGAGTGCGTGTCTTGATGTTTTTGAGTAATCATACCGCGCCGATAGTGACTTAAGTATTGTCAGGTATTTGTTTTAAGCAATTCTCATCAGTGTCAGCTTTACCAACGGGTAACCGAGATTGGCTTAGACTATGTTACTTTTTATAATATTGACATAACATTCAGTAAGACCTAGGTAACAAAATAATGTCACGCTGTTGATGGTAGCAGAAATAAAGAATGCTTTCTTACCTTCAGACTCTCGCAGTCACCATCCTCGTTCTCCGTATCGCTCGCCTCGTAATCAACTAAATATTTCTTCCTCATAATAGGAGTAATAACAGCTGTCTTATTTGACTTATTAAAAGACACCACAGCTTCTAAATCCTCGTTGCTATTGATGATCTTCTCATAAAGCGAATCGAAGCGCTCATCGACGACTTTCAAGCTGATCTTGCTCTGGTCTACGAGTTCAGAGAGACTGATGCACTTGTCAATTTCGTGGAAGTCTTCCATGGTGGTGAAGGTCTTCTGGCACTTGCCGCAGCGGAGGGGGAGGTGTTCTTTGAGGTGGACGAGGAAGGCTGCGTGGAAGAGCTGGGGGCGGCAGAGGAAGCGCCGGCCGCGGCACAGCGCGCAGTCGAAGGTCAACCCGTGGGCGCGCTGCTCGTGCCTCCAGCGGCAGTCACCGCAACAGAACACCAGTTGACACACTATACACGTCACCTATGTAAAATGTACTCTTGAGTCACGAGTTGCGTCCTGCTGTAATATTCTTAAACAAACTTCTTCCGTGGATTAAACGCTGAGCCCGACAGACAACCGCAACTTGACTCGCAATAGCATTCACCATCTCTTTCTAACGTCATCAAATATCGGGTGTCAGAAAGAAGTGGTAATAGATACTTTGATTCCCAGTGCGTTAGACAATAAGGCTTTGGTTCGCTAGTACAGGTCTTGTTATCTAAAAAGAGTGCTGGGTGAGAGTGGGAACGCTATATCTACGGTAAAGTGACATAGTAACGGTACAGTCGCCCAGGCGTATCGCGGACAGGGCGAACCTTTTACACTGGTGTACTATCGCCCCAAGCGCCAGATAACCACCTTAAAGGCCCAGTTTGCGTGCAGTGGCTAGACATCTGTCCATAACAATCCATAGCAATAAACATCAACGGCTGCAAGCAAATTTGTTATGAAAATGGGTATCTGGCGCTTGGGGCGATAGTACATACATAACATTCCCTCGTCACGCCTCACCTCCTATCTCAAATTTAGATGTCCAGGGCTCTTTTTAGGCGCAAGCCACACAGAAGAGTCGTGAGACGTCACGGTCACAGCGCCCCTCGAATCAGTTTTCATACTAAATTCATGGAAGCGTCGCCATCCAAAGTAGACAGAAGAGACGGGGCGGAGACACGCCCTGCAAACAAATGACGCATCCCCGTTCCACTCCTCTTTTGTGTGGCTTGCGAATTATCTGCCAAGTCGGTTCAATTTGTTTTATAAAAATTTTGCTGTTGACCGCGACTCCGTCTGCCAAGAATTTGTTTGTTATTCTATACTCTTCCGTTCAGCGTAAAGAGGTAACACGGTTACTTTCGCATTTATAATATTAAAGTAAATAAGGA
This sequence comes from Archips xylosteana, assembly GCA_947563465.1. Taxonomy (NCBI): domain Eukaryota; kingdom Metazoa; phylum Arthropoda; class Insecta; order Lepidoptera; family Tortricidae; genus Archips; species Archips xylosteana. The sequence goes on from OX387357.1 coordinate 21,147,916, forward strand.
AATAAGTATTTACAATAAAAAGTGGCATAAACTAACTAAGCAATTATGTGTTTCAAATTTTAAGGTCTTTAGTTTCAGGACTGCGCTTTGGTATAATGAGACAGTCAGTCAGGACTTTGAATTTTATATAAAGATGAAGAGAAGCGCTCTATTCAACGTTAAAACTCGTCGAAACTGAAATGGCCCGAGTGCGGGCACTACGTTGTAACATCAGATATTTCGGTACCAAAGTCTAATCGTCTTTGCCCGGGTTAGTCGAGTGTCCGAGTGGCGGCCAGCGCCGGGGTAACTCGGTTGCCGGGACACGTTTTCGCTTTTCTGGCGGCGACGTAATCGTATCAACCGGGACATCTCGTTAACTTGCGGCACGGCGCCACGAATGAGGCATAAGGCCATTATTGTGTTGTTTTATTTTAAAAATACGTGTGAAACAGTCCACGTGGAGAAGGAAAGTTCTCTGTGTAAACTTGTTGATGTGGTTAGGTTAGCGATAAACTTGAAAATGGTGCACTTCTTTCCATTAGCTGTGGTTAAAGGCGTACTCTGTTTCATTTTACTGTCGTGGTTTATTGTGGTTATTGGTTAGGATGATTCCGTGTACATGGGAGCTGCTTCAAAAATTAAATTCGAAAATAGAGAAAAAATAAATAAAAAACATTTATTTCATCATCATCCTCATTTCAGCCCAAAAAAGACGTCCACTGCTGAACATAGGCCGCCCCCAAGGCTCCCCAAACAGATCGGTCTCGTGCCATCCGCATCCAACGCGATCCCGCAACCTTAACCAGGTCGTCGCTCCATATTGTTGGAGTTTCTCTGCGGGAACGCATTAGAAATAATGAAATCCGAGTAAAAACTAAAGTCATCGACATATCACGAAGAATCGGCAGACTCAAGTGGCAGTGGGCAGGGCACACCACTCGTAGAACTGATGGCTGATGGGGCAAAAAGGTTCTTGAGTGGCGTCCACGGACCGGAAGACGCAGTATGTAGGCCTCCAATAAGATGTACATTTATTTACATCAATATTATTTACAAATAGACAGAACAAAGGTTAAAAGAGGATAAGATAGTGTGTCAAATCGGACAATGCTGAGGCGTTTATAGTACCCCAGCGCTGATTTTTTTTTAGTTCAAGTTCGTGCCTCACTCTTTATTAAACACTATTGGCGTATGTAGACATGTGACACATAAGCGACGTATCGACGTGTGAAATCAATATCGATCGCTTTTTAGCGATAAGACCGCCTATTGTCTGCCTGAATTTTTATTTTTGTAATGTCACTGTACTGCTTTTGGTTTTCAATAAAGAATATTTGTATTGTATTGTATCGATTTTATACATATTAGATAATAGAAGATAGTTGGGTTCCAGACGACACCGTCGTAAAGATTCTTCATCGGAATTTTTGATTCAAGATATTGTTTTGTTTGGCGCCATACACTTTTAGTATCGACCATTGAATGAAATCATTGTGTAAAACCATTGTAAAACAATTAAAAAATGAAAATAGATAGCTTATAAAACATTATAATAAAACAGTAAATAAAAGAAAGAAAGAGTTTCTTTAAGAAAACTAACTCCGGAGCTGTTACAAACGTTCATAAAAAAAAACCATGGCTATTGAAATATTAGTTTCGCTCCTGCCTATATGTATGTCAACGTTAATCTTGGAAAGTAACTACTAAAATGTTTTTAATGCGTTTTCAATTAGATCATAGATTAAAATTAGACTGGAGCCTATGTAGGCTTTTTCTTACAGAAATTGGATGTTAGAAAGAAGTCGTAATAAAGATGCAAAAGCATGCTTAACAGAATAAAAGTGAAGTCTTCGCGAGTTAAGTTTCTGGCTCCAGTTCGATCATAATATACGACTGAATAACGGAGACTTAGAGAGCTCTGACACGTGATATATTTCAGCAATTCCATAACAGCTTCGAACATGGGGCCACTCTAACACACGCTGATGACACTCGACCGGTTCCTGACACAGCGGCGATGGCGGCCATCTTCGTCTAACGAGCTGCAGCCGTGACCCACCTCGCAACTACCCGTAAGTGGGCTCACTCAATTACTATCACTAATTCGGGTACGTACAACCAAACTTAAGTACAAGAGAAAGAGCAGACGAGAGAAATAAACGCTTGTTTTCAGAGTAACAGGTAAAACATTAAATCGTTAACCCTAGGTTATGGATGACAGTTTCACGTTTTGATACTTCGATATTTTGATATTACGAGTCCTGAACCCTTAACCTTGTTGAACCCCTTAACTCAGAGTTACATACTTAGCTAACTCTAGTCCGAAGAAGTCCGCATAAATGATCAGAATCATTGTTTCAAAGCATATTATTTGTTCTGGTAGGAGCAGGCCACACAGAAGAGACGTGGGACGGGGGCGCGTCGCAGTCGAGGTGCCCCTTGACTCAGTTTCATACTAAATGTACTTATAGAAGCGTCGCGATCCAAATCAGACAAAAGAAACGGGGCGGTGACGCGGCCTGCGAACAAACGACGCGGACTGCGACGCGCCCCCGTCCCACGTCGCTCTTCTTTGTGGCTTGTGCATTAAAGACAGAGTTAATTTTTTACAAACTTTTACTCAACTTGTACTTCATAAGTTTGTTTATTTTTCATTAATGTTACTTTGTTTAGGTCAAATCTTTCAAGTTATATTTCACTCACTTCCAGTGGTACGACTGATTTTAAATTTGATACGGATATTATACTTGTTTGAATAAACTTTTTTGCTTCATCGCAGTAGCGTGGACACTATTACCCAAGTACAGAACCCTAAAAAAGTAAACGATTAGGTGGAAATCGATTTTTAACGCTGCTACGCCATTGAATCCAGTTCCATTCATATTTCATACTACTTAATAATTTTGTAAATACAACTAACAGACATTTCAAGTAATGTAATCTACAATCTATCTATACATATAATAAATCTGTAACAAGCCGGTGTCTGTACATTGAAGATATTTGAGAAAAACTGTCACTAGGGCTATTTATTAGCGCAATAGAACCCAAAACAATGATTTTTAGAATTATTGTCTGTTTGTCTGTGCGTTTGTGCGCGCTAATCTCAGAAACGGCTTAACCTAGAAGGATGCGGTTTTCACTGATATGTTGGTATTTTCTTGGATTAACATCCAAGAGACTTTTAGTGTTTGTTTTATTTGAATCGGTTGACAAATACGAAAGATACGATACTTTCAGTGTTAGATAGCCCATTTATCGAGGAAGGCTATAGGCTATATTATCATCACGCTGGGAGTACGGTGGTGAATGTGAACGCGGGTGTGCGGGGGGGGGTTCGGTGGGGGGAGGGGGAGGGGGGGGTTCGGTGGGGGGGGGGGAGGGGGGCTAATTTAAAGGAGAGCCATAATTGATGAAAAAGCAAATTGGATAAAAAGTTAAGCTGCCCAAATTACTAATTCCACGCGGACGGAGTCGCGGGCAAAAGCTAGTAGATAAATATTTCTCTAAGCAGATTTTTCGTCCTAGCTCAGTCTGTAGCAAATCATGTGTATCTTCTGGTTAATGTGTATCGGACTTCATACTATAAAAATAAAAATGTATTATGTTATCCAACTCACCGGGTCCCAAGATACAGGCTCAGCCTAGTTTGGGGTCCACCAGATACTGATTCATGTAAATTTTTAGTTTGTGTAGTAAATATTTTCTTTTCTTTTAATATACATATAAAGTGTCATTATGACACCAATCAATTTACATTTTCCTTCTTTTACTTTCGTTGTTGGCTCTAGACGTTTTTGCACCTTCAGTGCACTCGCTTTTAATGTGCGCTATATCACCGAGCGAGTGGAGTGTCTCGGCCGCCGTCCATTACCGCGCCACTCCACGCGATGCGGAGCGATGCCGATTAAGTCCACTGCCCACTTAGCTCCGGCCTAAATGTACGGGACATTTTCTTAAAGGCCTCTGTCGAATAAAGAAACCTTTTGCGCCGCCTTCAGAGTACCATTCATCACTTGTGTACCTATTAGCACGTCGTGTCTCGTGAACTGTTCGATAAAAGTTACTGGAAGCAATTGCTTTGGCGACCGAATGGTCGAGTGGTTAGAGGAACCGACTGTGAAGCTTGAGATCTACGAATGTTTGTGCGAAAAGTGTGGCTGTCTGTTATGTTATAATAGATGAGGAACCTTTCCCACACATTTGAATTCGTGGACGAAGACGCGGCAAAATTTAGTGTTCCCAAAACTCTGGCAAGACAAAACATACACATCATACTCGTAATATCGTCGCTTGAATGCCGCCGCACGCCTGAACGGGTTTAAATAAAACATGCATATATCGGTGTATTCAGGATTTACGCAACGGTACCTCATCCGGCAATACAAGGGGAACTCATGGGAAATTTGAAAAATCGCAGGTGGAAAGGGGGTGAGATATGGGGAACTCTCAGGGGGAGGGGAGCGAGAGATCAATCAAATGCGGGCCAAGTGGGGCGATGACAATCGTCAGATCTCGGCGTAGAAACTGGATACCAATTCTCGGTTTCTGCGCTGTTTGAATAAGATATGCTTATGGAGATGCAGTCGTGGGTTAGTGGCTTGACCTTTGGCTCGTGGGTTCGAGACAGGACGCGCATCTGAGTTTCAGAATGTATGTGCGAAAATGAAATAAAATGATATTTCATGTGATGAAATCCGCGCAAGAACTAAAGTCACGGACATAGCTCGAAAAATCGCCAGACTCAAGTGGCAGTGGGCAGGGCACATCGCTCGTAGAATCGACGGCAGATGGGGCCGAAAGGTTCTATAGTGGTGTCCGGAAATCGCAGTGTAGGTTGGCCTCCAACAAGATGGAGCGAAGACCTGGTTAAGGTAGCGGGAATGCGTTGGATGCGGATGGCGCAGGGCCGATCTGTTTGGCGAGCCTTGGGGGAGGCCTATGTTCAGCAGTGGACGTCTTTCGGCTGAAATGATGATGATGATGATGATGATGTGTGAAAATTACATTTGAAAGGAGGATGGGCAGATTTGTACGGACTCTGGTCTAGGGCACAATAACGACGATCATTGGAAAGGTATCATTACTATGGCGGGAAATCTCGAATCGCTGTGTAAAAAAAGGTATGCGAAGCTTTGATCAATTATAACTGTAGATCCACAGTCGTGCGCCCGAAAATGTCCGAGCCAAATGAGCGCCACTTTGATAAAAGTGGCCTTCTTTTTCCTCAGTACGTTGCGTGAAATTGTCAAGTTTAGCTGTCAATTGTCAACCGAAATTCGACTGTAATGAAGTAAAGACTAGGTTCAAATTTCTGTGTAGGTGATGATTGTAATTGGTACGCAAACAAATAAAAAAGTTCGGACATTCTTTGAAGGGGATTTTGTTCGGCAATGTGTATCTTCAGTTATAATTGACCAAAGATGCGAAGATAAAAAAAAGCATATGAAAACGCATAAAAACCGGCCAAGTGCGAGTCGGACTCGCGCACGAAGGGTTTCGTACAAACTAATATATAAAAATCTCGTGTCACGGTGTTTGTTACCGAACTCCTCCGAAACGGCTTGACCGATTCTTATGGAACTTTTTTCACTAGATTCCGTAGGTCTGAGAATAGGTCGTAGGCTATATTTTAAACCCCTATTTAATTCTTCGCGCAATAAGAATAGGGCTTCGCGGACGGAGTCGCGGGCAACAGCTAGTTATCTATAAAAATCACGTTTGTAGTATGGGAGCCCCTTAAATATTTTTTATTTTAACTTAATGATTTATTTTTAAAGTCAATATATAATTAAATATTCTGTGAATATTTCAAGTGTCTACCTGTTGCCGTTATCAATATCGAGCAAAAACGAGCAATAAAATCATGTTTGTTGTATGGGAGCCCCCTTAAATATTTATTTTATTCCATTTTTTAGTATTTGTTGTTATAGCGGCAACCGAAATACATCATCTGTGAAAATTTCAACTCTCTAGCTATCACGGTTCCCGAGATACAGCCTGGTGACAGACGAACGGACGGACGGACAGCGGAGCATCAGTAATAGGGTTTCCGTTTTTACCCTTTGGGTACGGAACCCTAAAAACAAAATTATGACAAAATCATCGACAGTTACAAAACATTCATAATCTGTAAAACGATACAGGACCATAGTGCCTATCGAAAAAACCTCTTTGATCAATTATAACTGAAGATACACATTGCCGAACAAAATCCCCTTCAAAAAGTGTCCGAACTTTTTTATTTGTTTGCATAACAATTAAAATCATCACCTACACAGAAATTTGAACCTAGTCTTTACTTCATTACAGTCGAATTTCGGTTGACACTTGACAGCTAAACTTGACAATTTCACGCAACGTACTGAGAAAAAAGAAGGCCACTTTTATCAAAGTGGCGCTCATTTGGCTCGGACATTTTCGGGCGCGCGACTGTGGATCTACAGTTATAATTGATCAAAGAAAAACCTTCATAAATAATAACGATAACTTTTTTCACACAAAGATTTGGGACTCCAGCCATAGTAAAAGTTTTAGTACACGCGCCTCTTTTTGTGTCGGGCGGGGGTTAACATCTCATGCATTACTTTTATGGGTTATGTTTTTCATGCGTATGTATTTATGTTGGTATGTAAAAATGTATCATTCTTTGACACGCCCTGCAGCCTAAACGGCTCAATGGATTTTGAAGTGTGAGGTGTCATTAGATTCGTCACAGTTTCGCGAGTGACATAGAATATATATTACATTTTTCCGGAATTTCCATGGGAACGGGAATTATACAGGCGAGTTTTTAAAGTAATTTTTGCATTAGTTGAGAAGTAATTTTGTATCACGAAACAACAATCACATTGTAGCTACTTTTCCTTTATTTATTTATTTACAAAAAACATTACACAGTATTACAGCTTAAAACTAATGCACTGTGCAATTATAATAAATTACAATGATAACTGAAAACATAAATTATAAATACATATAAAAAAAAGGATAAGAAAAAAAAAACAGGTAAAAAAATTAGCGATAACAATAAATACACGTACGTTCATTGAACAGTGGACATACGCTCATACTTTCGCTCACAAAATCTAAGACACGTTTTATCAAGCACGATTCAACAAAACAAACACTATTTAGTTACCCGTTGAAATATCGTAGACACGCGAGCCGTACCATCGCAACCTTCGCAGGTGCTATGCTAACGAGCCTGTCAGTGCCGGCCATCTATCACCCGATAAACTATCAGATAAACTGGCAGATAAGTTGCCGACACGGGTTACAAGGATCCTGTTTGCGCTCATTAACTCGTGGCCGCTTGGTTTTGTTTGGAGCCGCCTCGCCCCACGATCAACCCTTTGTTTTGTTCTAAACGAAAATTAAAGGGCCACTCCTAATATTGCCACTGCGAGTAACATACTAGTCATCAACATCATAATTATCGTCTCAGCTTATCAGGGTAACTTTTTAATAAGTGCACAAATTTTAATATGTGATACAGTGTCGTTAAAATAACAAATTTCAGTATTTTTCGTTATAATTTTTATCACTTATTTTTTTTATTTTTATTGGATGAATTACTATGAACAACCCAAATTTCAAGATGTAAAAAAAAATCTTGAACAGATAACCGTGATCTGTTAACGAAACTGAATCACGTATCAAAATTCGTCCCACTAGAAGGCATAAAGCGAAGGGTCGTGGGTTCAAATCCTTGCTCGCACCTCTCAGTTTTTCGGAATTTATGTGCGAAATTACATTTGTTATAAAATTTATCATGAGCTTTACGGCGAAGAAGTTCAATGGTGTGTGTGAAGTTCCCAATCTGCACTGAGCCCGTGTGGGAACTACGGCCCAAGCCCTCTCATTCCGAGAGGCCTGTACCCAGCAGTGGGACGTATAAGGCTGGGATGATGATGATGAAGGGATCCCGTGGAGTTTGTTACTCTTGCACGCTAAAACTTTATGACGGATCCTGATTAAATGTGGCACAGATAGTTTATGAACCAGGGGCTAAACTCAGGAACGGCCCAATACGGTTTGCGAGCGGTAATTCAATTGTTTGGGAGAGAATAGGAATGGGTTGAGCTTGGGATGAGCCTTATTTTAAATAAATATCTAATACCTTTAAACGAGCAATTCTTGTATATATATATGTATATATATATATATAATCAGGATCTCGGAAACGGCTCCAACGATTTCGATGAAATTTGGTATGTGGGGGTTTTCGGGGATGAAAAACTGATCTAGCTATGTTTCATTTTCAGAAAATCGCTTTTACTCGTGTTTTCCGGCTATTTTTGTTTGCATTAGAATATAAAGCTAAATTTCGCCGACTTCGAGCAGATCATAATGGCACATTAGAAATCGGGTGGTCGCGGATCCAGCCGACCTCGGTTCGATACCACGTTTTTTTTTTCAAGATTTTTAGTTTTTTTTAAGTTTATTTTTTATGAGAAAACGTCAAGTTTCTTCTTTTGTGAGAAAAAGTTACTTTTTTGTTAGAAAAAGTATTATAGGGAACGTGCAGTAACTATAGGCGGCAGCACTAATGCGACAGAAGAGACACTATGCGGACTGTAAAACAAACTTATCAAGGTAAAACATTCAAATTGATGGCACCCTTATGGCACCAGTTGGCAGCACCGTCTAAGTGCACGTTCCCTATTGGGAGCACAGAACAGGAAAAGCCGGTTGTCTGTAAAGTCGGTTTACGGACGATAGTTTAACGTGACTCACCCCCCCCCCCCTCCCCTCCGCTGTTTTTGTCAAATATCTTGAAAACGGTGCATCCTACGGCAAAATCAATGAAATTTTCATCCCCCCTTTAATGCCCCCGCGCTCCCTCCCCCGCATCCCCTCCCCCCTCTCACCCCCCACCCCCCACCCCTCCGGTGTATATAATCAGGATCTCGGAAACGGTTCCAACGATTTCGATGAAATTTGGTATTTGGGGGTTTTCGGGGATGAAAAATTGATCTAGCTTGGTCTTATCTCTGGGAAAACGCTTGGTACCGAGTTTCTGCCCGAGCAGAGCTCGGTCGCCCAGGTACTGTAACTAAATAAATAAGGCTCATCCCAAACTCAGCCCAAACCTCTCGCAAACCAGTGAATTTTGGCATTCCTGAATAGCAGTTTAAACCAAACCCAACCCAAACTATTAAATTATCGCTACCAAACCCGTGAAGGGCCGTTCCTGAATTTAGCCCCCGATTAACATATAGTATACTTTTTATCACGGAAAATTGCACAGTTCCCACGGGATAACGATAAACGAATTCTTTGCAGACGGACGGGAAACAACTAGTTATAATAGATGGTTTAAAAAATTACAAGGTTTTAATAATAAATAGTTTCACATACCTCAGGAGGAGACTTCATCTTGATCTAGGTGCATTTCGGTTGCACTATTCTTCATGTAAACACTTCACAAATAGACAAAACTCAATAAATGCGTATTTAATGAAAACCTATCACAGAACTGACGCAAGGATGTATCCTGCAGTCTACCCTCAAGTTAGTTGTTGATGTTTTTTAAAATTCTCTCCGCTAGGAAAAAGGCAAAGGTTTAGAACCATACAGCCAAAATCTTTGTGATACATATTTCCGTCTTCTCATCAAGTTATACTTTGTTTTTTTTTCGTGGGTCCATTTAATGAAAGAGGCTTTTAAAATAATAATAATAATAATAATAATATTAGGGGACAATCTCACACAAATCGACCTAGTCCCAAACTAAGCAAAGCTTGTACTATGGGTACTAGACGACGATAGACATACTTATATAGATAAATAAATACTTAAATACATAGAAAACATCCATAACTCAGGAACAAATATTCGTGCTCATCACACAAATAAATGCCCTTACCGGGATTTGAACCCAGGACCTCTTGCTTCGTAGGCAGGGTCACTACCAACTAGGCTAAAGCGGTCGTTATAAAAATAGTAACTATTACTTACGAAACCAAAAGAATGTAAATGGCCATTACGTCCTTGCTAATTGTTAAATATTTGCTGTGATTTATTATTCAAAAGGGTTTTTCGATTAAAAAACACGTCAAATTGCTTACCTTTTTTCTAATGCTAAAAAAAATTAAGTAATAGTTATTATATCAAATTCAAATGACATGTTGCTTGCTTACATGTTGTAAAATTACTAGGTGTTATACAATATAATGTGTCAAAGATGCGCCTGCAAGGGCATTGCAACATCTAAATAAAATCTAAAAATCGAAAATATATAAAAAAAATCTAATACTTATATAAAATATTTTATGAAACTTTTTTTCTGTATTCAGTAGGTCTGAGAATATTTAGGTCGTAGGCTATTTTTTATACCTACCCCTATTACAGCTAGTAATACCTAAATCTAATTTTGCTTGTTCATTATAGTATATTTGTGTATCGTTCCGTGAGTCACAGACAGTTCTGACAGAAAATCAGCGCTGCAGGCGTCTAACGCCTCGGCATAATGCTGAGTCAGCGACCGTTTCACTTTTGCGGGGACACACATGCAGAGCTGTGTATGTACACGTTTATTACTCCATTGTTTGATACCTTTGTTTTTTTTTTGTGTGTGTACTTTCTTGTATATGTGTGTCTTGTAAAAGTGAATAAATGTCTTCTTTCTTTCTTTCTTTCTTCTATTCTATACCTTCCTTCACACACTCGTTAACTGCTTGCGTTCCGTTTTACACTGAGTTTTTTAAATGCTATTGCTCGGTCATTCCATTCTAGCCTATATGTATACGTCCCACTGAAGCTCACGCCTCCTATGATAATGAGAGGACTTGGGCCATAGTTTCCACGCGGGCCCACTGCGCATTGGGAATTTCACACACCGTGAAATTTCTTCGCCGGTGTGTGCAGGTTTTCTTACGATGTCATTTTTCACCGCAAAGCTTAGGGTAAATTTCAAATGTAATTAACATTCCGAAAATCTCAGTGCGAGCCCGGCCTCGAACCCACGACCCTCTACTTCAAAGGCCATAGGTCAAAATTATTAGACTACCTACTACGACTTTGATGTGATACCTATGTTGATATGTGATAATTTCCGGAATTTTCCGGTCCGGTCTTGTAGTGCACAAACGCCCTATCTCATGAACCGTGATAGCAAGACAGTTGTTGATATTTTCACAGATGATAAAATAAATAAATATCACGGTACAACTCACACCAATTAGTTATTGTTGTAAGCTTGTTGTTATGTATTTCGGTTGCCGCTATAACAACAAATACTAAGAAATAGAATAAAATGAATATTTAAGGGGGCTTCCTTACAGCAAACGTGATTTCTTTGCCGTTTTTATAGATAATGGTACAGTCGTTTCCTCACTTAAGTATCCACTCAGATACGTGGCTTTGAAAGCGCACTGGAGTTGAATGAATATTATAAACATAAATGTGGGTAAATGTTTGTATGGCCTAAGAGGTAATGAACGCGCACTACTACTACCCTACTTTATTTCGCTAAAAGTGGTTCAATAAACTATATTTCATTCATGAAACACATTGCGTTCGAGACTCAGGACGAATCATCTTTTTTGTTGCAGTGTTTTTTTTTGTTTACTTTGAATGTTAACATCGATTGTTATTGAATTTAAGCAAATTTATGTAATTTGATAAAATTTTGTAGTTCTGTATTTTCGTTTCTATTTCTAATTTTTCTGTAAATCTATAATGTTGTTTTCTATTTAATATTATTACTCAATGTGACTTAAGTATAATAAATTAATATTTTGACATGTTATTCCAATTATTACATTGATATTACGAGAATACGTATACATATTTACTGCCATAAGAAAGAACCGAAAACTGCATATAATCATTGCGCAACCTACTGTGAATATTATTACCGCCCGGCCACGACTTCGCGCAACAGGCGGTGCGGCGAGCTTTTTATCAGTTCACTGCGTGTGCCGCCAGGTAACCACAGAGCGGCAAGTGTGGCAGCCGCGCAATGAACAGAGAAAACGCTCGCCGCGCCGCTGGTTGCTCAAAGTCGTGGCCGGGCCTTTAACCGCCTTCTTAACTACATACGTAGATGGCACACCACGGTTGGTCACTATCACCATTCAAATAGCCAAGTTTAGACATAACCGTGCAAGTTGCATTACATAGCAGCGCTGGATTGACCACTTGAATCTAGTTTGCTTTACTGCCTCGCAATGTAGTTAAAACTTGCCCCTTTTTTTCTGACAAGTCTAAGGTCTAAACTCGGCTCTAATATTATTCCCCGTTCGTGTCAGTTTTTTTTCTTTCTTTTATTGGCACTACTAGATGGCAGCACTGCGCTGCTTATACGTCGGTATCAATTCACTTTGTTATTTATTATCTACGAATAACATTATTATTAATTCATGTGGTTACACTCGTATAAGATTTTATGTGCTAGTTTATTTCTCGCTTCTTGAAATTTTAGAAGCTGGAAAAATCAAAAAACTCGCTCATATAACCAGGGGATCGAACCATAGACCACATGCGCCGAAGTCGCATACTCCACCACTGGACCAAACGATGACTTAACTTACACTGTGAAAATTAAAATCAGTTGATGCAACTGACGTTATTAAATTCATTCCATCATCCGTTATACCAGCGAAAAAACGATTTACCCTCAAATAAGGTTATATTTATATACCAGTCAATTTTCTACCCGCAATGTATGTTTTTTATGCGATTCGTTTCTTGCTTTCGAAACAACCACTGTGTCGTTACGCTAAATACATTATTTTTTTCTACAATGTCCTCAATTCATTTAACTCCTTTTATGAAGGCGAAAATAGTCGTGTTGTTTGAGAATAACACATCTATTAGTGAAATTGCTCGTCAGCTGAATCTAACGGTGAGTTAAAATTTTATGCAAATCTTGTAAAGATAGTAATATTCTATTTATCCTTGTGAAAAGACTGTATCATTTTATCTTTGTAAAACAGTGTCGTTATGGCTTTTAAAAATTTGCATTATGACAATCAGTAGATAATAAAGGAAACATTAAACTTAAAATCATTTTCTTTCACAGCGAAAAACCGTCAGATTGTGGGTAAAACGGCATGGAGATTCTGGCGACGTAGAAAGGAAGCGTCCAGGTTTTCGACCCGTCATGTTTACGTCTCAATCTGCACGTCATCGAGACATTGTTGCAAGACACACTGCAGACCCTTTCTTATCGACCAACGAAACAGCAACTGCTCACGGCATATCTGCAAAGACAGTGCGAAAACATTTACACGCTGCTGGATTTAAAACATACAGACCAGCAAAAAAAATCCCACTGTCAATTGTTCACCGACAGCAAAGAGTTCGTTTTGCTGAAGAGTATTTAAATTTTGATTGGTGTAATAATATAGTTATATTCACAGACGAAAAGTCGTTTAAATCCGACAAAGATGGCCGCAAGATACTGTGGCGGAAACACGGAGATAGGTATAATGAATGTTGTGTATTACCAACCAGAACCAGTGGCAGAATAACTTTAGCTTATTGGGGATGGATGTCATCAATGGGGCCAGGTGAAATTGTGGAAGTTGGTGGTCGCATGAATAGCGCAAAATATTTGGATATTTTGCGCGATGTCATGTTACCAACTGTGCGTGTAGCGTATCCTGAGGGCCAAATCTACTTGATACAAGATAATAGTTCGGTGCACAGTGCTCGAATTGTGCAAGAATGGCTCACGGCCCAAGATGACATTATTATTATTAACTGGCCGTCAAAGAGTCCAGACCTAAATGTCATTGAAAATTTATGGGGCCAAATGGTCCTTAACTGGGATCCATCTAATGTAAGAACAACTCAAAACCTCAAGGATCTAGTTTATTCAACTTGGGAGTCGATGCGAGGTAGTGACTTATGTTTAGCAATGGTAAATAGCATGAGAAGCCGTCTTCAACAAGTAATCGATAATGAAGGTAGATCCTTGAGGTATTGAAAATTAAATCGGTAGCTAAGGTTTTTCTGCCCGCTTTATACCATTAAGTTTATTTTTTTGTTACTATTTAAGTAAGATGGCCAAGTGATGGTATTGTAAGTAGTTTAGATAAAACATAACGCATGTTTCTGTCTAAATATTTACATGTTGATTCACTATGTGGCTATCTGCTTTTATAAAATTAATTAAATCATAAGTAGCAATTATGTTTAACACTCACTTTATTTACTCATTAGTATTATTAAATTTCGAAATATTACGGTTTGTTTACATGTCATGTCAGAATAAATGTTAATCGAATTCAACAAAATGTATTTTTCTGTAAGAAAATAAAAATCTTTTTTAAAAATTATTTTATTTTTCATTTAAACTAATTCTGTATTAGATTCAAATTGAAATAAAACTTGTAAACTTATTAAACAACATACTTAAATACAAAAAGCAAATAAAAAAAAAAAAAACGCAAAATCATCATTGTGACTCGAACCCTAGGCCTCACGTTTGTAAAGCCAACGCTAGACCGCTAAGCCATGAAGCACATTAAGAACTTGTGCAAAAATAAGCACCTATTGATATTAGAAACGGTAGTCTGTTCAACTAGGCATTCATTAATCTTATACCATACAAACATTTACCCACATTGATATTTATAATAATTGATTCAACTCCAGTGCGCGTTCAAAGCCCCCTATCTGGTGGATACTTAAGTGAGGAAACGACTGTACGGAACCCTTCATGCGCGAATCCGACTCGCACATGGCCGGTTTTTTTCTGATGCAAAAACTGTCCTAAAAATGGTATAGGTAACGCCACGAGGGTTGAGGCAAATGATTACACACACAGCTACATAAAGTACTGATTGCAAAAAGCTAGTGAACGAATGAAACGAGTGAGTGAATTAAAATGTGTTATATTATATGATCTTATGATGAAATACTTACGCAATACTTTTTCTTTAATTTTTCTTTTTTCATTTAACCTATTTTTGAAATAAAACAATTTGAAACTGATAAATATGCGAAAAATATGCTTATCTGATTAAATAAAATAGATGAAAATATATTAAGGAGGATTAACGACCGCTTTAGCCTAGTTGGTAGTGACCCTGCCTACGAAGCAAGAGGTCCGGGGTTCAAATCCCGGTAAGGGCATTTATTTGTGTGATGAGCACGAATATTTGTTCCTGAGTTATGGATGTTTTCTATGTATTTAAGTATTTAAGTATTTATTTATCTATATAAGTATGTTTATCGTCGTCTAGTACCCATAGTACAAGCTTTGCTTAGTTTGGGACTAGGTCGATTTGTGTAAGATTGTCCCCTAATATTTATTTATTTATTTATTTTATTAATTTCTGTTTTGTCTGAACTACATCTATTTTCCTAAATTATTCTTAACGAAATAGTTTGAATAAATTTTTAGTCAATCTTGTAATTCTATGTCGAGTCTGTTGAACTTGCTATCGGTACAAATAAATGTCAAAATTCCGCTGTCATTACATGACGTGTTGTTGTGTGCGTGACCTCAACTCTGATGGCGTTTTCTACATATAAAGCTTTGAACTATGGTTGTTGATCAGTGTGTCCTCTTCTGATTGACCCAGTATGCAAGGGACGCCCTGAAAGTCAAATAGCATAACAGAAATACCACATTAAGGGGCTGTTTCACCACCTTATTGTCAAACTACTGGTTACGTAACCAATGAATAAACTAAGTACTGCACAAATCTGTCGGCCAGTTTTTTTTCAGTTTCACCACTTCGGTCCTGTGCAAACTAAGTACCACTTAACTAATCGTCGGTTTAACAAAAAGTCGGAATAGCAACGTCCCATTTCACGACCACGGGTTCCTGTTCGCATATTTTCGTTCAAAGAGTCGCTCATTATTAAAGCAAAATTAATCGTAAACTATGTAATTTTTAAACACATCTATTTTTTTGCATAAACAAATGTGTAACATTATAATTAATCCAAAAACGGTATTTATTTACGATACTTTGGTTAACAATAACAAAGAAAAATAAAATCACGTAAAAAGAATCGAAAAGTGGCGCCAAACCCTTTGACAGATTAACTTTTTTTTTTTAATGGCGATGTACAAGTTCAGGTAGAACAAACGATTGTGCCACTGAAAAAAGTCTGTAATTAAAAAATATTACGAAATTTTGGATTTATTTTTAAATACTAACAGCGTACCTATATTTTTTATTCAAATCTTGATATTTAAATTCTCGTTTGCAATTTAGCATGACTTCTTTCTTTAAAAAATAAAAAATACTTTGATTTATTTTTCTGAAACCGGCTTAAGGGCTCTCCAACCATGGCCACAAAAAAATAAACTAACTAATTAAAAAGATATGAGACTGATAAAAATGCTAAATGCCACCTGATCTGATGGTCAAATTAAGAAATAGTAAAATAGTAGTATCAAGACTGGTGAAACAGAATTTTTTATTCCATGTGATAAATAAGGTTATGATCAAGCTAATCCGAACTTTAAAAAAAGTGATGAAACAGCCCCTAAATAGGGTAATTCCGGTGTTTAATGATGACAAATATTCGGCTTAGGGCGCGCTCGGCTGCGCTCGGGCCGATGCCGACTCGACTAAGGGTGCTTTTCCATCCGCTCATGCCAAAATACCAGATTTTTAAAATACTACATTACCTATTTACCACATTTCTAGCTTACTAGATTCTCGTTGCACCACATTACAAAATCGAAGACTACTCAATAAAGTGGTTTTCTTAGACATCTGGTATAGTGAGAATGTAATAAAAAGGTACTGTAGTATTTTGAAAAATCTGGTATTTTGGGAATGTAGTAAGTATTTAGGCACGAGCGGCTTTTCCACCACAGACGTGCTATCGTATAATAAGAAATCATAGGACAATGGAGTCCATTGAATGGACACCAATTGGCCTAGTCCCAAACTAAGCAAAGCCTGTACTTATTGTTACTGGACAACCGAATAAACATACTTTATAGACAAATACATACTAAACATTCAAATTTCGTCATCATCATGCCGCCAAACAGATCGGTCTCGTGCCATCCGCATCCAACGCATTCCCGCAACCTTAACCAAGTCACCGCACCATCTTGCCGGAGTGCCTACCTACACTGCGTCTTCTGGTCTGCGGGTGGACGCCACTCGAGAACCTTTGCGACGGCCACTAGCCGTTTTAATGTGGTCGCTACTAGTGGCTCAATGTGCGAGGGCCCTTAGGCTGCGTTTCCACCAGAGATGTGCGAGGTAGCTGAGCGGTGCGAGGATGCGTAGCGAAGATGTGTAGCGGGCTCTTTTCAAATAAGCGGGCGAGGTGCGGTGAGGCGGGAGCGGAGCGACGCCGCCTAGCAACACATCCCTCGCAACACATTCCTCGCACACATCTTTCCCTTCTTTTGTTTTGTATGTACAAAAACCTCGCTCCGCTGAGCCGTTTCCACCAGAGCAGAGCTGAGCAAGGATAGGTAAATGAAGTGTTTCTATTGGTTCATGACAAACACATCCCTCACAACGCATCCTCGCACAGCTCCGGTGGATACGCAGCCTTAGGGCCTGATTTATTGGATTTTGCGAGCTATTTCATAGGTTACACCATGGGTATACAAACACAATTAATCTAGGGTTCTATTATCCTATATCTGATGTGATTGCGTTTGATTAATTCTGTGGGTTCACGACCAAATGAATTGGAATTTTCAACGCTAGTGCTGTAATGTGATTAAGGAAACACTGTTGATTACAAATTTACTATTGAATTGTACACATGGTTTGAAACCAATTGTATACATAATTTAATATGTTACGTTAATCTATTCACGTTTATTTTATTTGTATTTTCGCAGGCTGATGTTTTTAGGGTTCCGAACCGTCTGTCACCAGGCTGTATCTCATGAACCGTGATAGCTAGACAGTTGAAATTTTCACAGATGATGTATTTCGGTTGCTCCTATAACAACAAATACTAAAAAAACAGAATAAAATAAATATGGGGGCTCCCATACAAAACACGTGATTTTTTTTGCTTGTTTTTGTTCGACATTGATAACGGCAACAAGCATTTGCTTGAAATATTCACAGAATATTAAGTTATACATATATTAACTTTAAGAATAAATAATTAAATTAAAACTCGATAGGGACGAATGGCGGAAAAAAGGAGAGGCCTTTGCTCAGCAGTGGGACACTATAACCAACTAAAAAAAAAAAAAATATTTAAGGGGGCTCCCATACAACAAACGTGATTTTTTTGCCGTTTTTATGGATAATGGTACGGAACCCTTAGTGCGCGAGTCCGACTCGCACTTGGCCGGTTTTGTATAATAGTTGACAAAGAGCTGTACCACCCTAAGGCTCAGTGTTAGTTTTTCGATTTGAAATGTTAAAG
This sequence comes from Archips xylosteana, assembly GCA_947563465.1. Taxonomy (NCBI): domain Eukaryota; kingdom Metazoa; phylum Arthropoda; class Insecta; order Lepidoptera; family Tortricidae; genus Archips; species Archips xylosteana. The sequence goes on from OX387357.1 coordinate 21,166,228, forward strand.
TCCATTACAATTTTAAAGCTAACGTGAAAATCAGCGTTATTGTTTACTAGCTGTTTCCCGCAACCTCGTCTGTAAAGAATTGGTTAATCGCTATCCCGCGAAAACTATGGAATTTTCCGGGATAAAAACTATCTCATGTCTTTATCAAAAATTTCGTCTAAATCGATTCAGAGCTTTAAGCGTGAAGAGGAAACGACAGACAGGTATCGAGGTAGTGTTAATTCAAAGATAGGGTGACAGGACCAGTAATGGACAAGAACCAACCATGGACATTTTTTTCCATAAACCCAAATTTTAAGAAACGTTTATATTATCAACACTATGCTCAGATAGCTCATGGTTATGACTGGTAAAGTCCATGAATGGTGGGCTATAAGGCATTGAATCTTTATTGTCAATTACTGGGTAACTACTGTGCTTAACATGTCCATAATTGGTGCCGTCCCCTCATCATCATCATCATTTCAGCCGAAAGACGTCCACTGCTGAACATAGGCCCCCAAGGCTCGCCAAACAGATCAGTCCAGTGTCATCCGCATCCAACGCGATCCCGCAACCTTAACCAGGTCGTCGCTCCATCTTCTTGGAGGCCTACCTATACTGCATCTTCCAGTCCGTGGACGCCACTCGAGAACCTTTTTGCTCCATCAGCCATCAGTTCTACGAGCGATGTGCCCTGCCCACTGCCACTTGAGGCGATTCTTCGAGCTATGTCGGTGACCTTAGTTCTTGTGCGGATTTCATCATTACTTATCCTCATAACTTATGGCACTGAGAAGTGGCCGCCGTCTCCCTAAATGACTTTAATTTTCAACCTTTTCTTACTTTTTGTAGCACCTAGTAATTATTATGGAGTCCATCTATTACGGTTTATAGGCGAACGTGTAGACAGGCACAGTTAACACAAGTTTAGTTATGTAGGATTACTCCTTAAGCCTCTTTTTGGGTAAATAAGCCTAAAAAGAGCCCCCAAACGCAGCGTTGCCTGGCGAAACGGGCAGGTGCGACCACCTCGTATTTACGACTTCACGAAACAAGTACTAGTGATTGATGACCTTTAAATACCTAAGTTTTGCCGAGATTTCAGTTTGAAAACAGAGGTCGTGATTTGCAACGGCGAGCCGACCAAGGCAAAGCGCCAAAATTAAACGGAAATGTTTTTAAATGGAAGTTTCAATTTAAATGACTGATTTAAAGCTACATAATGTAGGTTGTACGAGCTGTTTGCCCGTGGAAGGATGTAGGTAATGTAAAACTGTTGTTAACTGATAAAAACGTATGTTTAGGTTGAGTGATTTATTGACACTGAATTGTATTACAAAATATTATGCAAATTAAGTATAAACGTGTGACGTGCACAGCGGGTGCAGCGTAAGCTGAATATTAATGTCGAGTTTGCTCGTACATAGGTAGTCCTGAGACCAAGCGGAAGTCAGTAATTTTTTTTGGCATATTCTACAATTTTACGCTATGCTACCAAACGTTACACTGGGTGGCGTGCGGTTGTGGTACTCTGGAGATAAGCTCTGGTTGAGTTCGATACGTCAGTGTAGTTTGGTGTTGGTGATAGTTGGGTTTGTGTGTGTTCGTACAGTGTGGAGGTGGAGGAACTGCATGAACACGCATTTCTTAAACAAACGTAACTATTGTAAGGTCGCGGGTGAGCAAAGTAATTTTTTCAGTTCATTAATATGGACCTCCGCAAAGTAACGCCTAATTCAATAAATTAGATACGTCAAAAAATAAACTGGTTAATATCTTTAGCCTGGTTTAGATCAGCAAGAAAAATCGTGAAAGTTGCAATAGGTACATTGCGGTGCTCCATCGACCACTTCGAACTCATTCGCTGTACGGCCACGCAATGTGCGCAACTTGCACGTTTTTTCTTGTAGGTCTAAACTCGGCTTTTGATGTTAACCCGTGCTTAAAAGTGACGGGCTTCAAAAAGCCGTGGTGGCGTAGCGGTTTGATCTATGGCCTCTCAAGCAGAGGGTCGTGGGATCAAATCCCGGCTCGCACCTCTCAGTTTTTTGAAATCTATATGCGAAATTGCATTTTTGTAATTTACCATGAGCTTTACGGTAAAGGAAAACATCGTGAAGAAACCTGTATAGCATACACCTGCGAAGAAATTCAATGGCGTGTGTTCCCAATCCGCACTGGACCTGCGTGAATACAACGGCCCAAGCCCTCTCATTCTGAGAGGAGGCCTGTGCCCTGCAGTGGGACGTATATAGGCTGGGATGGGTGGATGGAAAAGTGACAGGAATCTTATGCCAAGATCACACGTACCGAGTAAAATCGTGCGAGCAGCATTACATTGCAGGGCCACGGGGCTAACGAGTTACAAGTGACCGATTGAGAGCCGCAATGTAATGCTACTCGCACGATTTTACTCGGTACGTGTGATCTTGGCATTAGGGTGGTTAAGGTATTCAACATCTATGTCGATTGGCTACGGCGTCATTCTCATTACTTAACTAAGTGAATGCACTTAACTTGATCTCGAGTTTGTTCAATTAAGTTGAAACTTCGGCGTGAATATTCATCTCGCGCAGCTCCGTTTGCACTCTGTTCACTTTACTAGAAAAACTTGGTAAGTTGAGTAAAAAATCTAGTCGACTTTGGTGTTCTTCAAGTAACTTGACGGTCGGCAAATTAACTAACTAAACGAAGTAGAGTTGTGCAAACATTGCTTAGTTAATTAGTATCAACTGACCTTTATAATTGGGGTTGTCTATTGTTTGTAGATTTACTAATCGAAAACCATTTCGAGATAAATGTTTTTAAATCGTTTTCTGTAGTTGTTTAATTTTAATATAATGTAATGCACTTATTTAACGACCGCTTTAGCCTAGTTGGTAGTAACCCTGCCTACGAAGCAAGAGGTCCTGGGTTCAAATCCCGGTAAGGGCATTTATTTGTGTGATGAGCACGAATATTTGTTCCTGAGTTATGGATGTTTTCTATGTATTTAAGTATTTATTTATCTATATAAGTATGTCTATCGTCGTCGTCGTGAGATTGTCCCCTTATATTATTATTATTATTTATATTATTACATTTACATATTATCGTAGACGGTCCAACTTGTACTTTAATCGGAGTGGAACAGCACTATTTTGAATTCTTCACAATTTACGCGTAGATTAAACTACGGAGTTTGATTTGGACCCGCTGCCGAGATTTTCGCGCGTATTTGTATGTAAGTATGTAGGTAAGTAATTATTTTTTTGATCTCAAATCTTTCAACCCACTAAACGGATTAATATAATTAAGGTATCTTTAGATACGTCTTGACATTCCAAGTATTCTAAGATAGATTACGTTAAAAAGACACGGCGCAGACACGTACGTGTTTTTATTTTTATTAACTTTTGTGTACTGTTTTGGTGATTGATCAATAAAGAATATTTATGTTGTATTGTATTGCCGTATCAGTATCAGACAACATACGCGCATACTCAACTGGCCGGGCAGATATGAATTCGTCAATAGAAATTGTATACTTAGAAGAATATTGTTTTGTCTGCCAAAGCACGTGTCTGACACGCTCGGTATCTGTAGACATGAATTAAGTCTTCGAATTTATAAATAGATTTATAAAAGTATATTGCTCATATTATTCTCTCGGCAAGGAAGTCGTGGGTACGGAAAGTAAAATATAATAAAGAGTTTATGCGCAGTATTAAGATAGGGCAGCGGCGTTATCGCCGCAGCGGCTAATGGAGCGTCTCCGAGCGAGTCCGGCCAAGCGCGAGTCGGGCAAGGGCAGAAACTAAAAGCCTTGTGCCTGCTTCATAGTTGTCTGCGCTTACACTGTGTTTTCGTACAGGAAGGAAGTGGATCAATTCTCCTATTGAAACCCGAAAAAAAATTAATCCTGTTTTCATTACCATGCACTACTTTTACTAGCCCTGACATCAAAAAGCCGAAATGACGGCACGCTCGTTTCGCTCGCTCGGCTTGCGCGCTGTTGCAGTCGTAGTTCTAACATAGCCTAAACTATAACGTAGCTGTAAGGGGTAACCCCCACTTTCATTTAGCACACGTGGTGTTTAGTAAAGATTAGGAAAATTTAATTTAAGTACAAGGATTTTACTTCGCTAGTTTTTATCACCGAATTAAATATAGAAGATAAGTTCAAGTTCATGATGCTTGAAGTATCGCCAGAATCAAGTGGCAGTGGGCAGGGCACATCGCTCGTAGAACTGATGGCAGATGGGGCAAAAAGGTTCTCGAGTGGCGTCCACGGACCGGAAGACGCAGTGTAGGTAGGCCTCCAACAAGATGGAGCGACGACCTGGTTAAGGTTGCGAGATCGCGTTGGATGTGAATGGCACGGGACCGATCTGTTTGGCGAGCCTTGGGGGAGGCCTATGTTCAGCAGTGGACGTCTTTCGACTGAAATGATGATGATGATGATGATGATAAGTTCACCAAAATATTATAAGATGACTTGTTAGTGAAAAGTAGCTAAGTCAAATCTTAAGCTTCAATTTAGCTTAAGTTAACTAACTACTGTGTGTAAATTATCCGACAGTTCAATCTAGGAATTTAAGTAGTATACTTTTAAATATCAAATAGATACTGTTTGTAGCTGAGAAAACAAAGAAAGACTTATATTCTTTACGCTATTATTTGTTCTAATAAATAGATTTAAAGAATCTGCAGAAATTTGGTACCCATTTATATTTCAATGCTTTTGTCCCGTGTTCGCTATCAAGCATATTTTTAGTATTGAACTTGGCAAAAAAAATCACATTTCTGTTTTTGGTGGGATTTTATCTAATAATCTCGTGTAACGGTGTTTGTTATCGAACTCCTCCAAAACGGCTTGAACGGTTTTTATGAAGCCTTTTTCTCCATATTCGGTAGGTCTGAGAATAGGTCGTAGGCTATTTTTTATTTATACCTCTAGGTGATATGTGGCAAAACAACATTTTGCTGGGTCAGCTTGTCTTTCTATAATGAAGTAGTATGCTACTTAATCTGTTGATGAAGCTTATTATCGTAGTGTCGCTTCGATATATTGTCCGACCCGTAGCGTCCGACCAACAAACAAGCGAGCGGAGAGTTGCGGGCTCCCGGCACCTGCTCTGATACTGCTCCGTAGGTATTTGTTCTCTGAGGCAGGCCACAAAAACAGCTATTCAGAGTTCCTTTAAAGTCAAAAACAACGACTAAGGCAACCGATTCGTGTGATACATGAACACAAATCACGCTTGGGATACAAGAGAATGAAGAGGAGCCCCACTGCTGGACAAAGGCATCCCCCCATTTTCTCCATTCATCCCGATTTTGAACGGTGTCCTTACAGTCCCAAACAGTTAGTACCAGGTATCAGTCAGTGTCGTCTAGATCCCGCCAATGCCTCCTGAGAGTCCTGAGCCTACCTCGTCTCCGCCATCCGTCTTAGGGCCGATACAGACAGACTGGATTCCAACAGCAAAGTAACTGCAAAATGCCGACTGCCCATACATCATCATTGCATTGCAATCGGCAAAACTGCACGCAAACTGCACACTAGCTGCGATTGAAATGTATGCGGTCGGCAGTCGCAGTTACGCTCCAGTTGGAATGCAGTCTTAATCACAATCATAATAATTTCTCGTGTATGGAATTCAGGTAACAAACGTCGACGTCTGTAGCGGCCTAAGGTACACGTCTAGGTCCCGCCAACGCCTCCAGGGGCTAAATTCAAGAACGGCCTAATACGGTTTGCGAGCGGTAATCGTTTGCGAGAGGATAGGGAGGATAGGGATGAACTGCTATTCAGGAACGCCAAAAATCACTGGTTAGCGTGAGGTTTGGGTTGAGCTTGGGATGAGCCTTATTTATTTTACAAAGCGAATTAACAGGAAAATAAGGCAAGTCAGATATGAAGTATCTTTTTTATTTATTTTTTCAACTTCATTTTTTTATTACTTTTACGGTCATCTCATGAAACCATATATTTCAAACTAAATACATTTGTATTTAGTTTGAAATATATTAGTATATGTATTAGTTTGAAATACATTTGTATTTAGTTTGAAATATATGGTTTCATGGGATGACCGTAAAAGTAATAAAAAAATGAAGTTGAAAAAATAAATAAAAAAGATACTTCATATCTGACTTGTTTAAAGTTGCACAGTAGCGCCATCTCTTGGTCCAGGTGAGCGGGTAGCTCCGAAGGAGTGTTAAAGTCTCTCGGTAGAGGGCATAAACATAGATGAGTGCTTTATCACTGCATAAGGTGATTATAACAGACTGAAATGTACGATGTATGGGAAAGATTCGTCGCTAACTTCTAGACCAGCGGTGGTGTAGGGGTAAAGCACGCAGCACGGAACGCTGAGGACCTGGGTTCGATTCCCAGCATTGGTCTTTTTTCTGGGGTTTTTCTGTGCATCTATATTTCAGTTTATATTTAGTTTGAAATATATGGAAAATAAGGCTCATCCCAAGCTCATCCCATTCCTATCCTGTCGCAAACGATTCAATTGCCGCTCGCAAACCGTGATGGGCCGTCCTGTGTTGTTTGTGCCCCTGGGCGTACCTCGTCGCCGTCATTCATCTTGATGTGGTATCCAGTCTGTGGCTATTTTACCCCACCGATTCGGATCCATACGGCTCATTCCCACTTCAGCTTGCTAGCCTTGGCGTGGCACGCGCATTGCTAATACTACACACACATGTTTTGAAGCCCTTTGTTTTTATACTTAAAGGCTTATGTCACTTCAATTAACATAAATAGGTATGTTCAAATTTGCTGAAATTATTTGCACGTGTTTATTCTGTTTCCGCTTTGCTTGTCTAAATTTAAATTAATACCTTCTTTTCTTTATCACCCGACTGTCGAAGGAGGGTTATGTTTTTCGAGCGTATGTATTTATAATAATAATAAATCATTTATTTTCAGATCAATAGTGAGGATCCATAGAGTGTTAGTAAGCAATGTTCTTATAAATCTATATTAGTAAAGGTACATACATTAATTTATGTGTCGTAACAAACAAAATTGATTGTATTAGACACCCAGTGCTTTAGTATAACACAATCTGGCTCATCCGCAATAACTCTTATGATCCTGTTATTACTCTCACGCGATTGCGCATCGATGCGAATTTTTTACGCAATATTGCATGGAACCCATCCACATGTGCATGTACGAACATACCCGATGCGCTGCAGTAGCGAGGCAGTCCCAACAGAATCCTAAAAGCATTATTGTATACATAACGCGCAGAGCGTCGTATGCTTGTCGCGTATACCGTACCCATAGGCCGCCCGAGTAAAATGTTTGGCAGAAAGCCTTAAACAGAGTTATTTTAACTTCCTTTGTGCAAACCTACGAGCCAGCATATTGCATTATGTATCATTCTTTGGCACGCCCTGCAGCCTAAACGGCTCAATGGATTTTGGAGTGTGAGGTGTCATTAGATTTGTCTCAGCTCCGCGAGTGACATAGGATACATATTTTCCCGGAGTTCCCATGGGAACGGGAATTATGTAGGCGGGTTTTTCATCTGGTATTGAAATTAAAGTTATGAATAAACTGTTGCCATTTCTTTCATGACGTGTTTTTCATGTTTTGGATTGTAAATAATCTTTTGTATTAATATTTATATTACTGTATGTTATGTTTACAATCTGTTTTGTGTGCCAAACTTAATTAATAAAAAAAAAAAAGAAAACGTCAAGTTCATACCTACGTTATTATTTAGGTTTCTATCCCGCCAACGTAGTGGCCCCACCTCATAACCCAATATTAACCCGCCCGCATACCGAGCACACCGGAGACGACTTCGGCCGCCCCCCACTGTTTGCCGACACCTCGCACCGCCTTTATCACCACTCACGAAGGCCCAAATTTCCTCGGCACAAGGACCAGGGCAAATAAATACCAAACGTACCTTATTTGAATATAGGGGATGAATATAGATTCAATAGGCATAGCTGTTTGTTGGAAGTTCCACGTATTTGGGAACTGCGGGTTTTTTACTGTGAACGTTAATTTAACACTTACTGATAGGCTACTTGCGCGAACGATAACAGCGACTTACCTGTAACAAAAAATAATACGTTATCAAAAAAAAAATCAAAATCAAAACGTTTATTCTGCAAGTAGGCCGCAAAGGGCTCTTTTACATGTCACTTTTTTTTAAAACTACCAGCGCTTTCGTAAGGACCATCATTGCCAAGAAGAATGCGCCGCAAGAGGCTTGGCAGGAAGTCATCTTTTCAAATTACAATATAATAAATTACAAACTAAAAAACCATACAAATATAGAATAAAGTAAAAAAAAAAATAATAATTAAGTATATATATAACGGCGTGGGAATAATGGGAATGCTTCCAGGGTTCGTGTCGTCACCCTGGCTGACGCCACTATACCCACCACCGCCTGCATCATCCATACCTAAGGCTTATGTCACCTCTTAGTTACGGATCTAGCAGGATAATTATTAAGTAGAGACAAACAATTAAGTAGAGACAAATAAATGAAAATTGATAAGAATACTCAGCTTTGTATTTTCTTATGACGCTCCCTCGATACACAACCGTCCAGGTCAGGTGCTCCGCAAAAAGTGCCCGACCTGACATCCGTTTCAATAAGACGAAACCTCAAAAAGAGGGAGCGAACTGTCACTTGGTTTGTAGCGTCCTTATTGGTTGCAACAAACCAAGTATCGTGATTGGTCGTCTTGTTCAAACGTCACAAAATAACAATGTTCTTTGACAGTCTTATTTATTTTAATTATCACCTTTTTTTATTGTAATTTAAAACTGAAAATCGCATTAACAACAAATAACAAAACACTGATTATTTGTATTTCAGACTTGATCTAGAATAACTCAAATTAAATTCTTAACTAATTAAAGCAGTAACAATAAATGGCGCCACTGAGCTGCGCACAGAAATGGAACTAGTAGCTAAATTCTGACCTATTGGATATCGATAATGTTCAAATTAACTTCTATTTAAACAGTAAATATTCGAGGATTAAAATAAATTCAATTTTGATGTCGTTGCGCCGATACGGCCGTTCTGACAGGCGGTGCGCGCTCTGCACTGCACTGGCCATTGTCTGTAAAAAGAAAAGTTATCTGAGCTAGGTATCCGTACACAGGCATTACCTAGCAGTCTATTTAACTATGTGACCCACGATGTAGAGTCACTCAACTGGAACCGATACTTATTTAAGTTAGGGCTCTAAGTATTTAATGGCAAACCTAGCAAAATAATGTTTGCTAGACGCATTTTTAGTTTAGTTATTTTATTATTATTTAGTTTCTGTCACTGAGATTTATATAACAGTGGCGAGTATACACATGCACATAGTTTTCATACAAGTGATACTTATGATGCGTAGAATAATTTAATCAAAAATTCCATATAAATTTTGCTGTTAGTACATTTCCGTAATGTCCAACATTATTATTATTGTTTTCTAATATTGCTGTACGTCTCACTACGACAACAATGCTTTGCAAGGGAGTGATGCTGTGCTCTGGGCTGTCTTGTAAGCCGTGGTACACAGGGGAAAAAGGAAAATTGTGAAGGTCGATGCTGTGCTCTAGGTTTTTTTTTTTAAAAACCGTGGTACACAGAGGCTCTACAATAAAATAATTTTAGGAAATATTTATAACTTTATAAGAATAAGGTTTGATGCTGTGCTCTGGGCGGTCTCGTACGCCGTGGTACACAGAGGCCCTAAGGAAAAGGTAGGATCGATGCTGTGCTCTAGGTCACGTGACCGTGGTACACAGGGGCTCTAGTATTGGAATTTAAGGAAATTAAGATATCACATGGTACTCTGCATATAACGTTAAATGTTATTTTCTGAGCTTTTAAATAAACAATGAGTAAACGGTTTGTAATTGCTGGTTTGGGTTGCTGTAATTTACCGACATTACGAATGACTTTAATTATGTAAGTAAACGCACAGGAATCGAACCCATACTGTAAAGATAGAGTAAAGTATAGTGGAGTAAAGGTAAATAAATAATTTGGGGACTCACATGTCTTAAGATTTTTCGGTGTCAGATGAATCCGACCGAAGAATATCTGCGGTGGGTGGAGTGTGACTGCACCCTGGTCGTGGGGAGCGCGGAGTATGCACGTTGGCCTGGAGCTCAGCAGATGTGAGGTCTTGTTCTTGCGCTGATATGGCCGCCTGCTCGCTCGGCTGCGGGGCGCGGCGCAGCTGGTCATGTGCCACTTTGCGCGGCCGCCCGCGGCCGACCACTTTCTTCACCAAGTAGCGATCGTGCTCCAGGACTCTGAGAACTTCATAAGGGTCACTAAATTTGAGGTCTAAACAGGTCTGGTTACGGGGATTATTTTTGATTAGTACGTAGTCCCCTCGTTGAAAATGAACGATTTTTGCCTTTGTCTTGTCGAACCTTTCTTTGTCCTTTTGCGCAGCGGCAGTGATGCGCTGACTCACAGCCTGTTGCAGCAGATCCACGTCGATTGATTGTTCATCGATGTTGACTAGGTTTAAAAGTTCTGGGGGCACGCAGTGCTGGCGGCGGGTGAGCAGCGTGAGTGGGGCGACGCCAGTGACCCGGTGCGGTGTACAGTTCATTGCCAGCTGGAGGCTATCTAAAGCAGTGTGCCAGTGTATGGTTTCGTAGTTTTTAATAATTACCAATGCAGTTTTAAGCGTGGCCATGACGCGCTCGACCTGGCCATTAGCTCGGCTTACTCCTGGCGATATAGCGTGAATGTTTATACCATACCTGCCGCAATAAGTTTTAAAGTCTCCAAGAAACTCGCGGCCTCCGTCCACTATTATTTGTTCTGGAGTTCCAAACAGATGTACTGCTCGCTTCAGTGCTGCCAGTGTGCTAGAGGGGTTTTTATTAATCACGTAATGAAGTAACACGTATTTAGAGAACGAATCTATGGTAACAACCACATATTCGTGCTGTCCAGTAGTGCCCAATTTACCGGTAATATCCATGTGGACAACTTGGAATGCTGCCGTCGGTTTCTGGATCGGATGGAGTTCAGCTTGTACTGCTCCTGAAGGACCTTTTGAAGTCCTACATACTATGCAGTTATCGACAAAAGTACGAACGATCGTACTCATTTTGTCAAACCAATAAGAGTCTTTTACCTTTTGCAAAGTCTTTTCCCATCCTGCGTGCTTGAGAGAGTTGTGGTAGCTGTTGATGAGACTCCACTGAAAAGCTTTCGGCACCACTACAGTGTTGACTTCTCCCATTGAAGGAACAGACTGGGAGCGTTTCAGGACACCATCCTCCATATTATAGTTGCTGATAGACTCATTACGCCCCAGTGCATCTATTATAGGACGTAAAGTGTGATCACGGTGCTGCTCTACCTTTAGCCAGTCTAGATCCCTAGTCATGATATTGACTTCCATCGAACTTGGGTTACGACTGAAAAAATCAGCGTGTTGCAGCCGCTCTCCTTTTCGATACTCTACCTCAAATTCGTAATTCTGAAGAAATGACCACCATCGGTACACGCGAGGCAAGAGTTCCTTTTTGTGTTTGGAAGCTTTAAGAGCATTACAATCTGTAATTACCTTAAATTTGCGGCCATACAAATATTGGCGGAAGTGTTTTATAGCTCGTACTACAGCCAACGTCTCGAGCTCGTACGAGTGGTACCTGCTCTCGACGTCGGTGGTGCGCAGGCTCATGTAGGCCACGGCGTGGCGGCGGCCGCCCAGCACCTGCACGAGCACGGCGCCGTAGCCCAGGCTGCTGGCGTCCGTGTACAGCTCGATAGGCGCGTCCTCCTGAAATATGGTTAAAACAGGAGAGCCAGTAAGATGTTTTATAATCGTGTCACGCGCCTCTTCGTGCCTGTGATTCCATTCCCATTTGGCCCCTTGTTTAGTCAACTCATATAAAGGAATCATTACCCGAGAAAAATTTGGAATAAAGCGTCGAAAATAACCAGCGAGACCGTTTAGCTGTCTCACCTGCTTTACATTGCTCGGGATCGGCGATTTGACGAGAGCTTCAACTTTACGAGGGCTGGGACGAACTTCACCGTCCGATATAACATTACCCAGGTACTCAATGGATCGTTTGAAAAATGCTGACTTTTCCACATTGATCGAGAATCCAGCTTCCTGAAGCGCGATTAAGATCCTCTCTATGTTAGATAGACCTTGTTGGAAGTCTGCGGCTTTGCTTAAAACGTCATCGACATATACCTGAGCGACTCCAGCGCTGCCCAGCAGTGGGAAGAGTGCCCTGTTGATACACCGTTGATACACCGAACACGCGTTGCTGAGTCCAAACGGCATCGTCAGATATTCATACAAACCGTCGGGCGTGACGAATGCAGTCTTCTCTATCGAAGCTTCAGCGATAGGGATCTGATGGAATCCTGCTGCCATGTCGAATGTTGTGTAGTAGTGTCCGTTTGCAAGTTGATCGATCTGGTCGGATATTAGTGGAAGAGGGTAGTGGTCACGAAGTGTATTAGAGTTTAACTCGCGGAAATCCACGCATAAACGATCGTCACCGTTCTTTTTCTTCACTAATATAATTGGACTCGAAAATGGAGACTGACTTTCCCGAATAATATTGTGTTCTAGTAGATCTTTAATTATATTACGAACCTTTTCACGTTCTACAGGGGTTAAACGGTACGGCCGTCGCTCAACGTATTTATCGGGATTTTTCAATCTAATTTCCAGTTGCCCAGTCTTAACACGGGTGGTTGGGAATCCTCGAATAAATAGGTGAGAGTACCTATTTAATAGAATTCGCAACAAATCTATCTCGTTACTGTCAGTGAGGTCACAGTCAATTTTGTCAAAAATCTCGTTGTGAGATTGGATATGCAGTATTGAAGGACCGCGGACAAGTTTTGCGCCATGAGCGGTCACTAAGACGTCAAGGTTAGTGTTTTTAATTAAATCTACCCCGATCAAAATCTTCGAACCCATGTTATAGTCCGGCACAATAAAGAATTGCATTTCAACATGAGTTTCGTCGATCATGCAAACGGTTTTTAATGTCACAGTAGAAATTACAGGAAACTGACCAATACCTTTTAAGTAGTTGACAGTGTGAAGCCTCTTTCCTGGAAGTTTCTCAGCTACAGACTCGGACATCACTGAACACTCCGCACCGCTGTCGAAAACTGCGTTGACGGTAAAATCACCAATACTGACCCTCATTGGTGTCAATTTGTCACCACCTACACAATTCACATTTGATACTACCGACTTTTCACGTTTGAAGCAGGTTTCAAACGTATGACCTACCTTCGAGCAAAATGTGCAGGTAGGTTTATTTTGTGTTACCTCCATCTTATTAGTTGGCGGTGCCGGTGTCGGTGGGCGTAAACTGTCACTTTGTTTGAAACGACAATCTCGCGAGATATGCCCGTTTTTCTTACAGTTTTGACAAAATGGTAGGATTTGGGATTCTTGTAAACGGGGTTTCTTATTAGACAAAGCGGTGTTTGAATAAGGATTAGAGCGCTTAACGCGTATTGCTGATGCCACCGAAATTAGTTCAGGTACAGACGATGCCCTGGCACTAAGTAACTTTATGCGAAGGTTTTCATCATTAACGCAGCCTATCACAGCTTCTACAGCGTCGTCATTATTTAATTTGTCTTTTGTTACGCGTTTCCACAGAACCCACGATCGTGTCAAAAACTCTGCTATATCTTTTGAAGAGTCATAGCTATGCTCACGAAACTTAACAATGTCGCGCGAGTACCTATTTTCTGGCTCGAATGTAGTTATTAAATTATCCCGTAATTCTTCCCAGGATGATGTAGTCACCAGCCAATTATCTACCCACAGTTTAGCACGACCTTTAAGCAAGCTACCAACCTTCATTCTGACGTCGTAATCTTTGAGTTTATAAGTCTCAATAGCTTGGGACACGTGCTGACACCATTCTCGTATGCCCACATTGGCATCCGGGTCGAAGGAGGGTAGAAAAATGTCATTTATTTTTACCTTCTCATCGCGATGGGTAGCAATCTGATCGGTCATTTGCTTCATCATCTGCATCATATTTGAGAAAAACTCGACTGGTACACTCTGCAGTGTGTGATTACTCGTGGAGATGCCGACATTTGATGGGCTGGTACTTACATGACTTTCAAGATGCTCGGCAGAAGCCAGAAGCGATCCCACTTCTGATAACGGCGTGGGAATAATGGGAATGCTTCCAGGGTTCGTGTCGTCACCCTGGCTGACGCCACTATACCCACCACCGCCTGCATCATCCATACCTAAGGCTTATGTCACCTCTTAGTTACGGATCTAGCAGGATAATTATTAAGTAGAGACAAACAATTAAGTAGAGACAAATAAATGAAAATTGATAAGAATACTCAGCTTTGTATTTTCTTATGACGCTCCCTCGATACACAACCGTCCAGGTCAGGTGCTCCGCAAAAAGTGCCCGACCTGACATCCGTTTCAATAAGACGAAACCTCAAAAAGAGGGAGCGAACTGTCACTTGGTTTGTAGCGTCCTTATTGGTTGCAACAAACCAAGTATCGTGATTGGTCGTCTTGTTCAAACGTCACAAAATAACAATGTTCTTTGACAGTCTTATTTATTTTAATTATCACCTTTTTTTATTGTAATTTAAAACTGAAAATCGCATTAACAACAAATAACAAAACACTGATTATTTGTATTTCAGACTTGATCTAGAATAACTCAAATTAAATTCTTAACTAATTAAAGCAGTAACAATAAATGGCGCCACTGAGCTGCGCACAGAAATGGAACTAGTAGCTAAATTCTGACCTATTGGATATCGATAATGTTCAAATTAACTTCTATTTAAACAGTAAATATTCGAGGATTAAAATAAATTCAATTTTGATGTCGTTGCGCCGATATATATATATAAAAAAAAAGTTAGTGTTATTAAAATATTTTTGACGTGACAACGTCTAATAAATCGATGAACGCCGGCTGCACGCACGAAAAAAGATGACTCAGTGTAACGTACATAACGCATTGTCCCGTTACGCGTCCCGTTACGCTCGAGCCGATGAACGATCGGAGCGAGAGCGCGGCACGAGCGAGCGAAAGGCACAATCGGCAAAAGTTTGCAATCATTTCATCAATGTTTTATTATGACGTTGTCACGTTAAACTATCGTCCGTAAACCGACTTTTTTGAACTGCGTCCGTGTTCTAAAGCAATGTTTTTAACCAGTGGATCACAATGCTCTTTAAGACTTCTTAGGCGTAAATCACACAGTTAACTAAACCTGCATACACTTGCGAAGAAATTCAATGTGTGTGTCCCAATCCGCACTGGGCCCGCGTGGGAACTACGGCACTCTCTCATTCTGAGAGGAGGCCTGTGCCCTGCAGTGGGACGTATATAGGCTGGGATGATGATCCCCAAAAGAGGTAGGCAGAGCACACCAGCTACATTTAGGTTTAATAAATAAATAGATAAATAAATCGTGGGGCGACTGACACCAATTGACCTAGTCCCAAACTAAGCATAGCTTGTACTATGGGTCTAGACAACGGATAAACATACTTATTTAGATAAATACATACTTAAATGAATGTTTGTTCTCAGGTCTTGGGTGCTTAATATGTATTTAAGTATGTATCTATCTATATAAGCATGTTTATCCGTTGCCTAGTACCCATAACACAAGCTTTGCTTAGCTTACTTTGGGACTAGGTCAATTGTTGTGAATTTGTCTCGTGATATTTCATATTTATTATTATTAAATAAAAAAAAAAAAAAAAAAATATATCACGGGACAATTCACACCAATTGACCTAGTCCCAAAGTAAGCTTAGCAAAGCTTGTGTTATGGGTACTAGGCAACGGATAAACATACTTATATAGATAGATACATACTTAAATACATATTAAACACCCAAGACCCGAGAACAAACATTCGTATTTTTCATACCAATATCTGCCCCGACACGGGAATCGAACCCGGGACCTCAAGCTTCATAGTCAGGGTCTCTAACCACTAGGCCATCTGGTCGTCTAAACATTCAAGACTCGAGCACAAACATTCGTATTTGTCATTCAAATATCTGCCTCGACCGAGAATCGAACCACTAGGCCGTTTCGGTGCTACTTTTTGCTCGCATCGTATCATAAAGCCATAAATGCGCTACGGCGCGGCAACAGATACGCCCTTTTGGGCCGCAATCGGCGCCACCTGTTGCTGCGTGGAGAAACTTCAAGAAAGCGAATAATCCAACAACAAATAATTATTTCAGCCGGCTCTGATTATAGGTTTGTTTAGTTTGAGGCGTGTGGAGGCTTTTTTGAATACGACTCTTAATGGATACTTTTCTTAGCTTCGTATGTAGATGATTGGATAGCCAAATGGTTTATGAACCTGACTACAAAGCATGAAGTCCCGAGTTCGATCCTAAATCAAAATCGAAGGTAAACATACGAATAGTATTTACTATTTTTATTTTTGTTATTTTTTCTTTACTGTTTTTGGTGTTCAATAAAGAATATTTGAATTGTATGTATTGTAGTAGTTGTTCAAAAGAATGTTTCTTGTCACAAGCTTTATTACTTTAGTTTTAAAGTTAATCCAAGTTATGCCAGGAAGAAACAGTAAACACTCTTGGCAATCGTAGCTATGGTCGAGCGCCAAAAATTTCCCTACTCTACCCTCGTAATAAGTACCTACTAACTTATTGCCTGGTTATTGTTTCATCTTTTCATTTATAACTTTGATGCTTTATGTTAGATGTAAGCATGTCAAGAAAATCTAAACAGGCCTCCCTGAATCGAATGCGAAGTCAGCACAATCAAATCATCTAGTGGATCAGTTAAAACGGAGACGTGACCAAAACTGCTGACTGTCAAACAGAATAAATCAATTCAGGATTAAAATCTGATTATGTCCCAAAATGATTATAGCAAATAAACAACCCGATGAATCAAGGATGAATCAGGTCAAACGCGTCATACATTTTGACAAGGCCCCGCTCCAAATAATGAAGCGGGCGCGTGACGCAAACGTCCCGGTAGGCGGCCATCTTTAATTCAATATGGCGGATCGGAAACCTTCGGAGCCGATTGTCTCCCGCGCAATTAACCAGGCGAGATCGTGCTACTCGCGAGCTCGAGTGTAGATACTGGGCGAGGTATCGTTTAAGGTTTTCGAAATTGAAATCTGATTTTATTTTAGCCAAGTGGAAATGCGGAATTTCACGTTTTGCTCTTCAAGTTGACGCGCGTGACACCTGACGTAGAGAGACAAGTAACATGTTGTCACGGACTTAAGAGGAATTTGGGGATTTTATTTTGTGTTCAAAGCGCTTACTTGAATGAACATACAATACACTGATGTATACTGGGCTGGGTATAAGAAAGCTCAAGCTCACTCAGAGGGCGATGGAGAAGGCTCTTCTCGGAGTTTCTCTGCGCGCTCACATTAGAAATGATGAAGTCCGCGCAACTACTAAAGTCACCGACATAGCTCGAAGAATCGCCAGACTCAAGTGGCAGTAGGCAGGGCACATCGCTCGTAGAACTGATGGCCGATGGGGCCAAAAGGTTCTTAAGTGGCGTCTACAAACCGAAAGACCCAGTGTAGGTGGGCCACAAACAAGATGGAGCGACGGCGTGGTTTAAGGTTTCAGGAACGCATTGGTTACAGACAGACAAAGAATTTTAGTATTTGTAATAGGATAAAGAATTATACGACAAGGGCAAAACAGCAGGCGTAAACTAGGTAAAATACAAAAACATCATATCACGAAAATATCTTCACACTTCTGCCTTCTCTATTTTCAAACTACACTCATCCAAAGTGCCACTTAATGTTTTGACTCAGTAGTATTATGACTATAATATTGAAATATTCAAAAGTATCTTTAAATCAGTTAACATCGTATGAGTTTTTCAGAAGTTCTTCAATCAAATCTTCATTGCAGGCTAAAATAAATGACAGTCAGCATTTCCCCACTAGAAGCCTAATGAATCAAGTCAGCCTTTTCTGGATTCTTATCTCATTTGGCTTTTAAAACCCCGTGCGAATGCCGGCGGGTATCGGGCGCACTTCGCGCTATCTCCTCCACTCAACTGCTCATTAAGGCTCATTCATTATTAGCGGCACTTCCGCAAGTTCCGTTGAACATTGGTGTGGAAAATCAGGGGTTTCGTAAAATGTTATTTCTTCTTTTTTATACTTTAAATTTTTAGTTCTGCTTGAGTAAGATTCGTTGTGTACAGCGGGAAGACGCGTAACGAAAATGGAAAGGAGGTTTCGTCTGTTGCTTCATTTAAGTAATTCACCTGAATTAACTGTGGTGTAAACGACGATTGAATACATAAATAAAGTAAATATAATTAAAGCCGTTTTTGTTCGTGTTTTTCGAATTTTAATATTTTAGGAGGTTCAAAAAACGGTGGTATTTTGTTTTTAATAATTTATCGAATCAGACGTTACTTTGCAGTGGTCCATGATAACTTAAGAATATCATAAGGTCGCGGGTGAGCAGAGTAATTGTTAAAGTTGTATTTGGCTTTTTTGTTATAGTTAAAATCTTCCCAGGTGAATTTTTCGCTTCGAGCCCTTATCTTTCAAAACAAACGGAATCGTCATAGTATTAAGGTTCAAATTTAATGTAATGGCTCGAAGCGAAAAATTCACCTGGGAAGATTTATACTATTATATACACCTGCTTTCAGGCATTTAATAACTTACTGCTTAAAAAAACTATTTTCCTCAGGTCAAATTTGTACAGTGATTTCATTTATGAGAGATATTTACAAACATCTCTGAATCCAGAAGATAAACACTTATTCAAATGCCTATTAGGCATATTACAATAATGAGCTCCCGGTCGATGTTCCCGCGTACAGTCCAATCCAAAGATTATTGTGTCCACTTTTCACGATAAGCTTTCATTAAACTTGCATTATTTGTTTGTATGGCAATGGGCTGATCACGTTTGCCGTAGAACCGACCAACGTTGGAGCAGACGCGTCCTAGAGTGGAGACCACGTTTGGGAAAGCTTAGTGTAGGGCGCCCTGCAGCACGTTGGACTGATGGATGACCTTAGGAGGACAACTGGCAGCGGCTGGATGAGATGTTGGCGCAATATGAGGGAGGCCTACGTCCAGCAGTGGACGGATAGTGGCTGATAGATAGATGCTTATTAGGGTCAAATCTTGCAAGTTGAATTTGACTAATTTCTACAACTTCACTAATATTTTTGGGCTGATAGTATTCAGCTATTGGAGTCAATTTGAGTATATACCTACTTAATATATAAAACATTAAAAAAAAACGTGTTATTTTTTAGGAAAGGGAAGCAATTTGGCTACGTAAAAACAACCTGTTTAATAAACAAAAAAAAAAGGTTGTCTGTAAAGTCGGTTTACGGACGATAGTTTAACGTGACAACGTCATAACAAAACATTCAAAAAACAAAAATGATACTTTTTTTTAGAAGTTGGGCGCCGTCTTCGTGATAGAGGTCTTGACCATCGCTCTGGGTCGTTTCTGGTGCAAAGGTTGTCCATCGCGGTTCAGCGGGGCAATGCGGGTAGTGTTTTGGGCATCTTAGCGCCTGGTACGATCCGGGGCGGTTTATTTGACTGACTTTTTATTTTTATTTTATTGTATTGTGTGTATTGACAACTTGTAAAAATAACTAAGTATAATAAAGTAAGATGAATATTTTTATAACATTTATTCTCCTTATTCAAATTCAAAAATATTTTTAGGCACATCATTATCTATAGGTTCACACACTTTACCTAGACCAGTTTTAGTGTTATTGCTTTGGATTAAGGTAAAAAATGTATACAGCTTTAAGCCGACTGTACAAGATTATTTAGGCTTGCTGGCACGCTGCCACAGCGGCTATTCAGGAGCTGGCATCCTTTACAAGCCCCGGATACATCCAAAGTCAATGTCACTGGGTTCAGCACAAGCATCTCGTTTTTGTGCTACATAAAGGCTCTTGGTTTCGATTTAGCTAGACAAATTATGGCTGGCAAACACTACTGGGGTCTACGAAACTTTTTACCTAGAGCTTACTACTTACTCGTAACTTTTTATCGCTCTTAGAATCAGAAGCTCTGCTAACAAATTAAGTACCTATCTACCAACACTTTAGGATATGTTAACTTACATCAAAACAATTAGTTTTTAAATATAAATTAAGATAGATTTTTTTTAATCTTTTTCGCTAACTGAAACAATTCATTTCATTTCAACGGTTGTTAGTAACGTTTTTTTTCTTACTTTATTTATGTACTACAATAAAGAGTTTACATACATACATACATACATACAATTACTTTGCTCAACCGCGACCTTATGATAGCTACGTTTATGCAAGAAATGCGTGTTCATGCAGTTTCTCCTCCTCCACACTGTACGAACACACAAACGCATCTATCACCACCACCACACTAACTGACGCGTTTCAAATTCAACCAGAGCTCATCTTCAGAGCAACACAACCGTTCACCATGCTACCAAGATATTGTTACCAGATGTTAGACTCCATATATCTGACACATCACTTTCTTGCATAAACGTAGCTATCATAAGGTCGCGAGTGAGTAAAGTAATTGTTTCAGTTAACATTGATATGAACCTCGTATCGCTTGATTTAAAAATAATAATTTCAGGTCCCTAAGACGACAAATAAATTAAGAGTTTGTCCTAACGTAATCATCCTGTGCTTTTAACTGACAAGAGATTTATTTTCAGTCACCTCTTTATCGTTTGTCATAAACGTCATAACGATCAGCGGGCTTTTTTTAAAGATCTTTACGTTAACGTTAAGGTGTGGCCAGTGCTCACCAATGATAGTTGAAAGTTTCCGTAGTTTTCAGAGAGGTATCAAATACTAACTATTGATAAACTAAAACAATTACTTAAACTTAAACTAAGCAAGGTCGCGGGTGAGCAATGTAATTGTTTCAGTTCATTAATATAGACCTCCGCAAAGTAACGCCTGATTAAATAAATGTCTAACTATTAACTATTGTTTATAGGTAACGCCACCAGAGTTGAGGCCACGCACACAACCACATCTCTTGTAATGACAGCGGGATTTTGACGTTGTGTCATAGACCTATACCAATGGACCTGTGATACCTACAAATCATGCGTGTATACCTAAAGTTGTCACAAACAATGGCGCTCAAGGGTTGTGACATCGAAACCAAAATAGTCGATATCGATACTTGAACGGTTAGCGGACATTTCAAGCAGCAATGGTAATATTCGAGTTTCTTAGTGGAAAAGTTAGTTTGAAATTAGCTTTGTTCATAATTACTTCGGTTATGGCATATTCGTTACACAGGAAAATTTATAATGTTATATTCCTTTGGAAATTATAAGGGGTAAAGGTATCTCAAAATTAATAGTTCAAAAGGTATGTAAAAAAATAATTAAAAACCAACATACAAGTTTGCAATGTCTATTCACAAAGTCTTTTAGGTATGATCAAAATACCAAATCATAAAAAAAATTGTGAAAATCAACTGCAAAATGTACAATAAAACCGAACGCGCTTATTTCAAAAACTTGCAGGAATTAAGTAGTGTGTGATAACTTTGTGCTGACTAAATAAAATAACAAGTATAACAAAGTATGAAATGCCCTTTATTTGTAAAACAACAAAAATAATACAAGAATTTTTCACAATTGCAGTTTGGATTGTAAGTAATGTGTGTCATTTACTTTTTTTAACAGGAGAAAAAGTTGGGGTCTATTTATTCAAAATCACAAGTACATAAAGAAAATCCGGCCAAGTGCGAGTTGGACTCGCGCACGAAGGATTCCGTACCATTATCTATAAAAACGGAAAAAAATCATGTCTGTTGTACGGAGCCCCCTTAAATATTTGTTTTATTTTAATTTTATTTTTAAAGCGAATATATAACTAAATATTCTGTAAATATTTCAAGCGTCTACCTGTTGCCGTTATCAATATCGAGCATTAAAAAAACATGTTTTTTGTATGGGAGCTCCCTTACCTTTTGACCGCCACGCATCGTTTTTGTTTGGAACAAAATTGATTCTTATGCGGATGCGGGTAGGTTTAATTTTGTATTACCGTACTGTCGTCTATAGCCGACGCTGGCGGTCAAAAGGTTAAATTTTTATTTTATTCTGTTTTTTAGTATTTGTTGTTATAGCGGCAAGTGAAATACATCATCTGTGAAAATTTCAACCGTCTAGCTATCACGGTTTATGAGATACAGCCTGGTGACAGACGGACAGATGGACGGACAGCGAAGTCACAGTAATAGGGTCCCGTTTTTAGCCCTTGGGTACGGAACCCTAAAAAAGTGTACCGTACAGTTATTTTTGTGTATTTTTTTCGTACAGTTTATAAGGCTCGACACAAATATGAAACCAAAAAAAAAGGAATGGAAAATTGGGGACATTTTTTTTAGTCATCAAAGTCAATAGCGCTCTTGATTCTGAGCAAGACAATTCTAGGGAATCTGTCAAATTAGAACAGACATCGGTCAGAAAACATGGGAGTTATTGCAGTTCTACTTATGTCGATATTCAGCACAACACTAATGAAGAATGACAATTGTACTGAATTCAACAAAATCAAAAATACAACGATAAATGGAGAAAAATCTGCATTTCTATGATGGCAGCGACAAAAGCTTACCAAATTAACTATCACTGAGTAAATATTACAATCTAATGACACTATTTGATGAAAAAACTGTTACTAACCTATGAGAAGTTAAATTCAGTTGATTTTTCGTTTTTCGTGAAGCACACCCTTTTATGGAACACGGAGCCATATTGCGTTTTTATTAATAGATATCCACAACACAAAACCAAATGGAATAGTATTTAAAAATCGCTGTAAAACACTAAAAACTGCGCAGTTATCGTTCACTTGACAGCTTAAGTACCTAGAGCCTCTGTCACAAGCGGCAGCCGGAAATGCTGTCTACTCGTTATGTCAAAATATTTCCGAGCATAGAACAAACAAATGTCATGCCATCTCTTTCTTCATATGCCAAGTCACCTTAGAAAGAAATAGACCATATGTGTTTTTTGGTTTTTATGTCGATTTCACACATATTTGTATAACAAATGTATCTATAGTAGAATACCGCATTTCCATTTGTTTCCTATTTCTGTGCGTTGTGTTGTCGTTAAACGTCAACACAACGTCAAAATTCCGCTGTCATTACATGAGATGTTGTTGTGTGCGTGGCCTCAACTCTGGTGGCGTTACCTATATCCCTTTTAACAGTTTGATGTTACATACAACGTAACAAAGTCGTTTCTATTATTTTCTCATAATATTACGTTACCTTAGTTTTATAGCAATGTTAACCTTTTACCGACGGGCATATTCTGACTGAACAATATGAATTCTCTTCTAAACAGCTATGACAGAAAGTCTATTTTGTACTAAACATACTGTCAACTATATGTATAGTTGTAACTCGTAGGTAAAGATTCACGGTTTAAAAAAATCTTTTCGATGTTATAGCCTACACGATAAATTCATTTTCGATATTCAGATTCGTACCCGCTAAAATATGTTGTCTGCCAATCATTAAAACAAAACTTCGGCCAATTGACAACGGACGCGTCAGGCATTCAAATAGGTTGATGCGCGGACGCCGCTGACTAACACCCTCGTCGCTGTCAGCTGTCGGCGCAACACCTCGCCGACACCCAGTTAATAACTGAAGGACATCGATGGAGAATAGATACAAAATATACACCGTGTTTTTTTTTTATTTCGATTAACTTTAAGGGAAGATTATTGGTTAAATAGAGTTAATTTCTCGAAGAAACTAGTGTCTTAACTCTTACCATTTTTGAGATATTCAATAATTAAACTTAATAGCTGAACCAGTGTAAAAGGTCCTTCATTACGTCATTATTCATGTTTTAAATTTCGTCCGTAAACAGTTTTTCATTCATAGCTATTCGCTACAATGAGATTATTGAGGCGAGTTCGTTCGACATTACATAATTTTTCTTTTATTATGTGTCACATCAATTTCATAATTGTAAACATAGGAATTGTATCCATAATAGTTTTTATCTCAATGCAAAATGCCGCGATTTTTTTTTCCTTTTTAACAAAAATCAATATACCAGGGTAGTTTCTGTTAAGGTGGAACGGCACGCTCTAGGCGCGAAATTCAAACTTTTTACAATTTTTAATTTATTATAGGTAAACGGTGTAAACAATCCAATTGGGATGTACCAATTTTTGACAACGTATAATAAATCGAAAACCGTTTGCAGAAATAGGCTTTGTGAAGCGTTTTCAGAAATCAGATTCCAAAAATATGGTAAACTGAATTAAATAAAGAAATTTTTAGCAATGACCTTCATTTGACCCCTGCAGTGAATCATCACAGAGGCAGATATAAAGAAGGTCTACACTCTAAAGCAAATTGACAGTTTGAAATGTTGCTGTCCTGCTGAAAGAGTGACAAAGACAGAACTTTCATCACATGATGCGCACCTGGCTTTAAACAGTTGTCATTTATCGTAAAGTCCGAAATATATAAGAGTATTTCCAATGTATTTTTATAAATTTAATTATTAAATTACTACGTTGCAAGTAAATATGTATAAAAGAATTTAAATATCAGATTTTAATAAAAAATATCTATTTACTATCACACCATTAAACAAACAGGAATAATCGAAGCTAAAAGAAAAGAAATAAATAAAACTATTTGTCATATGGTTCATTTAGGACCCTAAGCCGTGCTTGTATTATTGACAGTGACAAGACAAATCAGGGGGGCTACTCCAAAATTCGAAAATCGAAGTTCGTATCGCATCGACTTGTTCGGTCTTGTATTAAATACTATTAGCGTGAGAGGAATGGCACGATACGAAGTTCGAATTTTGCACTTCGTACATCGATATAGAATACTTCGAAGTATAAGGCCAGTAGTGCCACAGATTATGTTATGCACGACTTGAATTTTTCAAGGCAATGGAACGTGGTTCTCTCACTGTGACGTCATCCAAAGTATTTCTTAAAAAAATTATAAAAAATTAAATACTCAACCAAATTCAAAATCGATGAAAATGGTATCTTAAAATATCCTATTCTTTCCAAAAATTATATAAAAACTATATGTTATTTTTTTTGGTGCATCCCAATTGGGTAAGTGCAACTTCGAGAAAGAGGTCAATCGACGAATTAAACTCGGCTGGGCAGCGTTCGGGAAGCTCCGCAATATCTTGTCATCCGATATACCGCAGTGTCTCAAGTCAAAAGTCTTTGACCAGTGTGTGTTGCCAGTGATGAGTTATGGCACTGAGGAGTGGCCGCTAACGATGGGTCTTATAAGGAAGCTCAAGGTCACTCAGAGGGCGATGGAGAGGGCTATGCTTGGAGTTTCTCTGCGGGATCGCATTAGAAATGATGAAATCCGCGCAAGAACTAAAGTCACGGACATAGCTCGAAGAATCGCTAGACTTAAGTGGCAGTGGGCAGGGCACATCGCCCGTAGAACTGACGGCCGATGGGGCCGAAAGGTTCTCGAGTGGCGTCCGCGGACCGGAAGACGCAGTGTAGGTAGGCCTCCAACAAGATGGAGCGACGACCTGGTGAAGGTAGCGGGAACGCATTGGATGCGGATGGCGCAGGGCCGATCTGTTTGGCGAGCCTTGGGGGAGGCCTATGTTCAGCAGTGGACGTCTTTCGGCTGAAATGATGATGATGATGATGAAACGGTGTAACTGTTTAACTTCATATGGTATTTGCGCTTGTAAAACAGTGTTCTTTATATTATTGTGTAAAGTTTTTTAACAATAAAACTACTAGCTTGAAATAAAAGTTGTCAAAGCGTTGAAAGTCCGAATTTCTATGTTTGACAACTTTTATATCAAGCTAACAGTTTTATTCTTAAAAAACTTTACACAATAATATAAAGAACACTGTTTTATAACCGCAAGTACCATATGAAGTTAAACAGTTACACCGTTTACCCACAATAAATTAAAACCTGTAAAAATTTTGAATTTCGCCCCTAGAGCGTGCCGTTCCACCTTAATGAACCGACTGTCGAATTTAACGGAATTCAAACGTGTGTCATCAAATCAAAATCAAATTCAGTAGTGTGTGTGAAGTTTTCAATTCGCACTACCTAGGCTCCGGTGGAAATAACGGCCCAAGCCTTCTCATTTTGTGAGGAAGCTAGTGCCATGGAACAGTGCCGTGGGATGTACGGTCGACCAAGAAAGTGGTCTACCAGTTTTGACAAAAGTTTCTGTATTTCAAACTAAATACAAACTGAAATATAGATGCACAGAAAAAACCCCAGAAAAAAGACTTTCTTTTCTGGGGTTTTTTCTGTGCATCTATGTTTCATTTTGTATTTAGTTTGAAATATATGGTTTCATGGGATGACCGTAAAAGTAATAAAAAAATGAAGTTGAAAAATAAATAAAAAAAAAGATACTTCATATCTGACTTGTTTAAAAGTTTCTGTATTTCATACTGAATAAAAAATTCTCTTGTCCAGGTGAGCGGTTAGTTCCGAAGGAGTGTTAAAATCTCTCGATAGAGGGTGTAACATAGATGAGCGCTTGTCACTGCATAAGGTGATGATTTAGCAGACTGAAATGTATGATGTATAGGAAAGATTCGTGTCTAATCTCTAGACCAGTGGTGGTGTAGGGGTATGGCACACGGCACGGAATGCTGAGGACCTGGGTTCGATTCCCAGCATTGGTCTTTTTTCTGGGGTTTTTTCTGTGCATCTATATTTCAGTTTGTATTTAGTATGAAATATATGAATTCACGGGATGACCGTAAAAGTAATAAAAAATGAAGTTGAAAAAATAAATACAAAAAGATACTTCATAGCTAAGCTAACTTGTTTAAAGTTTCTGTGACATCTAAATATCCCTAAGTCACTGTCATCATGTTATTGCAAGGGAAAATCAACCTCGTTGTATCATGACGTACATATGAACTTCGACCGTAGGGGGGTAGACCATATTTTTGGCCGACTGCACCACGTCGTTTGTTCGCAGGCCGCGTCTCCGCCCCGTCTCTTCAGACTGTTTCGGAGCGCGACGCTTATAAGCTAGGGTGATGATGATTGATGATGATCGATGGAAAATACGGCGAGATGCATTGCAAAAGTATATTTTGGTGTTAGGATAAATTCACTCCAAAAAACGACAGAATAAGTAAATTCTACAAATTTGCTGGTAGTTGTTCTCTTGGTTGTAGGTTTAGTTGGTTGGTTTATAACCTCAGTGAATTCGAGAACCATTTTAGAGTCATTATTCGAGCGTTTCGACCGCCTCACTTTCGTGGTCATTTTTTTGTAGAAATTGCGAAAGATTCTGATACAGTTTTTAATTATGTGGTAGAAGTACAGGTCCTCTAATAAATAACCGAAAACGCCATCAAAATCTACAGCCGATTCGTAGAAAACGTGACCACGAAAGTGAGGCGGTCGAAACGCTCGAATAATGACCCTTTATCATGGCGCTAAACTACGTCGCCGAGATCAATCCATTCCAAAATCCAATTGCAGCCACTCAATCATCAACTAATTGATTCACGTGACTAATTAGTCAGAGTCCAATTTTCGGAGCCATCATTATTGGTGACCGCTGATCTGTGATTTACTGGTGGCAGTTAGTGCTTCCGATAGCTAAGTTATTGCGGAAATTCAAATACGTTTCTGTTAATTAATCACGTCTTCATTCAAACTAAAACTGAAATTCAATATTTGTTCGATTAGTCATCAATAGAACTTGGTTTGGATCCCTCCTACGGGTTGGGAGGAGCTTGCTTCTTTCCAGTTGTCGTGGTTCTTTGCCATGTTTATAGCGATTGGCAGTTTTGAAAAAAGCCTGGTTGAAGACACTTGATCTGAAACGCCAAATTTTAAGAGGATACGATGGCTGAGAGACTTTTGAGAAATAGGTATTTTAATGAAATGTCGCTGTCTCGCCCGATCCCCTCCGTGTCAGTACAGCGAGAGCGGGACAACTGCAACTCAGACCGTTAATAGGCGCGTAAAATTGATCAAAACAGCATTTCGTAGTCCCCTGTTTTCTTCTCGAAAACTGGACCAATAAAATTATTTTTTTTCAAAAATAATTAGAGGTCAGATTTAGCTATGCCCCTATGTTTATATTATATCCTATACTATACCACAGAATATATAATA
Organism: Archips xylosteana; assembly: GCA_947563465.1. Lineage (NCBI taxonomy): Eukaryota > Metazoa > Arthropoda > Insecta > Lepidoptera > Tortricidae > Archips > Archips xylosteana. The sequence goes on from OX387357.1 coordinate 21,194,382, forward strand.
GTACTAACGTACAGAATGGACACGCTCCGCCCCGCACCGATTTGAGTTACCCCACCCCTCAAGGCGCAGATTGCCGGACACCGCCGGAATCCAGAAGAGTGCGCGCGCGATGTATGTAGGCGTACGCGTGTACAGATGTCGTCGTGCTTATGTAGATTCAAGAACGCGTATTTTGTACGTCGTGTCCGCCGTGTGACTATACCTAAAATTTCACAAGGCCAGCTCTATTGCGCTCCCTGCGATGGAGTCTTAAAGACTAAATTTGGACCGTTGAAATGAGTCCTCGCCCGCACGGTACAGGGGCCGAGGGGTATGACCGCTACTGACGCGAGTCGCTAGCCACGAAAGTCGCGCCATTCAGTTTCATAGTGATTACTTTCGTTTAGGTTCATTTCGTCCACATTCCCACTTCGTCCACATTCCCACTTCGTCAGCAATCCCATTTCGTCCGCAATCGATTCCCGTTTCGTCCACTTCCCATTTCGTCCACATTCCCATTTCGTCCACATTTCCATTTCGTCTATATTCCCACTTCGTCAACATTCCCGTTTCGTCCACATTCCCATATCGTCCGCAATCCCATTTCGTAACAAAATAGTAACGAAATTGGTAGTGTATCTGAATAGTATTGACCCGCACCGTGCTTAGCAAGTATTTTTCTTAACACGATACCTTAATCACAAAAATAATTCAAATCTGCCCTGAGAATTAAGCTAAGTGATAGCGAAAACCGCATTAAAATAGGCTAGGAATATTGACTAAGTGGGAATTTGGACGAAACGGGAATGTTGACGAAAAATGGGAATGTTGACTAAGTGGGAATGTGGACGAAGTGGGACAAGGACGAAATGGGAATGTAGACGAAATGGGAATGTGGACGAAATGGGAATGTGGACGAAATAGGAATGTGGACGAAGTGGGAATGTGGACAAAATGAACCTAAACGATTACTTTTGACGCGAGGCCGGGTGACTGTCGCTGAGCGTCAGCCGCGCGCGACTGTCGCATCGGCCGCTAGCCACGAAAGTCAAGCTAACCCCCAGTCCTTATACCGTGTGGGCGAGGGATCATTTAATTAAAATTAAACGGTTTAGCTATACCTAACGAGCCACATTAGGGCTCACGCTAGGAAATAGGTTATTTGTATGTAAATGTTATTTTAAGTTAAATTATGCTATAGTGATTAGGGTCGCCGTTATTGAAATCGACGTGCGTAAACTAGCTTTTTCCATGGCTTCGCCCGTGTTAGAAAGTCATGAAAAAATGTTACGGTAACATTTTTAAAGCAATATAGCATAGGATCTAAGTATACAACGACCTCCACCGATCTGGTGGATATAATGAAAAGTATTTTATATTAAATTAAATCTATCTATCTATACATATAATAAATCTGTTACCCCGGCGCCACACATAGCACAAATGTATCAACATTTACTTGAACACATATTTGATCTATGGTTGATTGTATGGTTGTTCTATTGAACAAATAAGCAAATACCGGTGCTACACATGTGATCAAATAAATGTGTTCAAACATTTGTGCTATGTGTGGCGCCGGGGTAACAAGTCGGTGTCTGTACATTGAAGATATTTGAGAAAAACTGTCACTAGGGCTATTTACTAGCGCAATAGAACCCAAAACAATGTTTTTTAGAATTATTGTCTGTTTGTCTGTTTATCTGTTTGTCTGTTTGTCTGTGCGTTTGTGCACGCTAATCTCAGAAACGGCTTAACCTAGAAGGATGCGGTTTTCACTAATATGTTGGTATTTTCTTGGATTAACATTTAGTGTTTGTTTCATTTGAATCGGTTCACAAATAAGAAAGATACGTCTATTTTAAGAATTTATAGAACAGTTTTTAGGTAGTGACTTGGGAGTAGGTACGGTGGTGAAAGTGAACGCGGGTGTGCGGGGGGGGGGGTTCGGTGCGGGGTCGGTGAGGGGGGAGGGGGGTTGCGGGGGGGGTGCGGGTAATTTTTTTTATATCGAGGAACTAAGGAGAGCCATAATTGATGAAAAAGCAAATTGATAAAAAAAATAAGCGGCCCAAATTACTAATTCCACGCGGACGGAGTCGCGGGCAAAAGCTTATGTTAATAAATATATTGCAAGTGGGTTGCCTAAAAAAATTCGGTCCATTATGATTAATAAATTGTTTGGATTACTTTAAATATGCGTCTTCTCAATCGAGTGAGTATTACTTCTGAGACTTCAACGCGTAAACTTCAACCCTAGTGAACCACAAACACCGCAATCAGCTCCTAAACATTAATCCCTTAGTTTTAAGCCCCGCGTTGTTCCAATATCATCGTCGATTAACGGCAAAAGTACGTAAACCCTCGATACTGTTAACGGCATTCTATTTGCCATAACAGTTTGCGGCCGCCGTCCCTTGGGTGCCGGTTGGTCGAACACAACTTGCTTTTATCGTGGGATTAAATCAGTCATTATCATACGAACAGTCGTCTTAAACAACGGGGCTAACTAGGTGCTCAAATTAAAAATATTTAAATATGCACTAACGTGTTTTTGAGTAGGTACCTCGACAGCTCCGGTACCCTGTGAATCCAATACACTGTATTTTCAGTACACTGTCTATGGGAGTTACAGTGTATTGGATTCACAGGGTACTCCGGTATTTAAAATGATGCCTCAAAAAGTTGCGTGGTTGTCGTAAAATTAACATCATACAACATCAACACAACATCATCAAAAACATAAATCAAAAGTGTGGATATGGATAGCACTCCTGCAGTCTCCACCCGTCAAGACTCGTGCCGAGAGCCTCTAGGAGGCGCCTCGCGAGAGTCTGGAGCTAGCACAAGAAGCGAGCATTATGTAAAAAGTCTCTTTGCACCCGTCTTCATCATCCCAGCCTATATACGTCCCACGCGGCCCCAGTGCGGACTGGGAACTTTACACACACCATTGAATGTTCTTTTCAGGTGTATGCAGATTTCCTCACGATATTTTCTTTCACCGTAAAGCTCATGGTAAATTACAATTGTAATTTCGCACATAAATTCCGAAAAACTCAGAAGTGCGATTCCAGACTCGAATCCACGACACCCTGCTTGAGAGACCAAAGGACAAAGGACAAACCACTAGGCCACCACGGCTTTTTCGTTGCGCCCGTCTTACGGCTCGGCGAGCGTTTTATCACTTCATTGCTTGTGCCGGCAGGTAACCCATATACAGCGAGCATCTTGGTCGCGCAATGAACAGAGAAAACGCTTGCCGCGAAGCCGGTCGTTAGCCTGCCATATTTGTTTGATGTGCAGCCAAATCAATCGTCAACAACTATATCGATGTTTTTCGCCAGCGGTGTCCTATTGGGCCCACGAGCCTGTACTCGCGGATTACCGGCCCCATTATCGGCGCTTAGGATCAACCGCCCGGTCCCGGCTTACGGCTAATTTAATTGTGTGCTACACACTAAGTTGTTGCCGCGGGCGGACATGTTCGTTGATGGACCGGTTGGTGTTGACGTTAAACGGTTCGACCGTAAAGAAGCCCCTGAATAATGAATGATATTTATTTGTAGTGAAACTTGTAATGCGACTTCCAACAAGCGTTGCGTTAAATACGCATGTATATACTAACAGATGTTAAAAACTTCGTCAGTGCGATCCAGAACACTTGCGTGGTTTAGTATGAGAACTTGTAAAAAACAAAAGTATTTTAATGGTAGATCGTAGAATAAAGTATTTTAAACGTATTTAGTAAAAAAAAGTATTGAATATCTTTGAGAATTACGAAAAATCAAGAGAAATTATTGAAAATAACGTGGGCACGAGGAGCAACGCCATCTAGCGACGAGTTATGTAACTTGTTTCGCTAGCGCTGTAGTTGGTTGCTTGCTAGCCGCTTTTATTATGAAGTTTCACTTCTTCCGCGCGGAGGGACTCCACGCACTAGTTTTATCTAAACAGATGATGATGATGATGATTGACTTGTAAGGTTCAAGGGACCGAACCCAAAGGCCGTATTGTCTAACGAGCATTCACTATTTATTTATAAATTATTTATTATAAATAAAAAGGTTATAATTAGTTAAGTTAATTGTAAGGTCTTTTAATATTCTATCGCATTAGGTTAAGAAAATCTAGAATGGTAGAATAGTGATGAAAAAAAAAAATAAAATAAAATAAAAATTTCTGTTAAACGGAATAAGATGGTGACAGAAAGAGAAGGTGAAAGTGATGGCAAGCGCCCGCACGTTAGGCAATACGGCAGATGTTACTTGTGAACCAAACATCCTAAATTAACTTGAACATGTACAGAGTCCCGTCGGAACAAGTTGAAGAAAATATAAAAAAAATATATACATATATTAGTGGACAATCTTACACAAATCGACCTAGTCCCAAACTAAGCAAAGCTTGTGCTATGGGTACTAGACAACGATAAACATACTTATATGTATAGATAAATAAATACTTAAATACATAGAAAACATCCATAACTCAGGGACAAATTTCGTGCCCTTACCAAGATTCGAACTCAGGACCTCTTGCTTCGTAGGCAGGGTCACTACCAACTAGGCTAAAGCGGTCGTTAATATTTATGCCAAACATCAAGCAAACATCCCTAATTACCTACGAAATGGAGTCAGTTTCCTGGCGGCGTAAGTATTAAGTTTGTTTGGAAATTAGCTCAAGGTACACGCCGTAGATTAGTTACGTAGCTGCTTTAGAGAAGAGGAAAGTAAACTCGTAGAAGTCTTATACTACATTTACACGCTGCCTGGGTTTCAGTTACCTTGCACGGTACATTTACACGCTTGCCGAGACTTGGCAAACGTCTACAAGCTCCAGGCCTATGCAAACACTCGAATGCCTTAACCCGCTTGCAAGTGCGTTAAATATTGTTCCGTTATAGCTTCCTTTGACCTGTGTTCAAAAACCGTATGTTAGTACTTTACCTTAAAAGCATAAAATCCTTGTAGCGTTTCACCGAATCACATTTTACCTCGATCATGTATTTAATTATCGCTTTGCAACTCAATCACTGTCAGTTTTAGTCACATTTCATCTTAACCGTGCATTTAACTGTCGCGTTGTGTGTCAATCGTCTATTTTTTTGTCGCTATTAGTTTTAGTCGCACTGCTGAACATACCTCGATTTTTGACAAACAGACCGGTCCTGCACTATTCGCATCCAACGCATTCCTGCAACCTTAACCTGGCACTCGTTTGCCCAGGCAAGTTTTGTTGAGCGAAGTGGCATTTCGAAGCGTAAGGTAGGACGTCCCAGTCTCCGCTTCAAGGATTGCGCAAAGCGCGACATTTATTTATTTATTTATTTATTTATTTATTTATTTATTTATGGAGAACCAACAGCTTATACATCATCTTAAACATTAAAGTAAATACAGCAAGCCAATTACAGGTTCTCGCCGACAATTACAGTGTAACAATAAGGCAGTATGCCCACACAGAGCCCCTTCGGACACACAAAAAAGAAAAAAGAGAAAACAACCACTTAGTGACTAATAATTCAGCACTATTTTATCGGAAGAGAAAAATTAATCAAGTCCCTAACCTAACAAAACATGGTCGCCTTCAACATCGATCACGGCTTGTGGGAGGATCTTGCTTCCGACCGCAATGAGTGGAGAAAGACTCTCGCGGAGGGTTGTGAAACCCACGACAACGCCTGGTTTCAGAGTCTAGCACAGAAACGGGCGAGACGGCACGGCTACGATGCAGCTTCTGCTTTGTCGCCGGGCCCTCAGTTCGTGTGCCAAAAATGCGGGCGAACGTGCCGTTCTCGGATCGGACTTTACAGTCACGAACGGCGTTGCCTCTCTCAAACAGACGCTGCTTAAATCATCTGTCAAGATGTAAGAGGCCTTGTATATAACCTGGTCATCGCTCTATCTTGTTAGAAGCCTACCTACACTGCGCCTCCGGTCTGTGGACTCCATTCGAGAACCTCATGGTTCCATCTACGAAAAATATCACATTTTCTGCCTTTTCGAAAAACTCACGAGGTCTTAAGTTCACAAACCCTACGAATTTACAAATGTGGTCAATCATTTTGTGCATCCATCAATCTATAAGTGTATGAGTATACTGCGTCACAGGCGTGACTACTGACTAAGTACATTATGAATGAAAGTTGTCGATGAAAAACTTCTAAAGGTGACTGAAGCCGCACTCATTCAATTCGGTCTAATTTTCAAACACCTTGTAGTGACCTTAGTTGCCTAAATGTACAAAGTTCGAGCGCTGCGACAACAACGAGCTGGACCTAATAGTAAAAGTTCGGCTTTAATCTATTTACAGGCCACACGTAACAAATGTCGCGGTAGTTTCTGTTAAAATAAAAGCCGTCTGGGGCCCAACTTCCCTTGGCCGCGGGCCGCCGTTAGCGATGGGTTCCACACTTTTAACGTTAACGCAACTAGGCCGTTTATTTACGTTCATCGACTAATCCATGGACTAGTTGAATTCGTCGATTAGTCAACGTGATGTCTGCGTTATACAGGGTGGTAACAAATGAGATACCAATGTTTCTATGGCTTAATCTACTCATCGAAACAATTACCTAACTTGTGTACTAACAAATTTTTAAATTAAATTAAATAAATAAATAAATAAATTTCACGGGACAATTCAGACCAATTGACCTAGTCCCAAACTAAACAAAGCTTGTACTATGGGTACTAGACAACGGATAAACATACTTATATAGATAAATACATACTAAAATACATATTAAACATCCAAGACTCGAGTACAAACATTCGTATAATTTTTACACAAATATCGGCCCCGACCGGGAATCGAACCCGGGAGCTCAAGCTTCATAGTCAGGTTCTCTAGCTAACAACTAGGCTATCCGGTCGCCTAAAAAAATATCTCGATTTTCCTTTATTAAATCAGTAATCCGTTTGAACAGGTATGTATGAAAAGTTTGCGTTTTGTTTTAAATTCTGAAAAGTTGTCTGAGTGATAGTGACTTGTTTTGATGAGTACGTTACGCCCTGGAAATATTGCTAAATACCTACTTTATTTTTCAAAAATGTTAGCATCTTATAGTATAGATGTTCAAGCTTAACGGCACGTCGATTTCTATGACTCACTAATCTGGCGTTGCAACTGTCTACAGTACAACTCTTATACAAATATGAAGCCTTTATTTAGTCTATGGGACTTAATTCAAATTTATTTGGTTGAATGAATGAACTGTATAAACCGACTACGATTTTGTATAGGCAGTGTGTTCCTAGAAGATATGAACAACCGTAAACTCTTAGTTTAGCCGTCTAAAAATTCGACTGCGTTGATTCTACATGGAGGTTCAATCAACTATGTAGTCTGTTCATACAACGCCCGTCGCTACCCGACGTAAACACCGCCCAAACAAAAAGGTAGCGTTCCGTTAAATTTTTTAGCAGCCGAGTCACAAGATTTAAATAATGTGCCTTTGTGAGTGAGGGACTGAGAGTTTGAATAAACCTCGGCTAATGCAAGCTTAAAGGTCTTCGCACACATCATCCACATCGCTACAGCACCAACTCAACTCACGCTTTCGGTTGAGTGAACTAGGTGATCCCCCAATGGTCACTAGTGGCCGACGTGGTGTCAACGAGTGGGCAATGCGTAGTCAACTGAGTCAGCTCGTCTTCTAATACCTAGGTATATAATAGTGCCAGCCAATCGCAAACGCATAGTCACGCGTGGCAAATGGGTTCGACTTGACCTAAAGTATACAATTTATTGAATCAGGCGTTAGGCCGCAAGGTCGCGGGTGAGCAAAGTAATTGTTTCGGTTCAGTAAAGTATAAAGTCGGGGTAAAAAAGGTTCGTCACCTTAAAGTTGACTTTTGCTGGTACCAAGGCAATTCCACAGGATTGATCCTGTCAACATTTTATTTCAAACGAAGCAAAACATTGCATTGACGTTTCCCATTTTTCAAAAGGTACTAAGAGTGTTATCGATGGCCCAGACGAATAAACGTGTAATCGTAAAACGACAACTTTACAGGAAAAATAAAATCAACTTTAACAAAGATAACTGACAGTTCTGGCAGCCGTTATAATAATATATATGCTTATAATATATGCTTATAATATATCATAGATAGATATCAAAATTACCTACAAAACTGCGTAAATATTTGACCCTTATTTTTAACCATTTTCCCGTAAATAGTGAAAAACCTCTTTATTTTTTTATTCGAATCATAAATCTTCAGGTCATTTTGTGTTATGGCTCATTGCACCGTTATTCGTGTTAAAAAGTGTAATTGCTTTAAGCGTAATGTACATTAACGTCTATTTTTGTATTTTATTTGATTTTGCAAGCGGCGTTTGCAATTTTGTTCGTGTTAATTTATTAAAATGATTTTTATTCTTGACTCAAACGTTAATGAGTAGTATGTGAAAGCTAGTATGACTAAAATTTGGCTGACAAGATGGAAGGCGATCAAAGGTGTAATGCTAGTTTACACGAATCTTGCTAACAAAGTTTAATACGAATAAACGTGCAAAGTAGTATTACTAAAATTGAAATAAAAAAAAGTTAATGTAGAAAACCTTTGCACGTTTATTCGTGTATAGTAACAAAATTGTTAAAACTGCAACACTCTCTTGGAATCTTATTCGTGTTAATTTATATGGAAAATTACCAACGAATAAAAATTAAATACATATTTTTCATTAACGGTAAATCGGATTGCCTTAAAAAAAATTCACAACGTGTCTTAGGGTATATAAAAGCATAAGAAGCAAAAAAAATTTTTTTGTGTAAGAGCCTTTGCACGTTTATTCGTTTGGACCATCGTTATGACATGAATGAGGAATCAATTTAATAACTGTCGAAGGTTTTCGTACCCCGACTGTACACGTCCTCTACGCGTACATCATTAACATATTTTTTGTAAATTGTACTGTAGGAAATACGACATAAGGCTTAAATTTCAATATCTAACTTAGAGTCGAGTAGTTGTTGAGTTGTTATAGTGTGGCAAGCCCTTAATGCGGCGTCTCCCGCGCCGCTCGTCGCACCGCTCGTCGCGCCGCTCGTCGCGCCGTTCGCCGCGCGTACTGACACTGACAAGGGAATATGATTCCGCGCGGCAGGCCTTGTCAGTCACTTTTATTTTTCGACGTCAGTCAAGCTAGACAAGAATACGAGGTTGGGAAAAGGATTGAGAGAGAACTGAATAAGATAAAACAGTAGATACTTTTTAAAATAAGATGTGTTATTTGTGTGTGCTAGCCGGGATGTGACCCGGTATCTATTGGCTTACTGTACCGAGCATGCTAAACCAAAAGGCACCACAGCGTCCCTGATCAATCCTTATAGGTAGATTTTGTTACGAACATTTATTAACCAGCACCGAACGTATCGAAATAATTTTGGCGAATAAGTAAATGAGACAAAAAACGAAAGGAAAGAACGACGAGTGAGTCCAAGAAAGACCGTGACGAAAAACGAATAAAACGTATTAAGAGATAGACAAGTTGCAGAATTTGACCAAAAAAGATAGTGAAGGATAGATAGATAGATAGATAGATAAAGACGTTTATTTGGTACTGCAAGCACACACAATCAAGATTAACAAAAATACAGAAAACAGTATAAACTTAAAAGTAAAACATTTAATATTGTCTGTATGCGCTGCAGTAGTGCAAAAGGGCCGTGGCTCAGTGGTCAACATTGCTCATACATAGGAGCAAAACACTGATATTCTGCCACAGCCCAGAGGATTGAGAACAAAATATTACTTACTAATTCAAATAATTATACAACAAAAGATTAAACAACAAAACAAACAGTGCTAAGCATCATTAACACTTACAAAAATTGACGAGATTTCATTTTTGATACCTGAAAATCACCACAGTTAGTGGCTTTGGAAAAAAAAGCACATTCATCCCTTTTAAAATAAGCACATCTTTATAAACATTGTAATAAATTAATCAATAATCCGGATAGCGACTAAGACGAAGACGAATACAGAATGAGACGAAATATGAATTGGACGAAAAACGAATGAGGCGAGTTAATATGATACCTTAGCGCAGTAGACACACTCGTCTCCAAATCCTTAATTTATTAAACAAAAATTAAGTTAAATGTACATAAACATTACAATAAATGGCGGGCCGTGTACCAGCAAACCGAAAAAGCGGTAAGTTTAGTCGACCAAGAAATCTCTTTACTATCCTAAGATTGAATGTCAGTTGTACCTACGGCTTTCTTTCACTTACATGTCAATGTGATGATCGGCCTTATTGTTTTTTCTGCTACAGACACTATCATAAAAATGATCAAGCACTTAGTGGACAATACTTTTTTTATACAATACAGGCTTGCATTTGACCACAATCACGCCTGATGGAAAACGAAGATGAGGCCTACGATGGATGAAGCACGCTTGCCTAGAAAATGCTCATTCACTCTAGACTTGATTTACTGAACAAAAGATACGGAAAAGTATAAAAGCAGTGCCAATGTGTGAATATGTCACTATATTCATTACGATAATAGACGTTATTGATTAATGGTGGACAGCGGAAATAGAAAATAATGACACTATTACTCCATTTGTTCAGGCAAATGAACTGAATGATATGAATAACGGGCTCATTCCAGTGTCACAAAAACTTAGCATCGTGTATGCGGCCCACGCGGCCCAACTCTAAGCTCTTGTAACACGGTGCATAATTGATTGCTCAGATTACTGAAGAGGGCTAGTTAGCGGAATCTTGCCGAAGTTCCTTTGGATTTTGTTAGTTGTTTGTTGCGGGCGACGCACGTGAGCCCCGGGGCAGCTCCTACAAAGCCTCCAGTTAGTCTTTTAATTATTTGATACTAGCAAAGTTGCGGAAATCTTTCTATGTCTGTCTCCGCTAATCCACTGAACCCAGGTGTGGAACAGAAAGTATTAACAAGAAGGAAATGAGGACAAAATAATTTTGTTTTTTTTTTTTCAGTTCAATGGCTTCTTGACACCTTAACGATGTTTTCGAACAAAAGTTTTAATTTCCCTGAATTCAGTGGGACGATGACAAAGTCAACCGTTGAAATGCTACTATATAGCCCTTTCGAACCCAATTAGTGAGTATGAACAGTATTACAATAATGAACCTTGTGAAATGTACTAATATTTTCTTTAATCAAAGTAATTGTTTCAGTTCATTAATATGGAGCTCCGCAAAGTAACGCCTGATTGAATAAATTATTTAACTTATTCAAATAAAAAAAAGGAGATCGTAAAACAGTTTTTAGACAGTTCGCACCCGTAATGTCCAAAGTGGTTTTATTTTACAATGAAAGTCAGCAGTGAGGCAGAGACGGCTGAAATAATATTTCCATCGGGAGTGGCCACGGCGGCCATTTGTCCTGCTTACGGCGACGTGACGCGAGTGCGGCGCCGGAGCCGGCGGCCGAGGGCCGCGGGGTTCTGTGAGCTTGACGTCACTGGGCGTTTTGAAAGGTTCCTAGCACTTGACTTTATTTACGAGGGTAAGTATGCAAGGTATTGCTACGAATTTTTACTGATTGTAGCTGTTGCCCGCGACTCCGTCGGCGAAGAATAGGGTATAAAAAATAGCCTACGACCGAAAAGTAGTATTATGTTATGGTAAGGGTAAGACGAGCGTAATTTTGTGAGTCGTGAGCGACAGCATTTCGGTCGCGCCATACAATATTTTATTTTATTTTATTTTATTTAGCAAATATGCAGGTCATCACGTGACACAATGTGTGGTGCAACCGAAATTCTGCCGCTCACGACTCACAAAATTACGCTCGTCTGGCTTCATCCTAAATTGGTAATACTAATAATAAAATAACATGATCCATTTACCAAATTTCTAGCTTACCTGATTCTCGTTGCACCACGTTTAATTACAAAATCGAAGATAACCTTTTTTTTTTTATGTTAGAAAGGCCAGACAAACAAACTAGTGGGTCACCTGATGTTAAATGATCACCACTGTCCATAGACACCTGCAGCGCTTTACGCGATGCCAGTGCGTTGTCGGCCCTTAAGGAGAGGGAATAGGGGAAGGGGGAGAGGGAGGGGGAGAGGGAAGGGGTGAGGTATTGGGCCCCCGGCACTCTCACTGACCGTACGAAACGCAAGCAGGATTACTGCTGCTTCACGCCGGTTTTCTGTGAGAGGGTGGTACTGCCCCGGACAAGCCGGCCCATTCGTGATGCTAGCTACAACATGGCTCTACCACTACTAAAACCACTCAAGAAAGTGATTTATTCAGTTTATTTTTGGCATCTGGTATAAATGGGAATGTAATAAATACTTATGTAAGGTAGTATTTTGAAAATTGTGGTATATTGGGAACGTGGTATTTTAGGCACGAGCGAAATTTAATTCGCTGTTAAAGCTCAAGAAATGTAGAAAAAAACCGAGTGCCAGTCCGCGCCGCGCTCCGGAAGCGCCGGCCGGGCCCGCAGCCGGCGCCGCCAGCTGCTCCGGTTCCAACGCGACATCTTATGCGAATAACACTCGGTTGCCATTTCATGCTTCGACTGGTTACTTTCTATTTTCTTTATATTTTTATACTTATTTCCGAATCGCGATCTCTTTTTCCATTGAAAATTATTCAACGGCTCATCATCATTTTCAGCCGTAGGACGTCCACTGCTGGACATAGGCCTCCCTCATTGACGCCCAATCATTACAGTTGGAAGCGACTTGCATCCTTCACCAAATCGTCCATCCATCCATCCATCTCGTTGATGGACGTCCCTCGCTGCGCTTGCCAGCATGCATTCAACGGCTATTTAAGTTATTTTAAGTAGGTAAGTAAATCCACTTTATGTTTTATTTTTGGTAAAGCTTCACTCTTTTATCCAAATAGTTGGAACAGTTTCCAAAATTCTCGAAAGAAATAAAAATACAAGACTTGCTCGTTTTTTTTTACAAAAATAAGACTTTCTCCCAAGTTGCTTGCGAATAGGTAGTGAGCCCTCCACGAAATTGCAAATTAAACTTTTAATTTTGAATTCATCTGCGATCCTGATGTACAAAGCTACTAATCACAATCAACACATGCATTTACAACATTCGCTCCAGCAACAAGTCAAAATGAACCGGCATTTTCAATCGAATTGTCATTACTCATCCCCGCGCGAATCAATACTGGATTAGGGGCTGGAAATGTCACCGTATTTCTACAGGACTTCCCGGGCGGAGGTAAATTAGATATTCGCGCCGGCCGCCGCCCTGGCATCCCCGATACAGTTTTATCTCAGCGTTTGACGGGGTTTGGCGAGAAATTGAACTGTCTACCCTTTTTACAGCGGCGTAACAAGATACTTTCCATTCGGAAATCGAGTGTGTAAGGTGTTGGCTCTGGTGGTGTGGCCCGCGAGAACTCCATTCCCACCCGGTTACATTACTTTAGCTGTACCTATTTGATAGGAGCTAGATTATTGAGATGTGGTACAGAACTGGTTTGGCGAACCTCGGTCAAGTGATGATGTTGATTAGACCCTTCTATATGTGTTTGTGAACGAGTTCTTGAGTGGAGACCACGGATCGGGCAACGTAGCGTAGGACGTCCTCAGACTCGGTGGAGCAATGATCTTCGCAAATCAGCTGGCAAGATCAGGATGAAAGTGGCCGAGGATCGTGCTCAGGAGCATGCCACGGAAGAGGCCTATGTCCAGCAGTGGACGAGCTTAGGCTGATGATGATGATGTCATGTGGTTTTCATATGGGCTAAAGTTAGCCGCCATTGGGTCAAGTTCCTTGAACTTTATGGTGACTGCGAGGTGGTGTTCTCGAACGGAACGTTGTTCCCTTTGCTTCCCATATGCTCAGAAGCGTGCAGTTTACAGGATTTTTTTTAAATGCCATCTTATGAATACAGTTGCTTAGGTTAGTTCCAAATAAAATAGGTATTGTTTAAAAATAATTTACTTTATGACAAATGGAATTACGTAAAACAAAGTCAGGCAAACGATAGAGACTTGTTCTTGAAGGCACCTAACTCGTGTTTCTCTCACTCCAGAGGCCGTATTGTCTAACGCCTCTGGAGCTTGCCTTCGCTTTCACCATCTCTTTCTGCCATCATCTTCTACCGTTTGACAGAAAGAAATGGTGATTGCGAAGGCAAGCGTCAGAAACGTAAGACAATAAGCCTGCCGGTCGCCTAACAAAAACCTTTACTTCACACTGCTATTGCAACCGTTTTGGTTGCCATTTTACTGTAGTGGACTTCCTGGTTTCGAGCGTACCTACCTATTTGGCCAGTAATTTCGTATATTCAACAATTGACTGACGACGATGGGCTGTATCCCAACTAGGCGAATTATTATCAAACAGCTGCTCTCTCGCAGCATCTGTTACTAAAGACGATATCCGCCTGTAGCTGGTAAACCCAGGGCCCTATGTAAATTATGCGCACATCCGCTAAGTGATTCTCAATAAATAGATTTAATCCCAAGCTTAGTGCTCACGTAAGTGTAGGGTAGTGAATAAACAGAATTAGCCGAGCAAATTGCTTAAGTGGTTGATTCCAGCGCAATTTATTGGCAATTACAGAGCGCGTGTCGCATTTCCATTCCCATTTGTTAAGTGGTGACCGTCATGCGCCACCGGCTCTTACGGTATCGGGACAAAACTAACGACCGACGACCGAACGCTCTTTGACTACACTACTACTATTCTGATTCCCTACGAGGCAACGGACCCTATTCTGATACACTACTACTGTTAGCAGTTGTCCGATTTACTGCAGACTTTTTACAGATACAAAAGCCGTGATAGCCACTAGGTTTGACCCATCCTCTCAAGTACTTAGTAAGTTCAAACTCGCGCTCGCAATTCTGAGGTTTTCGGAATTTGCGTGCAAATTACGTTTGAAAATTATCACGAGCTTTACGGTACAGGACCACATATGATGAGGAAACCTACACACTCATCATCATTTCAGCCGAATTACGCCCACTGCTGAACATAAGCCTCCCCGAGAACCTTAACAGAACTTAAGAACTTACTCCTACCTACTAATAATATTAAATTCAAATAGTGTATGAAGTCCACGCTATTATTAATAACGCGGGACAATACCGTGAATTTTTCCACATATTCAAAAACAACCAACCAACTTTCGATATCGTAATTAGTTTTCGGTATTATTGAAATAAGTGAAATAACAGTCATATAGCTTTTATTTTGTTTACCAAAGGGGTAACTGTTCCAAGGCTAGCCCAATCAAGAGAGACAAACGACAGATTTTGTATGAGAAAAAAAACAATTTATCTTACTTGATTGGGATAGCCGGATGGAATAAAATAATAGAGGCATGATTTACGATGGAGACGTCAAACTTTCTGAAGATACAGCTATGTGGCGTTTTTTGGATAATGTTGTAGCACAAGAAGTTTTATATCAAAAGCCCTACTAATAATACATATACATGAGGAAGATTGTGAGCATGTGCGCACTCGTGCGTGGCTTGTGTGGCTGTGTTTGTGTTTTTGTCAGAGGTTTGTAAAATACGTCTACGTCTGTATTGTCAGGTCATATTTTACATGTCATGTTTGTCACGGGTGACTTTCATGCAATGTTAGTACCTAGACCCAGTCAGAGGTGGCGCTAGGCGAAGGCGACGTGGGCCACCCTACGGCCTCGCGGTCTGAGGGGCCTCGCGCTTTTAGACTATCTCGTTTTTTGCTCATTTAAAAGTCCGTAATCTAATTTATGGTAAACGGTCTGATACCAAATTTAGGCCCTGCGCCGCCATAAGACTCGGATATATCCTTCTGAGTCCTGACTATTTTTAACAAATAAAGTATTTAAAACCTAGACGTGAGTCATCAGTATGTTATTTTGGAAATTATTTCAACGTATTTAAGATTCATTATTAAATTAACGATTTGTGCTTTATAAAGTATATCCGGCAGTTATTCTCACTGTTAATTTGCTCTTTATAAAGTACGCGAGGATTCACGAGGGTAATTTTTTTTAAGCAATATAGGCTTGCGTTTGACCACAATCACGCCTGATGGAAAGCGAAGATGAGGCCTACGATGGAGCACGATTGCCTAGTAAATGCTCATTCACGCTAGACTTGATTTAGGGGAATAAGCAGGAAGAAGGCAGTTGAACGAGGAGTTGCGCGCGTCTCCAAGCAGTGCAAACCGCACCGCAACAGCGTAACAAAATATTATGGATCACTGTAGCCGCTACGCACGCGCAGCACAACTGCTCAGATCCTTTCTCCAGAAAGGCTTCTATATAGACATCAGGCCGGAACACGGCGACTCCAAAACACAGGCTTTTGCTTAGTTTGGAGGTCAGAGTTATAACAAATTAAATGTGCAAATTGTTTTTATCTTCTTTTTCGTGCTGACAGAAATATGTTTGTCCTTCAATGTTTGTACAACTATATATATGAATAAATGATTATTATTATTATTATTATTATTATAGTCACTTGGCGGCCTGGCTCAACCTATAGGGTGATGATCAGCCACGGCCGAAGCCTTTTTGCGAGATTACGGACTTTCAATTCACACGCCAATTCTAATGGTTAATGCAAGCAAAGACGCGGATACAGGCTAGTAAACAAATAACAGAGATATACTAGCAAAGAGCTATTACTAAGCCGGCTGTGTGAACGTCGGAGTGTCAGCTCCCGTAACCGAATTGGCTAAGTAAAGTTTTTTGAAGAGGTGCTAAATATATTTTTTTTCGACAGTAGTCTTCTTCTAGACCGAGAAACTGCAGCTGTTTTATTTTTATCTCCTATTGTTTACTGGAAATATTTTTTTAAGTGTTCGAGATGACATTTGTGTGATTAAATGGCTGACAAGCGGTTCGTGCTCAGTACTTAGCAGAAATAGAAAAAAAACGAAGTCAATTGTCAATGTCAAATGAAATCTAACCGTTTGCGTTTCGTTTACTTTGCTTTGTCCAAAAAGCAGTTCCAAAATAATGATCAAAAATATTCAATCGTGATTCAATTATCGTGCATAAGTCGTGGAGAAAAGCGGGAAAATTGTAAATCCGGATTTTGTGCGGAGGTTGTTAAAAATAGTCCAAAAATCACACCAAAACGCAAAGCAAACGAAACGCAAACGGTTTGACATGGACAAAAGTGACAGATGACTTAGTTTTTTTTCTGTTTCTACTAAGTACTGAGCACGAACCGCTTGTCAGCCATTAAATCTCACAAATGTCAACTCGAACACTTAAAAAAATATTTTCAGTAAACAATAGGAGATAAAAATAAAACAGCTGCAGTTTCTCGATCTTCAGAACGCCGACTGTCGAAAAAAAATATAATTAGCACTTCTTAAAAAAACTTTACTTAGCCAATTACGGGGCGCGGCGATCCGTTACTCGGGATCTGAGACGCGGAAGCGACGCCGGCGCGGGGCGTGCTCGCCGCTCGCTCTATCTAAATAAAGCTGCAAACGCACAGACAGCGGTAGCGGAGCGGCGGCGGCGCGGTGCATCGCCGGTTTTGCGGAAAGCAATGACACACACTTTAGCCTTCGTATTGTCCTTTGTGTAAAAATATTTATGTTGTATATTTTATTTGTATTTTCTTTCTTTATTTTTATTTTTAAAGCAAAAGCGGTCCGGAGGACGTCGCACTGAAACCGGGCGGAAACCGCGAGGGAAAGTAATGCGGTGGCGGTGCGTGCGACATGTCAAGAAATACTTACCTATTTGAATAGCTATGTCCACAACAGTGCGCTTTCACGTTCATCTTGCGTTTTCCTTTGACGCATGCCCGAGCAACCACAGCGCATGCAATAGCGCATGCCTCAAAATTAATTGAACAGCAGCGCGTGCTGCTAGCGCATGTCTATCCAACGCCGGTGGATCGGCGTGCAGCATTTCGTGCGTCAAAGGAAAACGCAAGATGAACGTGAAAGCGCACTGGTGTGGACATAGCTATTTTTCAGTAGTACAAATTATTACAACAAGCAAACGAACACAACAACAAAAAACCGGTTGTCTGTAAAGTCGGTTTACGGACGATAGTTTAACGTGACAAACGTCATAACAAAACATTGAAAAAACAAAGAAACCAGGCGGTCACCCATCCAAGTACTGACCGCGCCCGACGTTGCTTAACCTCGGTGATCTTAATATGGATGCAGTAGGTTAGTTATTAGGTTAGGTTAGGTTGTTAGGTTAGGTAGGTTAATGAACTAAAACAATTACTTTGCTCACGCCTGATTCAATAAATTATTAGGTAGGTTAGTTAGGTTTGTTTTATAACAATTTCAAAAAAAACCTTTTCTGAAGTAGGTAAATGATTCATTATGACTTATTAAATTATGTAAAGCCATAGAAACCCGTTTATACAAAGAGATACAACAACGTACCTACGCACGTATACAGGGTGTTTGGTAGCTACGTGCAAAGCTTTAAGGGGGTGATAGCCAAGGTATTTTTGAACATTTTTAGCCATATATGTCTTAGCCGAAATTAGTTTTTTTTTTTTAAATTGAAGACTTAGAAATTTTAGGAAAATACCCATAATTTGATAGTCACGGGTCAATATTGCCCCAATGAGAGTTAATTTGGAAATTTTAAATATGGCACAGAAAAATGACGTAGACTTGTCTTTTTCACATGTTATTTACTAGTAAAATTTCAAGACTAGTGCATTCTTAGCGAGTGCTCCCTGAGTTAGGTTTTTACTTTTTGTTTGGGGTTTTAAGTGGACTGTAGACGAGAAATGATAATTAATAAATATAATATATATACGGCAACTGATTTGGGATAAAGGCTGAGACTTGTGGTTGGAAGCACTCACCTCGACGTCTGCAGATGGTGGTGCAGATCCTAGCCGTAGTGGCTGGCGCAGGTTTCCTCGATCTTTGGCTCGTCCGAACTTACCTCTGACAAGGTTACCGTTAACCAGCACAACTACTAGGATACAGCTAGGACAGTGCTTCCTCCAGTGGATCAGCCTTCCTCACACTTGTACACGCAGTTGACGTAAAAAATGGATATAATATAGGCGAGAAACAATACGAAAATTTACTTTCGATATAATTTGCGCGGTAAGACGCCGACAAACGACACGACTGTTCAAACTTCGAAAACGAGAGAGTGACAAGCGATTTTTTTTTAATTCAAATTCGATATGAAAATGTTGCCAGGCGAAATCATTAAGAAAATAAGGGTACAATCCTAAACATTTCCGCCCACCAAAATACAAGGTATTTTCTTTAAAAAATTCTAGAGTTTCTATCATACGAGGACAAGATAGAACTCACTATGGCTAGGGACAGTTTAATTATCAACTAATTCTAATATAGTATATAATCTACGATAGTTCTAATGGATAAGACGACAAGTATAAATTACTAAGTTTTTAGTTTTGCAAAGGTAGAAGACACAGCTTAACTACTGGTCTCCTAAGTTCACCAGATTCTGTACGAATGGTTACAACGCGACAAATTCCATCACTCCCTGGATGGAGTTGTACCACACGACCAATTTTCCATTTCATGGGGCTACATTGCTCATTGACAATGAGCACGAGCATCCCAACGACAATATTTTCCTGGTGGTCGAACCATTTATGGCGTTGTTGCAAAGTGTGCAAGTATTCCAAGTGCCACTTGCGCCAAAAATCTTGATGGATCTTTTGCAACAACTTCCATCTCTGAAGAGGGCCTAACGTTGCATCGACCATACTACCTTCTGGTAGTATGGTGAGCGGTTCCAGAGTGAGAAAGTGGCCGGGGGTTAAAACCGACAAGTCGTTTGGGTCCGTACTGACAGGAGACAGAGGCCTTGAGTTTAACATCGCCTCTATTTGTGTTAGGACAGTGTAAAACTCCTCAAAGGTAAGACGCTGTGAACCAATTACACGCGAAAGATGGGTCTTAATAGACTTCACACCAGCCTCGGCTAGCCCAGAAAAGTGCGGGCTACCAGGAGGGTTGAAAACGAAATCGATTTGCTCCGCACGAGAGGCCTTAGTCATTAAATCATGCAACATATTAGATGCACCA
The DNA here is from genome assembly GCA_947563465.1 of Archips xylosteana. Lineage (NCBI taxonomy): Eukaryota > Metazoa > Arthropoda > Insecta > Lepidoptera > Tortricidae > Archips > Archips xylosteana. The sequence goes on from OX387357.1 coordinate 21,214,363, forward strand.
ATAAAGTTCCGACCTTGGTCTGAAATCAACCTGGAGCAACGACCTCGACGCGAGATGAAGCGGCGTAGAGCTGCTAGATAAGCTTCCGACGTCAGCTCGGACACAAGCTCAAAGTGCACTGCCTTAGTGGCAGTACACACGAAAACACAAATATAAGACTTACAAGTGCGTAAGCCACGGCCACGAGCCAAACTAATATCGAAAGGACCCGCGAAGTCTACTGCGGAAGACGAGAACGATTTAACTTGATTTATTCGAAACGATGGCAAATTGCCCATAATAGGAGGTGAAGCCACCTTGGGGCGAGCACGAAAACATTTCATGCAAGATGAAATGACTGAATTTATAGCCCTTTTCGACGACAAAATCCAAAATTCCTGGGCTAATAAATTTTGCAATGTTTGCAATCCAGGATGCATGAACCGGTTATGATAATCCTCAATGATCAGCGCCGTTAACCTATGATCACGAGGCAATAACAACGGGTGTTTAACATCGAACGATAAATTTCCTTTGGAAAGGCGACCGCCCACCCTTAACCTTCCGAGCTCATCCAGAAACGGAGACAATTTTCGCATGGGTTTTGGTAGCGAGTGGGGTGACTTTTCCTTCGACAAATAACGAAGCTCTGAAGCGAAGACTCGCTCTTGAACATGTTTTACGAGAAAGTGAAGAACCTTAGTGATTTCTTCAGACGACAAATTTGGGTTTATATTCTTCGAAGATGGGTTTTGCAAATTATGCAGGTAACGAAAACAATAAGCGAGAATACGCAATATACGTTGCAGAGACGAGAATCTATTTAAAATATTATCGACAAAGGACGAATTTGAGGCTGTAAATAGGCTATAAATTTTTTGTTCATTCGAAGCAGCTTGGTCAGAAAAGGACTCAGATTGCGGCCAAGACTCCTGAGGATTGGACAGCCAGGTAGGCCCCGCCCACCATAGCGTGTTCTGGATTAAGTCAGCGGGTAACAAACCGCGGGAACCGCAATCCGCTGGATTATCCGAACCAGAAACGTGGTGCCAACTTTCCGGGGGAATATTTTCCTGTATGTGGGCAACCCTGTTAGCCACGAAGGTCTTCCACTTCGATGGACACGAACGAATCCAAGTCAGAGCGACACTGGAGTCTGACCAGGCGTGGATCTCATCGAAAGTGTGGAAATCTTTTAATGCTTCCTTAACCGAGACGACCAAGTCTGACAGCAAGACAGCAGCCAACAATTCCAACCTCGGAACGGAACACTTACGAAGTGGGGCCACCTTTGATTTAGCGCAACACAAACGCACGACAATAGAGCCGTCACTCTGAACGACACGACAATAAGTGACAGCACAAAAACCCTTCTCCGAAGCGTCACAGTATCCGTGAAGCTGTAACGACACGAAAGACACAATCATTCTACGGGGAATGGACAAAGAACTCAGCTCCGACAGTTGCATTTTGAATCTCTGCCATTCTTGAGCGATGGTGATGTGGACTTCCCCATCCCAGTCGACACCAGACACCCATAGAAGCTGTATTAAATGTTTAGCGAAAATTACGACAGGCGATAATAGACCAAGAGGATCGAAAATACGAGCGATGTCCGAGAGGATCGATCGCTTCGTACAACGACAATCGTTCAAGGACGTCTTAAACGTGAAATTATCTTCCTTTGGAAGCCACGACAAACCGAGAATTTTTAACGACAAATCATGAACGTCTTCGAAGTTACGAAGTTTCTCCGAATAAAGCTCCGAGCCAGGCAAGCTTTCTAAGAATTCGGGGCTGTTAGAAGTCCATTTGCGCAAGTGAAGTTGAGCAGACGATAAAATTTCTACCAACTGCCTACGCAAAAGTAACGCATCCTCGACCGAATCTGCACCTGAGACCACGTCATCGACATAAGTATCTCTGGCCAGCACAGCAGCACCTTGAGAAGCACAAGACGAGAATTCCTTTGCCAATTTGGATACGCACCAGAGCGCCTGATAGGGAGCGCAGGAAACACCATAAGTCACTGTGAGCAAACGATAATCTTGCACCGGGTCATCAGGTGACGGACGCCACAAAATGCGCTGATAATCGCAGTCCTGCGGGTCGACAAGGAACTGACGGTACATTTGTTTAATGTCTCCAGCGAACACTACTGCATGCCATCGAAAACGAACTAATAAATCAAATATATTTTTTTGCAGTTTAGGGCCAGGCAGCAGTGTGTCGTTCAGAGACTTCCCTGCAAGATCCTGGGCACTTGCGTCAAAAACAGTACGCAAAGGAGTGGTGACAGAGTCAGGACGCAGAATTCCGTGGTGAGGAATATAATAAAAGTTACCTTCAGACGACAAAGGACGATCAACTTCTATCATATGACCAGACTTTAAATAGTCATCCATGAAATCTACATAAGCTGTTCGAAACTGAGGATTCAATTTAAATTTCCTTTCTAAATTTAAGAGACGCTTGAGGGCAATCTCACGAGAATTTGAAAACCTGGGTTTTTCCTGAGGGTCAGCGAAAGTCAATGGTACTACCATCCTACCCTCGGGATTGCGACAGTATGAAGTTTCCATTTGGTTTTCACACGACAATTCTAATTTCGACAAAACAACATTTTTAGGAGGATCTACACTTTCCAACTCCCAGAAGCGCTTAATATGGTTTTCTAATGAAACACTCGACACAAGAAGGCACTTCTCGGTTTCAACACTGGAACCTTTACGACAACGAGAACGAGAGCAGGCAACATCTACAGAGCACTCACCCATCACTACCCAGCCGAATACAGTGCGGATAGCAATAGGCTGACCTGCGTTGCCCTTGACAATGCCAGGCTGAAGTGCTGAAGCGAGAAGGTTGACATTAACCAGCATATCAATAGGTCCCGGTTTGAAAAATGTTGGATCAGCAAGATCTAAATCCTCAATATGTCTCCACGAAGAGACATCGATAGGTTCTGACGGCATATCAGAGCAAATCTTGGGAAGCACAAATGCTTCAAACGAAAATTTACATGAGGAGTCACCATTCGAAGGGACTATCTCACAAGCGACAACTCCCAGAGTACCAGTCGATGTATGGCCAATACCATTCACTGACTGTGAACTCTGTTTGATTGGTAGTCCAAGCTTTTGTGCACATTTCAAAGTCACAAAATTACAAGCAGAAGCACTATCTATCAGCATTCGAACAGGTACTAACTTATTAAATTTATTTTTAATTAACACAACCGCAGTCGAGAACAAAACTTGTGTATTTAAATTTGGAACAGTCAAAGTCACCTGAGGTGGTTCAACGGGAGGCTCCGTCTCATTCTGTTTATCAAAATGCAGTAATGTATGGTGTCTGTGATTACACTTGTTACAATTCACAGTTGATTTACAATTTTTAACAGTATGAGATGGACGACAGCAAAGTATACAAAGTTTTTTCTCTTTTACCCGAGTAAACCTCTCAAAAGGAGACATTTCCAAAAATTTGGAGCAATTTTCCAATTTATGGCCTGAAGCTGCACATGCGGCACAATTGCTTACAGGTGGTACGATAAAAGACGGTCTAGACTTAGGTACGGGCTTGTTGTTTACGATATTTAACTTAACCATTGAGTTTTCTAACGCTTGACCTCGCTTTTCAATAAACAAAATTAAATTTTCATAACTGGGTATTTCAGCATTGAACTCTAATTGCAATTCAAAAGCTTCTTTTGTAGCTACATCTAACTTGGACCACAACAAATAAAATAACATGAAGTTCTTATCAGGTAACTGATATTTCGACAAAATTTCTAAATTTTCTTTAAATATTTGACAAACTTTATTCAAATCCGAAGCATTTTTTGATTTCACAGATTCACAGTTTAAAAGTTTCTCATAAAAGATAGTAGCGATAACTCTTTTCTTGTCATAGTGGGCTTTTAACGTGTTATAAGCAGTTAAGTAATTTTCATCACACAACGGATAATTTTTAATTATGTCCACTAACACTCGACAAAAGATAATGAAGCTTTTCCACTGCCGGGATACTTTTGCTATGAATCAGTGAGTCAAATATTTGTATGAACGATACCCAATGTTCAATTTTTGAATCAAAGGGAACAATGTTTATTTTAGGTAACTTAACACTTGTACTAGACGAACTACTAGCACTAGGCAACACGGACTTTTGTTCTTCATGTTGTTTTGTTAAACGTAATTTAATGGATTTAACTATTCCCTCAAATTGTGACGAAACACTTAATTCACTTGACCTTTCCGCACTCGATAGCGAAGAGAGCAATTCAATCTGGAAAGCATGAAAGTCATCCTCGATTCTGTTTACATCTTGCAGACAATAACCCTGTAGGTCGGAGTTCTGTATATATTCGATTCTTGCAAACGCATAATCCCGACCAACACGGTTCTTGTCGCCTCCTTCGCAAGCATTATCATTGCCTCCCATGTTTATTCAATAAAATTTAAACTCAATAACAATAAACGCTTCGAACAAATGAGAGGTTATATTATAATTCAATCTGACATTGACAATTTGACAACTATAAAAATCACATTCACAGAGTATGTTATCACTCCACTACGTATAAATAACCGCAGAGTAAAAAAAAAACTGCTGTGACAAATTACGTTCCGAAACCAACTACTTCGACACAAATCTTAGTCTATGAAACTAAACGTTGGTTTAACAAATTGAAAAACGCCCAAGCCAAGTGTGTTCGATTCTTACCCTCAAATGATTTTAATGATTTTATAACGAAATATTATTACGAAAATTGCAATTTAAATACGAAAATATCCACGATCACTTTACAAATGATGCGGGTCGATGGACCAAAATGTTTGGGGTTTTAAGTGGACTGTAGACGAGAAATGATAATTAATAAATATAATATATATACGGCAACTGATTTGGGATAAAGGCTGAGACTTGTGGTTGGAAGCACTCACCTCGACGTCTGCAGATGGTGGTGCAGATCCTAGCCGTAGTGGCTGGCGCAGGTTTCCTCGATCTTTGGCTCGTCCGAACTTACCTCTGACAAGGTTACCGTTAACCAGCACAACTACTAGGATACAGCTAGGACAGTGCTTCCTCCAGTGGATCAGCCTTCCTCACACTTGTACACGCAGTTGACGTAAAAAATGGATATAATATAGGCGAGAAACAATACGAAAATTTACTTTCGATATAATTTGCGCGGTAAGACGCCGACAAACGACACGACTGTTCAAACTTCGAAAACGAGAGAATGACAAGCGATTTTTTTTTTAATTCAAATTCGATATGAAATGTTGCCAGGCGAAATCATTAAGAAAATAAGGGTACAATCCTAAACACTTTTTATCTCAGATTTAGCAAGCAATGTCAATGAGTGATACCTTAAAAGAAAGAACAATAAACAGGCATGTTTTTAAAAATGTTTGAACATTTCAAGGATTTTTTTTTTAATTTTTTTTTATGGCACAGAAAAATGACTCTGTTCCAACCTAAGACATTTTTAGTAATTTCGAATGCCTCCGTTTTGTTTTTTGGCAAGAAAGACACTTAAAAATTATTTCATTTGGTCCAATACACATTAAACTATCCGAAATAAAAGATTGGGTTTCCAAATTAACGCTCATTGGGGCAATATTGACTCGTGACTATCAAATTCTGGGTATTTTCCTAAAATTTCTGTCTTCAATTTTAAAAAAAAATATCAAATTTCGGCTAAGACATATAAGGCTAAAAATGTTCAAAAATACCTCGGCTATCACCCCCTTAAAGCTTTGCACGTAGCTACCAAACACCCTGTATATCTATTATGGCTCTTAAGATACAGCCCTGTGAAAGATGGAAAAGCGTAAAGCATAGCGACATTACCTAATAGGGTTCCATTTATCACCCTTTGGGTACGAAACCCTTCAAAACAAAGAGTTATTTACAATACGAAGAAATTTCATTGCTATCGAGTGAAATGGCAGATGGTCCAGCTATCATCATCATCATCGTTTCAGCCGAAAGACGTCCACTGCTGAACATAGGCCTCCCCCAAGGCTCGCCAAACATAACAATCCTGTGTCACAATGCAATTGGGACAATATAATTCTTTGGTTTTGATTTTGGACTTAATTACCGATATCCTAACGAAGTTAGTTCGATTCAATGCAACGAGCCTTTCCCCGTGAGCACTAGATGGCGCTATTATCAAACTTTCCGCTGCTATGATTTTTGGGCGTATTTATTTAATATAATTAAGTAAATACGGACAAAATCTGAGCCTTGTCTGTCCTAAATATTTAATTAATTAAATAATGAGGAAAGCTAAATAAATGAAGTACATCGTTTTGTTGCGCAGAGTCTTCTCTGTGGCACGAACTGTCAAAACACATCACACAAATTACGGTTAGCGTTATCTCGAGGGGCGTGACCTAATTTTGTCTTTAAAACCCAGTGCCGTCAAAAATTTGGGACATTTTGAATCTGAATACCACTGTCAAGAAAACAGTCTACCTATACTACCAAATAAAACAGTCCTGTGGATACTCTGCCCGTTTATTGGTAAGTTTTCTCCAAAAGCAAATATCAACATTTTACCTTGTCTAATTTTATTTGTTTATTTCTAGCTTTCTATCTACAAAATTATTCTATTACTATCTCCTGTTTCTTCACCTAGCTAACTCCAACGGTCTGCATTTATTGTAAATTATGTTTAAACTTCTTAGACCGTTAGGCAGTTTCAGTTAGTTCAAATTTAAATTTCAAAAAAAGAACAGTTTTCGTTTTCACTAAATCATTTTATTCTTTTGTATTACATTTAGCTTCATCTTTCTCTTTTTGTAAATTCCGTATGATTGCTCTGCCACACAGCCAGCGTTTAAATTCGGACCTATGGTCAGGGACCGTTATGGACGTTGGGCCGGTGGACAGAGCAATTGTATGGGCCCCTGCTGACATTAACCAAATTCCAGGGCAGTGTCTGTCCGGGGAAAGCGTATCCCACTCAAGTGCTTAAAACCTACGACCCTCTAGTCTCTTGCTTGCTCACAGTTTTAGCGTTCCTAATAAACGTCTAGACTTGTTTTTATGGTTTAATTCCTCTCCTCAAGACCTATACCTAAACTGTGACACCTGAACCAATGTATCCAAAACGCGTTCCCGAAACTTTAACCAGTTCGACGCTCCATCTTGTTGGAGGCCTACCTACACTGTGCCTTTTGATCCGTGGGTCTTCCCGGCCATCAGTTCTACGAGCGATGTGCTCTGCCCACTGCCACTTGAGTCTGGCGATTCTACGAGCTATGTCGGTGACTTTAGTTCTAGTGTGATCCCGCAGAGAAACTCCGTGCACAGCCCTCTCCATCGCCCTCTGACTGAACACTGCCATGTTAATTATGTATGTAAATAAATAAATAAATATCACGGGACAATTCACACCAATTGACCTAGTCCCAAAGTAAGCTAAGCAAAACTTGTGTTATGGGTAGGTACTAGGCAACGGATAAACATACTTATACATATATGCAGATAGATACATACTTAAATACATGTTATTAAACACCAAAGATCCGAGAACAAACATTCGTATTTTTCATACAAATATCTGACACGACACGGGAATCGAACCCGGGATCTCAAGCTTCGTAGTCAGGTTCTCTAACCACTAGGCCATCTGGCCGTCTAATTTCATTACTTTGCATTACATCCCCACTGTATCAAAAACCTCGCACACAATTTGCAAAGCAAATGTTTCCGTTCGCCACAATTTTCACAAACATTTCCCAGATCCAGCAGAAAATGCGTACAGTTACCGAACTTCCAAGAGACCGTCCATTCGAGGGTCAGAAATGGGCTTATTACAATGAGGGTAAATCAATTTCATTTTTTCAAGATTGAGTGAAAAGGGTCCGCATAGAGATGACGGAATGATATCAGACGTAATTTATCTGCGGCTCGGTAGTAGGCATCTCATGTATAAATTGTGCGCGCTACATTAGACGCCGGCGCTGCGCGGGGGCGCGGGTTGAAGCGAGCTCCTGTTGGCTTTAGGCGCAAGCCACGCAGAAGAGACGTGGGACGGGGGCGCGTCGCAGTTGCGGCGCCCCTTCAATCAGTTTTCGTACTGAATGTAAAGAAGCGTAACGATCCAAAACAGGCAGCAGAGACGGGGCGGAGACGCGGCCTGCGAACAAACGACGCGGACTGCGACGCGCCTCCGTCCCACGTCTCTGCTGTATGGCTTGCGCCTTCAGTTTCAATTGCGCACTGTCATTGAAATTTTCCATGAGGTTATTTATTTTATCGTTTGCCTGACATCGTACTTATACATAATATAAAATTCAAGGGCCTAACTGACAGACTGATAAAATCAACGTACAGCAAACGTACATAACGTTTCGCTGAAGCTAACATTTTGGCACATATTTATACCTTAAGTATCATAGAGGTACACTAAAAAGGGATTTTTCTGACTGTTTACGGGATTGAGAATAAATGAGACGTATATTTTTGCTTGCAAATAGAAGACTTTAACAGTAATTTTTTTGATTTTCGAAAATCCTACAGGAAAAGGAAAAAAAAACGAGATTTATACATTCAATTCAATGGATTTTTATCTCGCAACGTAACGATTAAAGAGGTGCAGTAAAAAGGGATATTTGAAATTTCCCGCAGGATAGAAATCGGGAGTTGACGATAAATTTTATTTACGAAGACGAAGTCGCGAATAAAAGCTAGTTGAATATAATGTACAAGCTGGCTCACACATAACTCTGGGCGCTGACGTGGAAGATAACTGTCATAACCCATAACTATTGATGTCTGTGTGTTATTCTTCCTTACGCTATAATATACAATGTTATATTTTGCAAAACTCCTTTGAAATTACAGAAATCAGGTACAACAATCAAACTCACCAACTTTATTGTTTGCAGCAAAACAATAAGGTCGAATTTTGAACGTGTAATTAATAAACAAGTCACAAATGAAAGCAGCCCGTGTTCCGCTACGTGATTGAAATATGAATATTTTCAGGGGAATCAAACAATGGCGGGAATTAGGATTCAGCCGCGGCGCGCGCGCACGTGCCCCGCGTGACCCCTGCCCCGTGCCCCATCGCCCCGAGCCCCATCGCCTCATGCCTCATCGCTTGCCACCGGACGACTAATAATTTTTGAAGGTAAGCCAAACTGACTGTACATTTACATTGCCATGTTAGTTAAATTTCAGTTCTGTTTTTTTTTAACTTAAATTTTCGGAACTTAATCATTGTCAATATCATTCTAGCCAAAAGAAGTCCACTGCTGAACATGGACCTCCCCCAAGGCTCGCCAAACAGATCGCTCCCGTGCCCTCCGTATCCAATGCGATCTCGCAACCTTAACCAGGTCGTCGCTTATTCACTGAGCAGGGCCGCTGTAATGTAGTCGAAACGTCGAAGTAATTGCAGCAATTAATGAAACTACTCTGATAGGATGGTTTTGCCCTGCATTGGGACGAATATAGGCGGGGAATAAGTTTTGAGATTAGATCGTTTAAACAATAAGAGTAAGAAGTAAGGAGAATGCTCTGAGGAACTCTTTGACCTCATTCCAGCTGCGGGGTTCCATTACAGATCCTCCCGTCGTAAGCGTTCATTTCATCGACATCATGTTGATCTTCGATGGTGCGTTTTAAGCGGTCTTTTTTGCCACGAACTTGCAAAATCTGGAACGAGCTTCCCGCTGGGGTCTTCCCATCGAGTTACGACCTGGGTGCCTTTAAGAGGCGAGTGTACAATTTTCTGCAGGGCCGACAACGCACTGGTATCGCGTAAAGCGCTGTGAGTGTCTATGGACAGTGGTGTTCATTTAACATCAGGTGACCCACTAGTTCGTTTGTCTGGCTTCAGTAACATAAAAAAAGTACCTATATTTGGGCTTCCCTTTTTCTGGATTTAACACCTTCTACCGTAATTTGTGTCTCTGACTGTGTCTAGCTTTCCCGAAATTTCGTAATAACTAAGTTATGGCTTAAATTCCTTAATATTTGATAAATTGTGTATGTATTTCTTTATTGGTTAATGCTAGTGTTTTTTCTTCTTAACTTTTTGGTATATTTTATTATCAAGTTTTGAATGTATAAACCTTTATGCTGAACGTCGACTGCTCTCTGCGAATCATGACGCTATTAAGTAACTAGCCCTAGCACAGTCTTGGTATTTTTGGGCTGTTACTTCACACTAGTCTTTAAACGCTTATCTGGTTCGGTAACTAATGTTAATGTTAGTGAAATATTAGCTCTAAGAGTATTGACAAATAAATAAAATAAAATATCGAATTTGCACGTGCCAGTCACAACTGTCTAAGATTCAGACCAAGATAAGTCTGCAACGATTTTGGTAGCAAACGCAGTGCAAGTGTTATATTAAACGTCAAACTGGTATGAAATTATGACGTATAAATAAAGGTCTCCACGCAGCAGCAGCAGACGACGTGTCGCTAGCTACGCGAACTTATACCTTATTTCTATGAAATTCCCTCCGTAGCTAGCGTAGCTAGCGACACGTCGTCGTCTGCTGCTGCTGCGTGGAGTCGGCTGCCAACTTATACCTTAACACATGCACTGCGTGTGCTATCAAAATCGTTGCAGACTCATCTTGGTCTGACTCTGTAGACAAACATTCGTTGTGTAATATGCGGGTCTTGGTCAAGATGAAGCTCTCGGCACGAGAGGCGATGACACATGGCGGACCGGAGCGGTGCGAAGGACCAGCGAGCAATAAATACCGCGCGCGGCCTGCGCGGGTAATCCTGGAATTAGTATTCGAGAGCCGCGCGCGGGAGTGCCTGGTCGAGGTTTCACTATTTTTAGCGCCCGAGAAACGATGTTATACTACATCTATACGCATAAGGCTATTTTATGGTATAGGCTCAGAGTCGCTCAACGTGCTATGGAGAGGGCTGTGCTTGGAGTTTCTCTACGGGATCGAATCAGGAACGAGGAAATGCTGTACTGACGTGCCGAATATTCGACTTTTAACTTGTTCACATACCTGAGAAGGAATTTAATGGTGTGTGTAAAGTTCCCAATCCGCACTGGGCCGGCGTGGGAACTACGGTCCAAGCCCTCTCAAACCCTCTCTGAGAGGAGGCCTGTGCCCTGCAGTGGAACGTATACAGGCTGTGGCTGGGGATGATGATGATGATGATGAACCTACTGTTCACATCGAGCAACTGCTTACGATGCTGCTTCCCCGTAAGCGCAGCATTAGCTGAGTCTGCTCCTTTTGCCGCAGGACAGAAATCGTTATACATATTTACTTAATTTTTTACTATTGTGTTTTTATTTCCTGTTTTGTGTATTTTGGTTTTTTATACTGTGGCAAATAAATATTTTTTCTTTCTTTCTTTTCTTTACGTCATGTCTCGCATGGCGTCCGGTGGAAAATGATTGTTTACACTCTCCTGGTAAGGTCGCATAAGAAAAACCGCTCATGAAGCGAGCGCCGCGTGACCAGACAAAGTGCGAGGCGAATCGTGACTTGCTTCGCCACTCGTCTCGTCATTCGCGCGCAAGAGTAAATTTGTGTTGTAGCTTGCCTATCGCGGCACATATGGAGTGATCAAGACGGAGAACCCAATTTGACATTGATGTTTATTGACGAGCTGAATCTGTATTTTTTTTATTAGAACCATGTACATAAATATCGCAAACTTCCGCTGATTTTGGTAGAAATTAGATCTAAAGTAAAATATCACGCGTGTTTTGATTTGTTCCAAGAATTAGACACTATAATGTATAGTAATGTAGACTCTGATTACCTTTAATGAGCTTTCGATGTTTAAACGCAGTTGCATACAATATCATAATCATGGGTTGATACTTGATCTCCGACGGAACTAGGAGCTTTTGTGAGTGTCTACTCTGTCTATTAAAGATAATCACAAAGTAACAAATAAGTCTGATGCAATTCACCGTAATTTTGGTGACTTCACCGATGATTTACACCTGTTATGTTCGGATAATATTGACACCAGGGTTTGTTAGAAAATAATGGGCTTCAATTTACACATTATGAATAGAGAGATGCCGATGATTGATAGCAGCAGCGTTGGCTGCTGTACAAAGCTATTGCTGAAGCGAACGTGATGCGGAGACTAATTTCTATTCCATTTACTAAGAGCTTGAGACACTTCTACCGTTTTATGCAAGCACTTTCATGAAACATGTAAACATGCTCCACAGACTGTAGATGCATCCCAATTAAAATGTTCTCTTTAAGCTTCAACCTCATAGCACCCTTATTTATGCGCGGACCCTCGCATTAGCGCTGAGTTATGCGGCCGTACCTGCCCCCGGCGCGGCTAACGGCCGGACAGCACTAATGTCCACCGCTATTCATTCAATGCGTTATTTTCAAACGAACACTGTTCCATCATTGATAAAGGCTCAAGGGTTTAATGTTTACGCAACGCACTTTAATACGCGGCAGTTAAACCAGACACCTGAACTAGGCCCGTAAACCCGGCCGACGGTAATGATAAAATTAAATATTCAAATGAAACCGTCCTAGCCGCCGCTGTAGTAACGTTTTACTTCGTCCCATCGGCATTCAGTGTTATTATTAGTGCGTTAAAGTGGCGGGCCGAGGTGGCGAGTCGGGCGCGTAATAAAACGCGCTTTTTACGCGGAGCCTCGGCATTAAGTGTCCTAATACGCATCGGCGCGGCAACGAGCACGTCGTTACGAGTGTCGCGCCGACACTAAACGCCGAGTTTAAATTTGATCGCGCGTCGAGAGCGAGTTACGGCGCGATGTTTACGGCGCCGATGCCGGCTAATTCATGCCGACTCGAGCCGGCAATTTGTACATTTATACTTATTATTTACGACCAGAGGTGTTTGCGGCCGTTCCCGTTTTTATTGGAAATATTTTCCGAACGCGTAATGCGGCTGTTTGTATTGATGAATATCGTTTCGTGTTAACGGCGCTTCTTAACTGGCAGAGTCGTGATCTCGAGTGTGTCTGCGCGTAACTGTGGGTAGACGTGTTTCGTAACATCATCAGTCAGCCTCCATACGTCCCACTTCAAGCCACAGGCGTCCTGTAGAATGAGAGGCCAGCTTCTAAGCATCGCTTACTTTCAATTTCAACCACTAACTCGATCAACTCAATAAGTAGGTACGTGAGTTACATCGAGAAGTATCGTGCGAGCCCGCCGCCGCCGACGGCCGGGCCGCGAAAAGCGCGTGTGTGGCCGGCGCGTGACGGTGACGCACCGTAATGGCAAGAAAGTGATTCATCATCATCATCATGATTTCAGCTGAAACGGCAACTGCTAAACACAGTTCTCCCCTAAACTCGTCAAACAGACCCGTCCTGCACCCTCTGCGTCCAACGCGTGCAACCTTAACCAGGACGTCTCTATCTGATTGGAGGCCTACCTAAATTGTGTCTTCCGGACCGTGGACGTCATTCGAGAACCTTGTCATCGTATCGCTTAACTGAGAGAGATGGATTTTTATCTTATTTTTTCCAGGCAATGGGCAGGCCAATATAACACGCAGAACAGATGGCCGTTGGGGCCCAAAAGTTCGCGAATGGAGACCGCCGACTGGCAAGCACAGCGTGGGACGTCCACCAACGAGATGGACGGACGATCTGGTGAAGGCCGCAGGTTCAGGGTGGATGCAAGTCCCTTCCAACCGTAATGATTGGGCGTCAATGAGGGAGTTTATCCAGCATTGGACGCCCTAAGGCTGAAATGATAATGATGATGATTTTTTCCATAAATGGTATAACTTGAGCTCTCACCTGGTACGGTCGGCCAAGAAAATGGTCTACCAGTTTGGACAAGAGTTTCTGTGAGATCTAAATATCGCTAAGGTTAACATTTCTGAGTGAAGTCGTTAGCTACTGTCATCATTTTGCAAGGGAAAATCGACCTCGTTGTATCATGACATGCAAATGAACTTCAACCGTAGGGTTGTAGACCATATTTTTGGCAGACTGTACCAGGTTATCGTTGAGTTTTGAGATACTGTGTACAATCAAATCCAGGCAAAAGTGTCAACCGAGGGAAATATTTAAAAAATAAATTGGTACAGATTTTGATACAAAATGATTTCATGAAAAGAACGTTTAGTCTTGGCCCAGTTAAAAGAGTTCGATTTATACGTAGCCTTGGGCTGTTTTCCCGTCTTAATATTTTATCTTTGTGGAGAACCGAATGAATAGCCACGTTTTTCGAATGTTTTTTTGATATTTAGCAGCATTTCTAAAATACACATTGAATTAATTCTGATGCCTTAACCCGGCGAAATAAAAGCCAGTCGAAATAAAAAACCTCATTTAGAACAAACGCCCGCCGCAAAACAACATACACATAAAAAAGAGCCAAATACAGTTAAAAATACATTACTGTTCGGAAAACGGATCAACAAAAAAAATCCCAAACGAGATAAAACTTTTCGTTTCGGAAACATAATTGAGTTTTTCTGAACATTAACTTTTGCATTAACGCGAATAAGTCATAAATAAATATAAATATATCGCGCGGGTCCCATTCAGCCGCGTGATTTATGTAAACCCCCGTTCAACGCAAATTTTCTGTAATACGTATTTGAAAGGAGTTTTTGTCGGGCAAATTTATTTCTGGAGATGTTTTTCACTTGTGCAGATGATAATTCGCGGCGACGCGCTGCTTGGAGAGCCGAGCCCTTATTGCAAAACGTGACAGGAGACAGGTGACATTGGAAATTTTGTTCAAATTTTGTTACCAATATAAAGCCCGGTTAAATTCGGAACTTCTCAGTCAGTCAGTAAGTCCTTTGGCGTTTATGAAACAACTTAGGCACAGATTACTTAAAAATTACTTTGGAATCGGGGTAAAAAATGATGGGTATTCGCTTACACCAAGACAATTATTGCCAGTCCATGTGATGTCCATTGTAAGTCAGTAAAATATTGTTGATTTTATTTCAAACGAAACGACATCGCAATGACAAAAAAAAAATCAAAACGTTTATTCTGCAAGTAGGCCGCAAAGGGCTCTTTTACATGTCACTTTTTTAAAACTACCAGCGCTTTCGTAAGGACCATCATTGCCAAGAAGAATGCGCTGCAAGAAACTTGGCAGGAAGTCATCTTTTCAAATTACAATATAATAAATTACAAACTCTTAAAAATGTAACTAAAAAAAAACCATACAAATATAGAATTAAGTAAAAAAAATAATAATTAAGTATATAAAAAAAAACAATACAGGGATGTATTGGGTCCCTTAGTTAAAAAACTAAAACTATACCTACATCTTAACTATATCTACGTTTAGTGGAAGTGTAGAATGCTTCCACCGTCAAAAAAAAATAAAAAAGCAAAAAATAAAATTAATAATATTGGAGATAGTCTTCCAATGTCACAATAATTAAAAATGATTCTGTTAAAACACATTTCAGGTCAAGTAACCATTAAACTTTTGGATTCCAAAGGCAAGCTTACGCCTGCCGCCCCCAATGTTGGCTCACACGCACGACATCGTGACATTTCCTATTTTCCAAAAGGTACCTACTAAAAGTTTTGATACCCCGACTGTACTCTTGACTCTACGAGTTTAAACCGATTGTAATCCGTTCTGTTGTCAATCTACTTTGTATCATAAAATGAATAATTCCTCCAGTAGTTCAGCAACTTCAAATGAACGCCTCCAAAGATTGCTCACTCTAAATGTTCATTTCGGGTCAAGTCACATCTAAGCCGCGTTCATTTCAAACGTCGGCTAATGTGCTGACACAATTATAAATATTATAATACTCTTGAAATTAACTCTTCTTGAAACTCTGTCTTGAAAACTTTCACAAGATATTTTTTATTCACTTAAACTAACCAAACCACTGGCTAATATAATGTCGGATTCGTTTTGTGTTTGTTAATAGGTACTATTATTATTGCTATCTGTTGAATTTTAAGGTTTATGTTTGTCGGATTTAGTTTATTTATTTAATTCATTATCATGCGTGCGTGCATGTGCGTGGCCCGCAGTGGGGAATGTAGACACACGCAGCTGACCAACGTAGCAACGTGGCCCACACGTTTTACGTGTGCGTGCATTGGCTGCTGTGAAAATGAAGACATACGTTTCCAGACCAATGGACCCACGTGGGCGACGTGTATAGCGTGTTTGTGCGTAGCGTGCGCCGCAGTGGGGCTCCGGCCTAAAGCTTCGAGCTTGCTTCTGAAGTTACAAATGCTACCCATAGATGGCACTTATCCCTCTTTGAACGTGCTAACGCTGTGCTCCCTTAAATCCAAACCCAACTATCACCACCACCAAACTACACTAACATTTGCTACATTACTGCTACTTACTACTACACTACTATACGTATACTAACATTTGGTAGCACAGTGAACGGTTGCGGTACCTACTCTGAAGGTAAGGTCTGGTTGAGCTCGAAACTCGTCAGTGTA
The DNA here is from genome assembly GCA_947563465.1 of Archips xylosteana. Lineage (NCBI taxonomy): Eukaryota > Metazoa > Arthropoda > Insecta > Lepidoptera > Tortricidae > Archips > Archips xylosteana. Next base: position 21,230,770 of record OX387357.1, read on the forward strand.
GTTTGGTGGTGATAGTTGGGTTTGTGTGATTTCTGTGTTCATAGCTCGTAGCTCTGCTTATATCGTAAGGTAGCGGGTGAGCACAGTAATTGTTTCAGTTCATTAATTGCTGTAGTCGTTTTGCAACTCGCTATACACTGGAGACGAGTGGAGATCTTGAGCCATTCTATTGGTGGATTTTGTCTCGCTCATCGCTCCGCTGTCTCGCTTCTCTCCTGTGAACAGGCAGCCTTCTCAATGCCTCTCCCGGGCCGGAGCGGCCGGGCCCGGCGCCGACCGTCCGTGCACAGACTCGATCCGGTGACGATTGTCTCTTAACTCGCTAATTGAGTTTTATTTCGCCGTCGCCTTACATTTTACGGAGTCGAGGCATGCTCTCGAGTTCGAATTGGCTCAGTCTTGAATGCTAATTTGAAGTGGCCATATAATCTCCGCCTGTCATTACTGGAAAGTTTTTTCTCTTTCTATCTTATCTATCTATCTACAGCCATTGTCCGTCCACTGCTGGACGTAGGCCTCCGTCATATTGCGCCAACATTCGCGATCCTTGGCTTCCCGGATCCGGCTTCGGAACTGTCCTCCTAAGATCATCAGTCCAACGTGTCGCAGGGTGTCCCACACTACGCTTTCCCAAAGGTGGTCCCCACTCCAGGACACTCTTTTCACTCAGTTTTCTCTTTATGGTTCCGTAAATAGAGTACCAATGGGACGGGTATGTATTACAATACCGAAGTACGAAAGACCGAATGTATTAAAACATCGAATGGGTCAAAAGACCGACACGATTTTTTTCTGAAACCGTTAACTTTTTAAGATTGTTATAAAACAAACCTAACCTAACCTAATGGGTTTTGTATGATGCCGTTTTGATAAATTCTGAGAAGTTAACGGTTTCAGAAAAAAATCGTGTCGGTCTTTTGACCCATTCGATGTTTTAATACATTCGGTCTTTCGTACTTCGGTAATGTAATACACACCCAATGGGACCCTATTACTGAGACTCCGCTGTCCGTCCGTCTATTATGCCCGTCCATCCATCTGTCACAGGGCTCTATATCTTGAACCGTGACAGCTATATAAATTTTCACCGATTATGCCTTACTGGAAGTTTAACTCAAGTGGCAGACATGATCACTACCTCGGCGGGTGTCATGATATCGACTGCCTTATGAAACACAATGTCGTTATGTCGCCAGATATGTCTGACGAAGTTTGGCGAAGTCGCATTGCTACGCCTGTCGTTGCTACGGACATAAGTCGCGCGACCGTATTTCTTGATATTTTGCCCTGAAATTATTTGAATAAATTAAGTGTCTCATCTTATCTTTATCTTGATTTCCTCAGATATGTCAGGCGGCTTGCTGATTAAGGTTGCAGGATCGCGTTGGGTGTGGATGGCACGGGACCGATCTGATTGGCGAGCCGGCAGGCCTATGTTCAGCAGTGTAAGTCTTTCGGCTTAAACGATGATGATGATGATGATGACAGGCGAAGATTCACTTAGTCGCATTACTTCGCCTGACGTTGCTACGGACATACCTAATACGCGCGATGTCCCCAGATAATATCAAGCAAAATCGCTCGGCTTCGCTGGAAAGTAGCCGACAAATGTCGTAAGTCTTAAGACATTGTCCCCTACATAACAGAATATCTGGCTTTATAATAATTATGATCTGCGCTCGTCGGCTCCGAGCGGCTTTCGAAGCGACAGCCGCCGCAACCCGAACTGACGTGTTCGTTTTCCAGTATTTACCACGCATGACTGAGCTTCCTGTGTACACCCGGTTAACACGATGAACGTTTATACCTATAGCTAGCTAAATGTATTTTATTTATGCCGATGGGCGTTTAACGGAGGTTCAACGCTTCGCTTGTATCCTAGGGTAACGATAGACATAACAAAATTTGATAATAATTAGATTTATTAATGAACTTTCTACGATTGTTATATAAATAGGTACAGTAGGCGCTCGGTAATCCGGCACCCATATTTTTTCGCCGATGCCGGATTATCGGATTTGTATGGGAAGTAAGCGGGAGCTACTACAGATCCACACCACAATAAAAGACTATATTATAGTTGGGATGTCCCAATTTTTGACAACGTATAATAAATCGAAAACCGTTTGGAGAAATAGGCTTTGTGAATCGTTTTCAGAAATCAGATTCCAAAAATAGGATAAACTGAATTGAATAAAGAAAATTTAAGTAATGACCTTCATTTGACCCCTGCAGTGAATCGTCACATAGGCAGATATAAAGCAGGTCTACACTCTAAAGCAAATTGACAGCTTGAAATGTTGCTGTCCTGCTTATAATAGCAAAGAGTGACAAAGACAGAACTTTAATCACATGATGCGCACCTGGCTTTGAACAGTTGTCATTTATCATAAAGTCCGAAATGTATACAATACTCGCAATGTATTTTTACAAATTTAATTATTAAATTACTACGTTACAAGTAAATATGAAAGAATTTAAATATCAGATTTTAGTAAAAAATATCTATTTACACCATTAAACAAACAGGAATAATTGAAGCTAAAAGAAGATAAATAAATAAATGTTAATTACTACAGAAATAATTGATTTGATAAAAGAAACTACAATTGAAAATCAACCATTACTTTCTATTCGAAAATTACAATAATTTGAATGCACTAGATGACACGACCGATCAGTTGAAGCAGCAGCGAAAAAGTGAAGTCTGGGCGAGCCTTCTCGTGCCAGCACCGGTTCTCCCTCCTCCACGCTCCCCTCTACGTTACGTCACCGGCCGCGTTGCCGGAATACGACGGACGGGGGTGCGCGGGGAAATCTTCTAAGACGGCCGTTCCTGACTGCTGAACGGCCTCGTCAGCTTCCTCTTCATCTCGATTCCCACGGCTCTCATCATTGTTCTGTTGGTCTTCGCGTTCTATAACACACCAAACAATAAACATTTTAGTCAAATACTCAAAAGCGTTGCTGTTGCTATCCATCGTAACAAAACCACAGGCGTGCACTCAAGTGATCCCATTAAAACAGATAGCTAAGCAACTCAAATAAGCTATCACTAATGAGAGAGTTCCGGACCTCTACCATACGTGATACGAATACATGTCAGAATCAGTGAACAGTCGGCAGAAACATCCACTAACGTTGTTACCAGATAACCATAATTGTTTCTAAAGGCAATGTCGATAATCAATGAGAGAAGGAATAGGGAATAGCCACAACGTTGGCTAGGAACGGCCATGATGTCGAGGCCAAGGGATAGCCACAACGTTGGCTAGGAACGGCCATGATGTCGAGGCCAAGGGATAGCCACAACGTTGGCTAGGAACGGCCATAATGTCGAGGCCAAGGGATAGCCACAACGTTGGCTAGGAACGGCCATGATGTCGAGGCCAAGGGACAGCCACAACGTTGGCTAGGAACGGCCATAATGTCGAGGCCACCCACAGTCATTACAACGGGTTACAACTCCATCCACAGAACGTTAGCTGCGGCAAACAGCAGTACTATCTCTGCAGCAAACGCACAATGTGGGGGTCGCATCACCATTCCAATGTCCGCACTCACCACTCTCGAAAAACGCCTCACACGCGTCCGGAGTCCATTCACCGCGCCACTGGACCATATGTTCAGCGGCAGTTTGCGTTTTCTTCCCATATGACCCGGCCAACAGCTCCAGTTCATATCGGTGATGAGGCAGAGCACGCACGACCTTGTAGGGGCCGCGCATGCCGGAGTCCATTTTCCCGGTTCTCTGCAAAGGCTTGCTCACAAAGACGAAGCTGCCGACACAGAACGTGCGGGGCTGCTGTCGTCCCGCGTTGACGTATGCGTCCTGTTGCTGCTGGTTGGCGGCGAGCAGTTCGGAAGTGCGCTGCCGTCTGAGCACCCGCAGAGCCTCACGGTTCGGATGCGACACGTCCAGCGCCACATCACGCACCAGGGATCTTAGCACCGGGGTCGTACCCTCGACACCTGTTAGAAGCTGCAAAGCTGAAGCACGCGTGGTTGCATGTTTGGTTATATTCAAGGTTAGCTGCACTTTCCAAAGTACATCAGACCACGAAGCACCCTTATTGTTGACCTCAATACGCAGCATGTTGAGGACGGTGCGGCAATAACGCTCGACTTGGCCATTTTCGCGGTGCATTCCTGGGGTAATAAAATGCACGGAACAGCCTAAATCGGTCACCCAGTTTTTAAACGCCGCGCTTTCGAACATTCTACCACGGTCGCAAACTATTGTAGACGGCGTACCGAACAAAGAGATTGTATAAGAGATGACACGTTTCAATTCATCAGAGTCTTGTCTATACATTGCGTATAGTAAACAGTACTTGGAAAATGAGTCTATTACAATTAGGATGTACTTAAAGCCGTTCGACTCTGACAGTGGACCAAGAACATCGGTATGTACTACGTAAAAAGGAATATCGGGTTTAGTCCATGATTCTATCGGCTGACTTGAACCTCGAGGCACCTTTTTATGTGAGAGACAGACAATGCAGTGCCCGATGTATTTTTTAACAAAAGGTCTTAATCCGGGGAACCAAAAATGGCGTAATATCAAGTCTATAGTCTTATCGATACCTATGTGATCATGATCATCATGAAATACTCTTAACAAACTGAGTCTATGTCCCTTCGGAATGAAGCAGAGGAAACGAGGGTCTTCACCGGTTGGTACAAACTTATAGTATAGTAAATTGTTTTTAATTGAAAATCTAGTGGAGTCCAACTGACCTTCTCGTAACTTCTGCATCATATCTTGTGTCTCAGAGTCTGCTGTCTGAGCGATTTTCGCCCAATTGCGCGGATTGTGAATGTGAAAAACGTCAGCGGGCTGTCGGCTTAAGAAGTCAGCGTGTTGCATAAAGCAACCTTTTCTATATTCCAAGGTGAACTGGAAGTCTTGCATGTAAACCCACCAGCGCGCCACCCGCGGTAACAAGTCCTTTTTCTTCTCGGTTAACTTTAGTGAATTGCAATCGGTTATAATTTTAAATTTTATTCCAATTAGATAGTGTCGAAAATGTTGTAAGGCGCGAACGATCGCTAAAGTTTCAAGTTCATAGCTATGATACCGCGACTCGGCGCCCTGTGTGGATTTACTGTAATAGCCGACAACACGCTTACGCTTACCTTCATGTTCCTGCATCAAAATGGCTCCGTAACCGATCGCACTGGCATCAGTGTGAAGCTCAGTGGGTAGTGCAGGGTTGAAAATCGCTAAGACAGGTTCCTCAGTCAAACATTTGATTATATAATCGCGTGACGCGTCTTGTTCCAAACCCCACACAAAAGGTTCACCTTTTCGGAGCAACCTTGCGATACATGCCGTTTTCGACGCATAGCCAGCAATATATCGGCGAAAATAGCCTGCCAATCCGAGGAACTGTCGAACCTCCCTCACGTTTGTAGGTTTAGGGGATTTCACTAAAGCCTCAGTTTTACTAGGGCTCGGCCGTACCTGACCATGTCCAACCAATCTGCCTAAATATTCCAGCTCTGTATTCAGAAAAGTACATTTTTTTAGGTTTACCGAAAACCCTGCATCCGTAAGCGTCTTCAAGACCTCACGAAGTATTTGCAAACCCTCATCGACAGAGTTGGACATGATTAGGACGTCATCAATATATGTCAGAACTTTACCAGTATCGATCAGGTGCTTCAATGTTTTAGTGATTACCCTTTGGTAAACAATCGGTGCATTAGCGAGCCCATACGGCATTTTCAAATACTCGTAGTGCCCTTCGGGCGTTACGAATGCAGTCTTGCTAATTGAGTCATCATCTTTCATTGGAAGCTGATGAAAACCGGTCGCCATATCGAGGCTGGTAAAGTATCTAAGGTTACCCAACTTATCGATGTGATCATCAATCAAGGGTAGTGGAAATCTTTCCTTAACAGTGACAGCATTTAGAGCGCGGTAATCTACGCACATCCTATCCTCCCCGTTCTTCTTCTTAACAAGGAGAATAGGACTTGCATAATCCGACTGCGACTCACGTATAATTCCCTTATCTAACAAGTCCTTAATTATACCGCGAACTCGTGCCTTCTCATCGGCAGACAACTTGTAAGGACGGTAATGCACTGGTATGTCACTGCTAAGTTTGATCTCCATACTTCCTGTGTTGACTGTAGATGTCGCTGTGCCAATAGTGAACGTGTCGGAATATTCTTGAATCAAGTTCAAAAGGCATGTTATCTCTTGGCCCACAAGCTGGGTTTTTACTGTGGCGACATCTATAATCGACACGTGATGTACGTTATCAACCCTAATCAGACGCTGTGAATCATTTGTTCGAATATACGTCACGCCGCTATGATTCAAAACATCGGTACCTATCAAAATCGAACCTCGTATGCAGTCCGACGGTACTACAAACAAATCTACCTCCAAAGACAATTCGTCGAATTCGATGACAGTTTTTACATAGCATGTTGACACGATATCTTGACTACCTATGCCTCTCAAACGACGGTAGGTGGGTAGTTTATTCAAATTGAAATATTTTAAAACTGACTCCGAAATCAACGATACGTCAGAACCCGAATCAACTAAAATGTCAACTGGTTTTTGTTGAATAATAGCCGTCATTACGTCGTTTCGTTTTGAATCGAATTCGAGCAAAAATTTACATTAGAAGTATTTTTATTATTTGATTTCGAATCTACCTTCTGCTTTAAATAACAGTCGTCTACAAGGTGCCCTATCTTTTTACAAAATGTACACATTTTGACTGCTTTGTTATTTGGTTTAGTGCTACCTGCGGTATTAGTTGCAGTTGGTAAACATAAGGTATGTTGCGATGTACTCGTATTGGATTCTATTTTACGTTTCTTAGTGCAGTCTACTTGCTTATGACCTATACCTCCGCACGTATAACAGGCCAACCGGTCATATTTAAATGGAAGAGGGCGTAATTCACGTTTGCGCGAGTGTAACACGCTCGAGCTTGACGTACGAACAGGATTGTTGTTGGCTACATTTTTTGGTTTAACATAAACGGACAAAAATTCGACGAGATCCCTTGACTGTAGCTTAGCATTAGTTGCCACGGCTTTCACTTGAGGATCAGCAATGCCCCGGATTACGATGGCGGTTTTTAGTTCGTCCGAAAGCCCCTTGACGATATTTAAACGTAAGAGAGACTTTCGTGCATATTCAGCGTATGTAGTATATTTACTAGAGTTGCTACTCATCACCTCATATAAAACGGTGGCCATATCGACTTCACGGGGACACAAAGATCGAAACTCGGCTTTGAAATTTGTCCAAGAACGGTCATTTGTTACCCAGTCGCTTAGCCATGATTTAGCGTCACCGCGTAGACAACCACCAATGCGTCCTAGGCACTCCTGATCGCCCCAGTGATTCAACTCTCTCGCACTATCTACTTCCGCGCACCAAACATCAAAATCATGCACGCTGGGATCGAAATTAGAAATGTAGTAATGCTTCGATCTTACTTGTAACAAAGATGAAAGTGCACCAACAATCCTGTCCGCAGTGTCGTTCTCGCTCGAAGGCCCGGTGGGGGGCCCTGCGGCCAGCGCGGGCGTCATGGCGGTATCCGATGGCTTGACAGCGGTTCCCGCGAGTCCCGGCGAGCAACCGGGACGCGGCAGGGAACACGCAGTCATCATAGGCAGTCGTTCTTCTAGAGCATTCAACCTATCCATAATCTGGTTGAGAGGGTCTCGCCGAGGACTGTCGCGACGCCCATAGGAGCTGTCGCGACGCCTCCGCGACCTGTCTCGAATTGACGACCTATTGTGACGCCTAGATAACCTATTACGACTACTAATAGACGAATCACTAGATTTCTGGCGAGATCTAGATCTACTCGTATCTGTGCGATTAGAACGAGAAGCACTATCTGTACCACGTGGCTGGGGAGAAGTGTTCCTATTCCGCAGTCTGAGGGAAGATCTACTTTGCCTAGACCTTGATTCTCGGCCAGACATCGTGATATTATTTAGGTACAAACGATTTAAAGTAGTACGTATATGTAATGCGCAATAATCAACTCAACTCACATACAAAATTCAACACTCACTATTAATAATTAAACGAAAAAGATATTTACAGAAAACTAAATTCTCATAAGAAAAATTAAGGCTAGCGATCAAGAAAGGGCTACAGAATCCCACTTCTGATGTTAATTACTACAGAAATAATTGATTTGATAAAAGAAACTACAATTGAAAATCAACCATTACTTTCTATTCGAAAATTACAATAATTTGAATGCACTAGATGACACGACCGATCAGTTGAAGCAGCAGCGAAAAAGTGAAGTCTGGGCGAGCCTTCTCGTGCCAGCACCGGTTCTCCCTCCTCCACGCTCCCCTCTACGTTACGTCACCGGCCGCGTTGCCGGAATACGACGGACGGGGGTGCGCGGGGAAATCTTCTAAGATAAAACTATTTGTCATGGTTCATTTAGGACCCTAAGCCGTGCTTGTATTATTGACAGTGACAAGACAAATCAGTAGTGCCACAGATTATGTTATGTACGGCTTGAATTTTTGTAGGCAATGGAACGTGGCTCTCTCACTGTGACGTCATCCAACGTATTTCTTAAAATAATTATAAAAAATTAAATACTCAACCAAATTCAAAATCGATGAAAATGGTATGGTAACTATAAGTTTTTTTTTTTGGTACATCCCAATTATGGTTAGATCTTTTTATTTAAAAGTGGCGATACACGAAAAGCAAAACAAACACGTGGATTCACGTCAAGGTTAGGCCCGGACTGCCGAGCGAAACAAATAATTACACAACGCTCTGTAATCCGGCATTCGGCTGTGTCAAATGCCGGACTATCAAGCGGGTAACCTTGAGGCGCTGAGCGCCGGACTACTGAAATTGCCGGACTAACGAGTGCCGGATAACCAAGCGCCTACTGTATCGCTAACCTAGCCCAGCCGTAGTAGTATCTATTTAGAGTCTAGTGGTTTGGAAAAGCCGTGGTAGCCTTGTGGTTTGCCCTATGGCCTCTCAAGCAGAGGGTCGTGGATTGAACCCTGGGCTTGCATCTCCGAGTTTTTCGGAATTCATGTACGAAATTCCATTTGTTTACTATGAGCTTTACGGTGAAAGAAAACGTCGTGACGAAACCTCCGAACATCTGTGAAGAAATTTGTTGGTGTATATGAATTTGTTGATGTATATGAATTTGTTGGTGTATATGAATTTGTTGGTGTATATGAATTTGTTGGTGTATATGAATTTGTTGGTGTATATGAATTTGTTGGTGTATATGAATTTGTTGGTGTATATGAATTTCCAAAACCGTATCGGGCCCGCGTGGATACTAACGGGCCCAGCCCTCTCATTCTGAGAGGAAGCCTGTGCTCTGCAGTGGCACGTATATGTAGGTACCAATAGGCCGAGATAATGATGAATCTAGCCCACCAAATAGTATCAATAGTAATCCAGTAAAGTTTACTTTCATTAAATATGTATAGCAGTAAACCAAATGTTATATCAAATGTTGGTAAGTACATGAGAACTGGGAAATTAAAATGTTGAAACGGGTTTTGGTACTGTATGGCTTATAATTAGACATCGGATAATTGTATTTTTATAGCGTTATTGCATATTTTGGTACTTTTTCACTGACAGTGCTTATTTCAGCAGTTATTCATGATAGGGTATTATGCCGTAAAATTGATGCATTTATCAACGGCACCGAACAAACTCTGCCTGAAGAGTCTCTGAAGAAATGGCGCCAAACTTCAAGTTCTGTCTGGTAACGTCAGTTGACGTCGAAAGGGCATTTTCAGGCTATAAATTAATATTAAGTGACTGACAGACGTCGCAAGTTTGCTGCAGAAAATATGGAAATATTATATATGTTAATATGAAAATAATCGTAAATTCTAATAATAAATGTTTTTTTGATTGTGCATATTTCGTCCTTTTTTAGTGCATATTTGCATGCTTATTTTGGCATTTTGATAGTGCATATAATCCGATGTTTACTTATTATGAATACGAACGCTTTGTTTTGGGTTCAATTCAACTGTTGAGTTCTCTGTAGATGTTTTCGTTACAAAGCGGAAAAACGGCTACGAGCGTAGCGCGTCGATGCGTGCAGCGAACGTGTTGCACAGCTGACTCCGGCACGTGCTTTGCATCCATCAACTCAAAGGTTCATAAGAACGAACTTTAAATTCTATAAGGAAACTCAATTGTAAAGTTGGATAAGTTTAGAGCGGAGTAAATCCCTGAACGCCTCGCTGTCCTTATCGCGTCCCGCCACGCCGCGCGCTCGCAGCGAGCCATTTCCGAACCGGTGATAGGTTCCACGTCGACAACTACTTTTAATAAACGCTAATGGAACAAGAAACTTCTCCATCTTAGCGAATCTTGCACCCTTTCCGCTGGAATCAATTCCGCGGGCTCGTCGCGAGGTGTCGCACCCCTAAGTCTTAAAGTGATTCGCGGGGTATTTACATTTACGATTCACTCGCTGGTATCCATTTCAACGGGATTCCTAACTGCGTTACGGGGAGGAGTATAATTTTCCATTAATTCCGTAAAAGTATCTAATGAAAACGCTAATTTCTCATTAAACTAACAACACGTAAAATGAACAGATAAAACACTTTACAGCACCAATTTGAGAGGTCCCTCCCGCCGCCCGGCGCGCGCGCGTTATGACGGAGCGCGGGGCGTGTAATCCATCGCGCGGGCTCAAGATGAATTGGTCAATAAAGGCGTCTAATTTAAGATGACTCTTGGAGTCCCTCAGCGGCGGCGGCGGCGCGTCGGCGGCGCGGCGCGGCGCGGCTCTCGCGACGCCGGCCGTCGTAATGCTGAGTAATGATTGGCATCATCTGTCAAAAGCTTGTTCAATATTGGATTCTCTCACTCGCTATTTCCTTCTTCATTATTCATACGAGCATCTGATGTTAGCCAGCATGTCCGAGGACGTTTCGACCTTATTGCCGAGCGATACATCTCCACCTTGATTTCACTTCATGATTGTATCCTTCGAGCTCCGCGCAAGTCTAAGCTTATTACTTATTACATTGTTGCCCATTATATTAGGTACACTAAACTGGAAGATGTCACGAGAACGAAGAAAAACTGGAGCCCGCAATCTCATTTGCGAGATATTAATAAATAATGCAAGTGCAAGATGCAATCCGTCTTATTGCGGCCGCGGGCGGAGCGCGAGATGGAATAAATTAGTCTGAAGCTGCCGCGAGAGCGAGAGGCCGTATTTGTTTCATTTCGAGCTCCTTGCTTGATAACATTGCTTAAGACCGCACGGAGCTTCTTGCGCTAATCGATTTTAGGTATTCTATGCACTTTTGCAGCGGCTAGAATCAAAGCCGTGCGTAAGCGCGAGCGACACAAGTTCTCTGTCCGATGGCCGAAGGAAAACTAACGCAACTAATTATGCGGACAAGGGGGAAGCACGACGGCTCAAGATAGGTTGGTTAGACCGCGAGTGTATTTTGGTATATTATTGTATTACTAAAACAAATACATATTTTAAAAATGTAACAACACTAGGCGCTAGAAAACATCTTATTTTATTAACATGCAAAAAGTCATGACCTGCCGTGCAGTATCTACGCCGTACTAAGGATTTATTTTATTTTTTAGAGACGACTTTGGATTTTTTCTATCGAGCAAACTACAAGTAATTGTGTTTCGAAAAACACTGGTCACTAGAGTGGATCCTCAAATATCTTACACATGAATTTCATAATAAAGCTTTGCTAGTAATGATACCGCGAGGGATTAAATGAATGCAATAAATGCGCCAAATGCACGGTAGGACCTTTAGTTAAACTGAGTCACAGTAAACGTACCTATGTTTCTATAAACATATGTTAAACTTTGGGCCTTTTACACTGAAATGAGACGTTGAAAACGCGTTCCACCTGACTGCCTTGAGCTTATAATGGTTCTACACAAGTTCCCTAATTTCATAACGTACATAATTGTAGTTTCAGACGGCTGGGTGAGAGGAAGCTTCGTCTTACTATAATGGACGCTATTATTTACACAACAAGCTACGTTGTACGGGAACCGAGGTAACACGAGTGGGTCGCGGGCCGCTGGGGTTTGTGTTGAAATGTTGAAGTATTTCAGGCACTACGGTCGTGGCACGTGCCACTGTTATGTCGGGTCGCACTTTGCGAGCAGCCAACTAACGATTCGGTCACGACTTCGCGCGATCGGAGTCGCAGCGAGCGTTTTATCAGTACATTGCGTGTGATGAAAGGTAACATTGTTCGATGAGCGTGTCGACCGCGCAATGAACAGCGCGTAGCCGCAGCCGGGCTGTTAACCCGCTTATATCAGGCCTGTAGCGGCCCGGACGTGCGTCAAACCCCGGCCGTTTCAACTTGGTTCATATCTTTGATGAACGTTAACTAATCGGCTAAGTTCGAATCAAAACTTGCTACTCTCGATCTCTGATTTTAGCTCAAGTCACTTAGACCGTATTATCGAAAAGAGGACCTACATGAATGTTGATAAGATAGTTTTAGGTACCTATCTATTAGGCCTTATACGCACGAGATTTTAGAAAGCTTCTTGTTAAAACCACGTTGCTGCTTTTTAGGGTTCCGTACCCAAATGGTAAAAACGGGTCTGTATTACTGAGACTTCGCTGTCCGCCCGTCTGTCACCAAGCTGTATCTCATGAACCGTGATAGCTAGACAGTTGTAATTTTCACAGATAATTTATTTCTGTTGCCGCTATAACAAAAAATACTAAAAATAAAATTAATTTGAGAATTAATCATATAGAAGAAACTTCAATAACTAAACTTCATAACGTACAAATCTATATAAGGTTAACATTCTCAAGATCTCCCAAAGTAGCGAACATAACACTTGCCCCGTCGACGGCGACGGAAGACGGAATTAATTCGGAAGGTAGCGTCGCGTGACATCTGGTGCCAGGGGGGGACTAATGGGGGGCAGGCTGGACCCGCCGCTGACCGACACTTTGAGTCAACTTTGAGACACTTTGACGACCAAATGGCGTAGTGGTTAGAGAACCTGACAACGAAGCTTGAGGTCCCGGGTTCAAGTCCCGTGTCGGGGCAGATATTTTTATGAAAAATACGAATGTTTGTTCTCGGGTCTTGGGTGTTTAATATGTATTTATGTATGTATCTATCTATATAAGTATGTTTATCCGTTGCTTAGTACCCATAACACAAGCTTTGCTTAGCTTACTTTGGGACTAGGTCAATTGGTGTGAATTATCCCGTGATATTTATTTATTTTTATTTATTAATTAAATTAACTTATTCAATTAATTAAAGAATAATTAATATTATTGAATTATAAGAGGATTAAATCGATACTTATGTAATCTTACACTCGACCGTACCAGTTTTAATTCGGTTATTTGTATGTCCGCTGGTATTTCTACTTATTTTACATGAGTCATCTCTCCAAATTAACTTCGCGTACTTCAAAGACATTTTTTATTTCGGCCGTCGGGGCTTAATCTACATGTTTAACGTTATCTTACAAGTGCAGGTCTTTGTGCGCTGTATTAATTAAGTTAATTGAGCCGCGTAGCATCCGCGAGGCGGCCCGCGGCCTTACGGCCCGGCCACAACCACCAGCTAGCGATTCCTCTTCGCGTGTGCTGCCAGCTTGCAGTTAGGGCTCCCACACAATCTATCTATCTATCTATCTACCATACCTTCACTATGGTCACTTGAACCTTGCGCTTACCGCACGAAATCGCATCGCAGTAAATTCGCATCGTTAGTTCCTGCGATGCGGCATCGCATCGCATCGCATCGCAGTATTGTGTGGGAGCCCTTATCTAGCTGTAGAAGTGCGACGACGAAAACCTGAATGGCTAGCTAGATAGCTGTTGCCTGCGACTTCCTCTGCAAAGATTTCGTTTATCGCTGTCCCGCGAGAACTATGCCATTTAGCGGGATACAAAGTACTCTGTATGTTAGTCCAGCAGGCTTAGGGCCTAAGCACACGGCGTATTTTTTACGCGCCGTCTACGCGCGTTTGTAGCCATAGACGGCGCGTTATTTAAAAAACCGGCCAAGAGCGTGTCGGACACGCCCAAGATAGGGTTCCGTAGCCATTACGAAAAAATCAAGTAATATTTTTCTAAGGATTTCGTATGTGTACGGAATCTTATCTTTAGAACCATTTGTCTGCACGCATTACGCGTACAACATAAGCAGTAGGGTAGGCTTGGGGCGATGCGGTGTACTTATGCGTAGAAAATTTGACGCTATAATCTAATTTTACTCAGGGTTTCAGAGTGAGTTTATTATTATTATTATTATCGTTTATTTTCAGAATTATTGACACATACATTTTTACATAAATTAATTGTACTGCCAAACTGCGTAGCTAGATAGATAGTTTGGCTATGTTTAATTAAGTTTGCATTATAACGTAAACCATCTCCATTTTTAGCTTGGAAAACTGGACAAAGTCTCAAAAACAGAGAACTTAGTCAGTAGTCCTACGCGGTCTCAATGCGGATACAGAATTATGCTTCTGTTTCAGATTAATTATGGCGTATTGCCTGTGCACAACCCCTTCGTGGCTGATCAGCCCGATGCGAGAGCGACATGTTCGTCCACAGGCCTCACAAGAGAAGTTTGCGGAGGTTGGAGAAACTAAACTAAACTAACTGCCTTGTCGATTCTGTCTCTTTTCAGCAAGTTCCTTGAACCAGACCTCCATATTTGCGAGCCTCCAATACACGTTCGCGCCAAACACCGCGGTTTTCTGCTAGCTTTTCCCAGTCGTAGTAGTCAACTTCTAAGGTGGCCTTATCGCGCTTAGCACAGTCCTGAAATCTGAACAGCGGTCTAACGACTGACCGGTCCCGGTACGGATGACTAGGGCAAGGAAACAACTTTACACACCATGGAATTTCTTGAAATATTCTTAAGATATTTTTCTGCACTTAAATTCTGAAAAATGTAGACTTGTACGATTCTCTGTTTGAGAGGCTTTCGAGCCTTTTTTACCTTATTAAAACAAATAGGTACGCTTTGCTATAAAATATTTTGGCTGATTAGTAGCTTATCTTAAAATTTCGCCGCAGGCTGACTTCGTAACTAAGTATATTATACGGAGGAATCTTGGCAAGAGAAATTCGACTAATACGACTACTTACTTATGCCCATCGCTGTCCCCGTGGAAAACTAAAACTAGCCGAATGGATATTGGGTGTAGGATTTTTAGACTCCTTTCTTCCTATGCCTGGAGTCTAACATTTGGTAGCACAGTGAACGGTTGCGGTACCGATGAGCTCAGGGCCCAATTGCATAACAAATTAGAACTAATATTACAAGCTGAACTCTCGCTTCAGTTATATTAACTATAAAGGGAGTTCCGCTTGTAATATAAGTTGTACTTTGTTATGCAATTGGGCCCTGGTTGAATTCGAAACGCGTCAGTGTAGTTTGGTGGTGGTGATAGTTGGGTTTGTGTGATTTGTGTGTGTTCATACAGTGTGGAGGTGGAGGAACTGCATGAATACGCATTTTTTTACGTAGTTGTCGTAAGGTTGCGGGTGAGCAAAGTAATTAGTTCAGTTCAGTAATTATATATTTTGTTGTTATATCTCGTTAGTGCTCCCTTAGGTTTGTATAGTGCTCAACTTTGATCAATATATCCTTTTTAAATTGGTACGTAGGTAAATTCAGCTCTAATTTTGTTTTGATTTACATACGATTATTGGTATTTAGTACATTGTGAGTGGTTTGCAAATTTTATATACTTATAAATTTTGGCAGTATTTATCGACTATTTATTGACTGTAAGACTAATATTGAAGAACCCATACCCATAGGTACTGATTGAGGCAACTTAACGATAAACATTAAATATTAGGGGCTGTTTCACCACTTTTTTTAAAGTTGGGATTAGCTTGATCATAACCTTATTTGTCACATGGAATAAAAATTTCTGTTTTACCAGTCTTGATTAGCGCTAAGTGACGGACAAACTATTTCTTAATTTGACCATCAGATCAGGTGGCATCTAGCATTTTTATCCGTCACATATCTTTTTAATTAGTTAGTTTATTTTTTTGTGGCCCTTCAGCCGGTTTCAGAAAAATAAATCAAAGTATTTTTTATTTTTTAAAGAAAGAAGTCATGCTAAATTGCAAACGAGAATTTAAATATCAAGATTTGAATAAAAAATATAGGTACGCTTTTAGTATTTAAAAATAATTCCAAAATTTCATAATATTTTTTAATTACAGTCTTTTTTTCAGTGGCACAATCGTTTGCTCTACCTGAACTTGTACATCGCCATTAAAATAAAAGTTAATCTGTCAAAGAGTTTGGCGCCACTTTTCGATTCGTTTTACGTGATTTTATTTTTCTTTGTTATTGTTAACCAAAGTATCGTAAATAAATACCGTTTTTGGATTAATTATAATGTTACACATTTTTTTATGCAAAAAAATAGATGTGTTTAAAAATTACATAGTTTACGATTTATTTTGCTTTAATAATGAGCGACTCTTTGAACGAAAATATGCGAACAGGAACCCGTGGTCGTGAAATGGGACGTTGCTATTCCGACTTTTTGTTAAACCGAGGATTAGTTAAGTGGTACTTAGTTTGCACAGGACCGGAGTGGTGAAACTGAAAAAAAACTGGCCGACAGATTTGTGCAGTACTTAGTTTATTCATTGGATACGTAACCAGTAGTTTGACAATAAGGTGGTGAAACAGCCCCTTAGAATATTATTGTTGTAGTTACTGTTTAGCATTACACCTCATACATTACTCATGAACTCATGAAATACAATTTCATATAACTATATAACACTCTAGAGATTAGCATGAGTTGGTGTATCTGTTGTTGCAGACATTTCCACTATGATGACTTAGATTAAGACTCTTAATGGATAGCTGTTATTGGCCTCATATGATGTAACCTTTTGTATGTTTCTTTTATTAATTTAAGGCTGTTGTTATCCTGAATAAATAAATAAATAAATAAATAAATAAATTATAACTGAAGATACACATTGCCGAACAAAATCCCCTTCAAAGAATGTCCGAACTTTTTAATTTGTTTGCATAACAATTAAAATCATCACCTACACAGAAATTTGAACCTAGTCTTTACTTCATTGTTTTTTGGCAATTGTTTTTTAGAAAAGTAGTTCTTGACTACTGTAGAAAAAACTATCAGAGCTTTGCCACTGATACGAGGCGACGCCAGCGCTGGAAAGCCCCGAAATGCAATACCAGGTTTGCCCACAGATTTAGCCCATTTATTGCTCCCTTTATAATGAAAACATTTAGTCAATTTTACAGGGAGCCCAAGCCGCCTAGCAAACTCGTGCTAACTAGATGGCTCATGAGTTTGGACTATCAAGAAACAGAACTACTCCTGCAAGTAATTCAATAGGTTATGGATGTGTGTTAGTGATGTGTATATGTTTATATGTGTATGTGTATTCATGTGTATGTATCTATGTACATGCAAATGTCTGTGTATTTACATGTATTTATCTGATGCACTTAATATGCAATATATTATCTGGTTCACACATAAGCGCGCTTTCGCATACATATTGTTGGCGTGCGCGCGCACACACGTACTATCGCCCCAAGCGCCAGATACCCATTTTCATAACAAATTTGCTTGCAGCCGTTGATGTTTATTGCTATGGATTGTTATGGACAGATGTCTAGCCACTGCACGCAAACTGGGCCTTTAAGGTGGTTATCTGGCGCTTGGGGCGATAGTACATCACTCACAATAATAGTGTGTATGCCTGATTTGATGAGTAGGTAGGTTACTACTTCTCTATTCGTTTCTGTACGCGTGCTGTTATTTATTTATTCTTCTCTGTACGATTTATAGCGATTAATATTGTATCACTACGAAAGGGTCCTGTAACACAGGGTATCCTAGCGCAGGACCCTTAGTTGTAACTTTTTTTGTGAAAGCTATTGAAATAAACGCTTTTTCATTTTCATTTTTTTTTTTTCATTACAGTCGAATTTCGGTTGACACTTGACAGCTAAACTTGACAATTTCACGCAACGTTCTGAGAAAAAGAAGGCCACTTTTATCAAAGTGGCGCTCATTTGGCTCGGACATTTTCGGGCGCGCGACTGTGGATCTACAGTTATAATTGATCAAAGGTGCTCAAGGATTATACTGTTTTAAACTTTCGTAATTTTCACTCATATCATAATTATAGGTACTATACTAAACAGTTAACTCGTGACCACGGCTGCTGCAATGTGGCCGATACGTCGAGGTAAATATTATTTTGCGTGATAGATAAGTCCCGTTTAGTATAGTAATTATGAGTGCTCAAGCATGTCTACCAAATTTTAAGTCCAGGTGCAATGTTTTATGCTGTGCGTTTTTATCATTCAGTCAGTCACTTTACTATTTTATAGATTTTATAGGTATAGATAAGCACTATACTTCCGATTGATATGTTTAACGTGTCCACGTCCTAAGAAGCTTACTTGTCTTTCGTGAAATGTATTTCGGCTTTCGTCCCGGCGCGGTAAGCCGCTCGAGTGGACGTAGGCCGCTCTCCTTGAGTTATTCCCTCCACGGCGCCTCGTCAAACATCATAACTCAGAGCTTCGCGGGGCGTAGCGTCCGCGACGCGTGACCCGCCGCGCGACACGTGGCGCGCGTCACGCCATCTGTTATCGCGCCACGTCGCGCCACTTCGCTTTGCGATCACGTGAGTAAAGAAACGGGCAAAGACTAAGGTGCCAGAGGACGTGCATTTTTAGCTATTTTGATAGTTGGCGCGGAAGAATTAAAAAAATCATCATCATCCCGGGGTGTACGTATCACTGCAGGGCACAGAATTAGAGGGCCGTTCCCACGCGGGCCCAGTGCGGATTGGGAACTTCACACATACTTACCATTGAATTCCTTCGTAGGTGTATGCAGGTTTTACTTCACCCTAAAGCTCATGGTAAATTTCAAATGTAATTCCGAAAATTAATTTTGAAAACTCAGTGGCGCGAGCCCGGATTTGAACCCACGACCCTCTGCTTGAGAGCCCTTAGGTCAAACCACTAGGCTACCACGGTTTTATAGAAAACTGAAATCGCGCAATTATCTTGCTAAATTCTTACACAATCCTTAGCTTTACCGACCGGCCGGCGACATCTTAGAGAACCTGACTACGAAGTTTAAGGACTTGGGTTCGATTCCCAGTCGGGGCTGATACTTGTGTGAAAAATACGAATGTTTGTGCTCGAGTAAGTTTATCCTTTATAGTTTGGGACAGATCTAGTTTGAACGTTATAGTGTTGTGACCAAATAAGTGATCAGTAGATACGATATCGATCCAATTTTAAAATTAATAAATAAAAATTACCTGTTATTAAATTATTTCATTTCATTGTCGATTGCCTATCTATATCTATATTTTAACGACCGCTTTAGCCTAGTTGGTAGTGACCCTGCCTCCGAAGCAATAGGTCCTGGGTTCAAATCCCGGTAAGGGCATTTATTTGTGTGATGAGCACGAATATTTGTTCCTGAGTTATGGATGTTTTCTATGTATTTAAGTATTTATTTATCTATATAAGTATGTTTATCGTCGTCTAGTACCCATAGTACAAGCTTTGCTTAGTTTGGGACTAGGTCGATTTGTGTTAGATTGTCCCCTAATATTTATTTATTTATTTATTTACTTATATTATTTATATTATAAAGAGGAAAGATTTGTATGTTTGTAATGAATAAGCTAAAAACTACTGGACAAATAAAAATTATTTCACTTGAGTAACATAGGCTATTTTATATCCCGGGAAAAAATTACAACGCGTAGGTTCAACGTCATAAGTGATCACTTGATCACTTTTGTACCTTGTCACTTTAACGTCATGTTTGAAAAGCCATACGAAATTACGTAGCGACTGAAAGCGACGAGGTACAAAAGTGATCACTTATTTATGACGTTGACTGTACAAAGTCGCGGGAACACATCTAGTTCAACATATACAATACCGATACAATATCGATATTTCAATCATAACACCACTATTTGTATTGCCATAGAATGTAACTTTATTAAAACGTTTATTATTTATCGTACTTTAAAAAAAAACTACTGCATATATGGACTCAATTCGTCTTAGATAAATATTATACGGGATCAAGGAACAAAATTGTCGTAGTTGTTGTAGTTGTCGTATTTTTTATACCTCGCATTTAAAAGTTAATTTTTGCGTAAAAAACGCAGTTACATTCTACGGCAGCTGTCATCGAGAAAATAAATGATTGGAAATACTATAGTGTTTTGTTCTAATTACTTAATCATGTGTCGCCGCGCGGCATCGCGTGACGTCGCGCCACGCCGTGCCACGCCTCTAACCTCTCCTGCGCTTTGTTAGGGGCGCCATGAGAGCGGCACTGTACGCGTATTAGATACACCAATTACGCAACAAAGCTGTTATTACGCAATAAGGCTGCTCACTAGATTACATCAGTAATTGCTTGCCGCACTTAATTGCGTATCGGCCAGTAATCGAGTTAGTAATAGTTAATTCACGAAATTGGTCGGACACAAACATTGAGATTGATAATTAGCGGCACAGGCGGCGGCGGGCGCGGGCGCGGGCGTGGAGGCGGGCGCGACGAGCCTTGTGGGCGATTATGGTAATAATAGCAATTTATTTGGCGTCCCGGGCCACCACTGTCAATACAATCTTAATTTACGAGTAATTTTGGGAGATATTGTCGCCTTAGTAAATAGCTCGCGTAGGCGATCTCAGTTACACCGCGGTGTCCCGCGGGGCGCAAATGGGAGCATAATTTATAAAAATTTTGGGCAAACAACTCTGAAGCAAATAAACTGATGACTGGAGTATTTAATTGCTGTGGGTCGTGTAAAGCCCAGTTTAGACTAATAAAAAATGTGCAAGTTGCTGAGGTGTGTAGCGTTACATGTTGTACTTGATATAACGAGTATACTTACATATACCTACATAGATATAAGTATAAGACACACTGCATGTGTCGCTATCTAGCTTTAAGGCATTGAGTTCGAATACAAACGCTGATCAGTGAACTCGCCTCCACATCATCCCACATTAGCCGGGTCTCCACTGAGCGAGCCGCCTCGCGAGGCAGCCATTTTCGGTGCGATTATGAGCTTTGTGTAGAACAAAATCTTGCCTCATGCGCTTGCCTCGCGAGGCGGCTCGCTCAGTAGAGACCCGGCTATTACATTAAATTGCAGTGTTCTTTTGACCACACTTAATTCGTTCGCTCTGGGATGGCGTTTCACCAGAGATGTGCTATACAGCAGCTGCGAGGATTTGAAAGCTTTGCTACGAAACTATGTGACCGTTTCCACTAATGCTATGTAGCCGCTCGAGGAAGATTCAGAGCACGCATCTTTCCATACTAAAAACATATCTTACAAATTAGTTGAACCCGTTTCACCAGTACTATGCTAAGTGGATCAATGAATATGTTTGGTGGAAATCAAACGCATCCATACCAACGTAGCATAGACCATAATCTGATGTATGTAATGCAGCTTGCACGATTATTCTTGTAGGTCTAAATTGGGCTTCTAGCTCTTTCTAGGATACCTACATAAGTACATCGTTGCTGTGCCCCCGAGCGGCCCGCTGCCGGCCCGCGGGCCGGATACTTGTTGCACTCGATATCACCTCGATAATATGTTATCTGAAGGCGCCGTTGGTTAATGTATTTATCAATGCTATGCAAAATCTTTTGCGATTGTTAAAGAGGCAATTGCATATTGGGAGAAAAAAGCACAGAAACGTCTGAAAACTCACACATTTTGCGAGTAACGTAAACAACGTGAGTGACGTTGTGTGGTGTGCAACGTATCTAACTAACAATGCACTGCCTAAACCGCTGGAGCTGGAGACTTGAAACTTGGCAAAGCGATTCCTTAAGGGTAATCATAATGAGTATTTTTTAGAATTCCCATAGTAGATATAGAGAGCTAGCCAGTTTTTTATTCTTCCCGGGAGCATTACTGCGGAATAAAGCTAGTCGTAAAAGTATTTTTTTCTTTAAAGTTGAAGAAACTGATTACAAAACTACAGCTGAAATTCAACTCTAGCTCTACTCGTATCGCACAGTTTTTCATTAACTTTCTAATCGTATTTTATTAATTTCAAAATCGGTCCCCAGCGCCCATTATTCCGTAGCCCATCGCCCGACGGCCAGGCACTACATGCATACCAATGTGGACCGTCTTTAGCAGCGGAACGGGCGTCTATTGTTGGTGTAACAAGCCTCGTCGCGGGCGCGAGAGGGCGCTAATAGCGCTATATTTCAGCGGCGACAGTTAATTACCGTCCCGTGCCTTGCCGGCCCCCGGCCAGGCGCCGTTTTGTGGGCTTTGTGCGGCAACAATCACTATTATCAACCGGACCTTGTTATCACAGCTATTGTCGAGATTTCCTATCCGAAAAGTAAAAACTGGCCAAGAGCGTGTCGGACACGCCCAGGATACTCGTAGGGTTCTGCAGCCCTTACCACGTGTACTATCTGTACTCAACAAGTAATATTTCTCTAAGGATTTTGTATTTTGTACGGAACTTTCCAAGTAGGTATATTTTTGGGTCAGGCTGCTATTACTCTTAAACTACTAATAATTCACGAGTAAACTAAGCCGTAATAGTTTTCCTTGTTAATTTGATTGTATTTACTCGTATCATGAATTTTTCAAACCGACAGTTTAGTTATTAGAGGTGGGGACGCTCGATTATAACAAAAATTTGCACATTAAAGTTAAATATTTCGCAAACGAATCACCTGTACCGTAACTATTTTAAAAGACCTATCTAACGATACCCCACACTATAAGGTTCGACGAGAAAAAAATCACCCCTACTTTAAGTCTATGGGAGATAGTCTCTGAGCTAAGCAGCGGACGGATAGACAGACATGGCGAAACTATAAGATTTCTATTTTAGGGAACCCTAAAAAGCCATGGTAGCCTAGTGGTATGACCTATGGCCTCTTAAAAAGTCTTGGGTTGCTCAGACTCGCAAATGTAATTTCGAAATCCTCAGAGGTGTAAAGCTGGATTAAAACCCACGACCTCTATGAGAGGCTAAAGGGCAAACCTCAAGGCTAACCCATACTAATAAATAATTATAAACGCTAATGCAACTCTCTGTTAACTCTTCAACACTTAACCGCTGAATCGATTTAAGTAGACGGAATTTCATGTGGTGTGTTTAGTCATTGAATAGTTCCCTCGAGATGTCGATAGACGAATTCTCTTCAGAAAAAGTCGCGGATAACAGCTACTAATAATTTATACAGACGAAAGCGTTCATTACATTAAGCCATAATCGAAACGGCTCAGTGAACCGACAAAGATCTCCGGTCACGGCCAGAAAAGCACAAAGTGATTGAAGAACATCGAGTGGTTCCCCGACCGCTAAATACTGCCATATTAATCTACCACTTGGCTTCCCGAAAGGGATTCCTCGCGTTATACGCCTCCTTCTTTTCATTTTGAGCGCGGAATTTTCAATTATGAGCAAACTTGCCTACGAGCTTTTGACCCAAATGAGGAATCGCGTTTTTTTACTGGCATTTGTTTTTTTTACTTTAATTTTTCAGCTAGATTTCTACTGCGATTTTCCTGCGTGGAAGAATAAAAAGTGGTGATTTCGAAAATTCCTTCTTAGTGCACCTTTATGATTAGGTATATTGGTTTTCATTAGCTCGACGAAATCTAAGATTGTTTAAAAACGAAAAACATTCCAGACTCGGTAGAATCGGCGCATATAGCAAGAGGCATCTCAAGAGGCATGAGGCGTTTATATAGTGGAAGTGCGCAAGCACTTGAAATTTTTAATTCGTTTTTGAATGTACTCCTTTATTAAAATCATTCTCAAGGAGTAAGTCTGCCAAATTTCACGCCTCTAGCTAGAATTGCTTAGACTGCGCGCTGTCTCATTTAGTGAGTAACACATTTACTCTTTATAGTAATAAAAGTACATACAAAATTATTTTCACTATATCATATTTGTATGTAGACTGACAGATTAATTTAAGTTTTAAGTGAATCTGCGAGAATTTTTCAACGTGCATGGAGCGGACAGATTTCAGTTCAAAGCTGATAAAAATAAAAATGACTTATAAAACTGAAAATGCGCCCCAGCTGTTCACGTTACTTTATGCTGGAAGAAATCCACAGAGGCCGAAGCCGAGGGCACTTTATGGCAGAGCCTCGACCTGCCGCAGTGAGGCTAATAATTTCCCGGGAAGCGTCGCACCGCACCAATTCCATCAAGAAAAAAATATGAGAAATGTTCGCTGTAAGTCGTCTGAAACGAATCAAAAACTTTTTGGAAGCAAAAGTGACAGATCGCGATGACGGATGGCGCCGCGCGCGCCGCAAATTGCTTCCATCCCCCCCCCCGTACCGGTGATAATTAATGCCATTTTTAACTGAGTTTATTCTAAAATGTAAATTCTCCGCAGATTGCCGCGACCCGCCCGCGCGCGCGCCGGCCCTTTATTAATTGCGTTGTCAGATTTCACCGTTCACTTACTTTTCATGCTTCTGCAGAGAATTAAGAAGAAGAAAAACCAATTAGTATATTTTAAAAGATAATCGCCTGAATTAGCAAGGCAGATTTCCCTGAATCTTTTATTAAGAGGGCGTGATTCGAGCAATGGTTTTTTAATGTTGTAGCGCCACGATCTTTAGGGTTCCCAGATGAATGGTGTCAATGGGACCCTATTTGTAAGGCTCCGATGTGCGTCTGACCATCTGTCTGTGATAGAGCTGTATTTTAAACCACAACAATAGGCAGTCACTTAAATTTCCCGGTGTGTATAATTATAGCCGTTACAGCAACAAATAATAAAACAACATAATGTCATCAATTCATCGTCATCATTTTAGCTGAAACACTTCCACCTGCTGAACATTAGGCCACCTCAATGCTCGCCAAACAGATCGGTGTCCTGCGCAAATTTTGCAAACTCAGGTTATTTGTTTTCTAAAAAAAATACAAGATTCGTGGATATAAGTGAAATTTCGAAACATTATTTGGGGAGAAAAATGTAGGTACAATACAATGTGTGTTGGAAAACTTACAAAGAATTGCACAAAAAAGAAAATTGGAATTCTTGGAATCCTTCGAATAGGGACGATTTAGGAAGTTTACAAAATAAATTTAATAACTAGAGTCGTAGATATGTATCTACAGACACCGAGTGTGTCAGACACGTGCCGTCGCAGACACAATAATTATTCTTCTATACAGTACGCTTAGTATAAGTTTTCCTTCACTTCAATACTTCTCGATCGCGTTTACGTAAAAATTTCAATTCTATGGAAACATAGACGCGCGCGCGCGGAGGCGCTGTCCATGTTTCCCTAGTAATTGAATTTTTTACGTAAACGCGATCGAGAAGTATTGAAGTGAAGGAAAACTTATACTAAGCGTACAGTTTCTATTAAAGAATTCATATCTATCGTAACACGACCGCTCAGCCACGTGCCGTGCCCGGCCAGTATGCGCAACGAATATTTTGTCGGTGGCTGATAATGCACGGGACTGACACGCTCAGTGTCTGATATAAATCGACCTTAAATGAACGATATCACCTGTGTACATGTGGTGTCCAAAGGAGTCCAAAGTGTTTGGTGTCACAGATGATGGTGAGCCGTTTGGACGGTTGCTTTGGTCATCGATCGACATGCGAGCACGTAATGATGCGAATTTTGAAGTAACATTTCCATGAGCACAAAAATGTTTAGTTGTCGTCTAAGCTGATATATTTTCATCAAAGCTTAGCTCGTTGTCTTTGCGTCCCGCCAGAGATGCTCTCAGCTTTGTGAATGCGAGCTTCTGTCCCGGGTCTCGATGTTTGTTTTTTAGGAATATCACAGACGGATTTGTGCTTATCTCTGTAAAATATAATACTTGTTTATTTTTGAATTCAAATGTTACTTTTATTCGATCCCTAGTAGAAAACCAATTTAACTGTAAGTATAGTGTTAATACTTTGGTTGAAATGGCAATGGCCAGGTCATATAGCACGCAGAACAGATAGCCGTTGGGGCCGAAAAGTTCTCAAATGGAGACCACGGACTGGCAAGCGCAGCGTGGGACGTCCACCAACGAGATGGACGGACGATTTGGTGAAGGCCGCAGGTCCAAGGTGGATGCAAGTCGCTTCCAACCGTAATGATTGATCAATGAGGGAGCCTATGTCCAGCAGTGGACGTCCTACGGCTGAAATGATGATAATGATTAAAACTTTGGTTATTTATACGATTTGACAGCACACTCGTTGCAGTCGGGGTACGAAAGCCTTCATCAGTTATTAAATTGATTCCTGTATCAAGTCATACACTCTTAGTACCTTTTGATAAATGGAAAATGTCATGCGATATTGTTTCGTTTGAAATAAAAAATATTAAAAGGACTGACAAATTTTGCATTGGTGCAAACAAAAATGTTAACTTTAAGGTGGCGAACCTTTTTTTACCCCGACTGAGTCTCCTTACACACAGAGGCGTAAATACATAGGATTGCAGTATCGACCCTGCTTTGCCTCGACGTATTGACTACGTAACAGTGGCTGTGGTTACGAGTAGACTCTCTCAGTGTACTCTATTCAGTCTATTTTTATTTTAGTATTTAATTTATCTTTTTATTATTAACTTTGACAATTTCAATATACATAATTTTGTCCTGGCTTGTAATTTATGTTTAACCCTTTATTTGGCAAGGATATAAAAAATGAAAATGTTATACTTTGTTAAGTTTTCTATCAATGTAGGTGCAAAATATGTTCAGGAAAATTTAAAAAAAAAATGAAGTTTCGGTAGTTTTCCGGAAAACCAATGTATATTACAGTATACGTTGCCAAAGAAGCGGAGTTCAGTGTCTATAAGGTCTTGTATACTGTGATAGACAATGCCAAATATAATGAAAAGTATTTTTTACGAAAAAATAACAAATAACTAGGATTTTTTTATTATACTTCTAAACGTTTAGTATGAAAGTCTAAAAAAACAAGTAACTGAGCATATACCCATGTACAGTCGCCATCATAAACACCGGAGCAGTCAAGATGCTCTAAAATATCTGAACATGCACGCAAGCGATTGATAACACGGTCGTGTTCAGATATTTATGACTACTTTGAATGCTCTGATGTTTATGATCGCTATCTGTACCACCTTTTTTACAGTCCTAAACAAAGATAGAATCGTCACAAGAAATGTCTTCGTACTCGTCATCTTTTTCTTCAACAGTGGCTGCATGTTTGCCAAACCAAACTTTTTTAGCTTCTTTGCTCTCTTGGCAAAGGAAACAATCTGTTTATTGACCCTTGTTTTTCCTATACATAGTTTTGATGATGCCCGACTCTCAATAAGTTCAATACCAGAAGGTAGAGATGGTAACGATGAAATTTGGGGGATGCTGAAGTAGATGGGTTCCCTGGTCGGTGAAGGACATAGGTAGAAGTCAAACAGGCATTTTCTTCGGGATTACAAGTTGATATTTTGTGGTCTAATTTGTTTATTAATTTATTTACAGTATTTTCATGATCTAGGATTTAAGTAAGTTGAGTTTTTCGAAAGGAGAGTCAAGAGACGGTGTTGCAGAAGAACATTCAGGCGATGAAAGTAGTCTATGATAGTCAATCTGTATTTTGTCATCGGACTTATCACTCGTTTCAAAAGGAGCATTTGTATTAGGTATTAGAGCAAATATTATACTGTACTGCACAACATGCTGTTAAAAAGCAAAAAAAAACACAAAATCAACCAAAAAGCTCCAAAACTAAAATTAATGAGTACTTGGCAATGTATACCACGGTATACATACAAATCTAAAAGTTATCTTGCTTGTTATTGGCATTGTCTACTGTGATATACAAACAAGTTTAGACGAGCACAGATGACACAAAATTATGCATTTCAATCTAAAAACTAGTAATAGTCTACAAACATATACCTTTGAGCATATCAGAACCATCTTTAACCTTAAACATTGCCATAAATGTAAAAAAAAAACAATAAATACTTTGGGAAGTGTAGTCGACTTCCGACCCTCGGCCATTTTGGTATAAGATACACATAATATAGTGGTGCTAGGACTAAAACCTATTTTTTTAATAATTTACGGAAGATTATGTGACCACTTTCCGAAAACAAAATGTCTTTAGTAAAAGTTTAAAAGTAGTTAGATTTTTTTTTTGGCAGTGTATATCACAATATACAAAGTCAAATAAAGGGTTAACTAATGATTTTAGACTAAAACTATTCAATACATTTAAGTGCCTCCTAGAAACTTAAAAAGACTGTAATAACAGCTCACGTCGCTTTGCAAAACTACTTAAACGTTTTAATATTTGCTTTACAAATGTCTTTTGAATATACTCGTATTATTCGTAAGCTACAGAAACATTAATTTTATGCGGCGTTCAGAAAAAAAATACCATACGAATTTTGATGAAAAATATGAATGCCAAAAAGAAAATTGCGGTCTAGGAGAGCCGTGGACCAATGAATATGATAGGTGGTTTTTAAATGCATCCATACCAAAGCAGCATAGCACATCTCTATTGGAAAGCCACCCTTAATATCACTTACTTGTGAAACAGAGCCCTGGACAATATTGTTTGACAGTGACTTTGGGCGCTGATCCCTAACTAAAGCTAAACTATTTGAATCCCCGGAGCCGGCTGTCGGCGACGGCGATCGCGGGGGTGAGGCGGCCGGGGGGGAACCCTGATTAGCGTAATGGCGCTCCCTATGATTTGAGAGTTGACCTTCAATTTGTGCTAAGTGATTTACTAAGCACTGGTTAAACGTAGTTGCGCTCGTCACTCTAATTACGACGGACTAAATTGGTTTTCTAAGTATGCGTAAATAATATACTTAGTAGGTATACTCGTAGTATGTTAAGAGTAATAGGTCATCATTATCGTTTCAGCCGAAAGACGTCCACTGCTGAACATAGGCCTCCCCCAAGGCTCGCCAAACAGATCGGTCCTGCGCCATCCACATCCAATGCGTTCCAGCAACCTTAACCAGGTCTTCCAGTCCTCAGACGCCACTCGAGACCTTTTGGCCCCATCGGCCGTCAGTTCTACGAGCGATATGCCCTGCCCACTGCCACTTGAGTCTGGCGATCCTTCGAGCTATTTCCGTGACTTTAGTTCTTACGCGGATTTCATCATTTCTAATGCGATCCCGTAGAGAAACTCCGAGCATAGCCCTCTTCATCGCTCTCCGAGTGACTTTGAGCTGTCTTATGAGGCCCATCGTTAGCGGCCACGCCTCAGTGCCATAAGTCATCACTGGCAACACACACAAAAGTAAACCTTACATCAATAATAACAGTAGTTCATTTCGTGTCGTATTTGTCAGTTATTAAATTAAGGATAGTCTTAAAGAACTTGATAGATATCACAGGGGACCGAAGAGCTGGCAGCTTCCTCGCACAAGTTTTCAACATTGCTATTTCCTACCTACAGTGAGAAAATGCAGCCAGCATCTTTGGGTCCATGCCTCGGGATTAGCCTTTAACATTTTTGCTAAAGTACCTACCTATAGTAATTACTTTAATTTAGTAGTTACCTACTTATATTTTATTTTTACTTCCAGTTTTAATTTAGTTTAAGTTCTTATGTAATTTAAGTTACTGCCAATGATTCCATCAATGTAAGGTTGAAAAAAAGATACTATCTCTCATTTGTAAGTTACAGTACAGACCCGTTACGGGAAATTTTAAGTTTTTTCACTAGAGAGCTAGCAATTTGGGGCAGACAAAAATGTCAAAGTGGGCTCAAAAACATAAATATGCCACCTCAAGCTACTTTTTTCTATCACAATGAAAACTTTAGTTTACTTCATAACGAAATGTGTAGAAAATAGTGGCTGAAATTTGGTAAGCCGTAAACTTCACTAAATGCGTAACACGCGAGTGAGCGGCGTTAAACGGGTTAACCGGCGCTCGTCCAGCGTCCGGCGCGGGCGGCGCGGCGCCGTAACTCGCCGTGACGGCAGCTCGCCGCCGGATTAGTGCGACCCGGCACTAAACGGTCCGCTGTTGGCAAATATGCTTGTCGTTGATTTGGGACGCTTGTCTATCTCTATCAAACTCCGAAAGTTTAAAGTTCTCAGTTTGTAACGAGAGAGATATTTATTTAATTTCGCACAGGTAATAAAATATCGATGTATACAGGGTGTAACATTTAGATCGGTCAGTATGGGAAAGGCTGAAACTATAACACATACGAAGATCTGTTCTCAGAAACCATGTCATCGATTTTAATAACAAGAAAAAATGCATTCATACCTTTTAAAAAAACTTGTACGCAGCTCGGGAATCGAACCCGGACGTTTAACACAACAAAAAACAACACACAATAAAAGTAATACATCATTCGACTCGAATGTTGTATTGAAAAAAATGGTAGTCATTTCGAACACCTATGATAATAATATGAAAACAATGCATTTTATTAATTTTAGACATCATGTTTCATAGTAACATTTGCTGTATAAGACCTACACAATCGATATCTAAATAGAAATAGTGTTAGTTTTATTTTACAAAACGTCCTGGGTTCGATTACCGAGCTGAGTACAAGTTTTTTAAATGTATGAATGCAGTTTTTCTTGTTACTAAAATCGATGGCATGGTTTCTAAGAACCGCTTTTCGTATGTCTTATAGTTTCAGACTTTCCCATACAGAACGATCTCAATTTCGTATACACCCTATATAATATGTATAGTCGGTCAAGTGTTTTTAAACGGTTTTATTTAGCTCCTTAAAATTTTTATGACGGTTCTTACATCAGAATAAAAACAATAAGGTTGATTGCCACAATTGATTTTAAAGTGAAAATAGCCTTTGATGTTTTAAGGTATAAGTTGGCAGCCGACTGCACGCAGCAGCAGCAGGCGACGTGTCGCTAGCTACGGAGGGAAATTCATAGAAATAAGGTATAAGTTCGCGTAGCCAGCGACACGTCGTCTGCTGGTGCTGTGTGCAGTCTGCTGCCAACTTATACCCTTAAGCCATACAACCTGACTTTCATTGTAGGGTGGTAAAGAAATTGATTGGTCAACTAAACGCACGGAGCCGTTATGGATGATGCTCGTAGTTAGACCATGACCTGGAGATAGATAGACATCATTTATTTTGGAATAGTTTTTTAAGATATTTCAGTTCCAAAATCTAAAGAAAACAAAGTCGCAGCCACCAACAACAACAACAACTTGAGGATCTTCAACGAGCCTACTCTTTTCTCAAAGGGCCATCAAGGCATCCGTAACACATCTTGTGTTGTGGGTGTCCATGTGCGGCGGTGATTGCTTTCCATCAGGTGGCTCGCCTGCTCGTTTTCCCCCTATTTATAAAAAAAATAACCAACGTGCTTCAAATGAATAACGTGAATTCTCAATAAAACCGCGTTTTGTTTACTTTTCGAGTGTGTCTCCAGAAAATCCCGTAAATATTGTCCCGCGGAACCCAGAGTGCGTCACTGTCAGACTACGCGAGCTTCGGAAGATCCCCTAAACAGATAATTTCCCCCTCGCACCTTATTTACATCAGTTTCGTTTGACCTTTATTCTGCATATGAAGTTCTAAATATGAGGTCTTACTGTCTGAACTCCAAGTTTACCAACTGATAAAACAAACCCAATGCCGAAAAGGTTAAATATTGGCTTAGGTTTTAGACGCAGATAATATTGGAAGTGGCTGCGGTACAATTACATAATTTTTAAGAAAACTTTCGCTCGTTCCCTGAATATCAGAATTGTAAAATACTAGATTGCCGACTTACCCTATTTCTAAAATATTAAATTCCCAGAATACCAGACTTTCCTGTCACTTTTTGAAAAAAATATGATTGATTTATCTTTTGAAAAAATAGTTAATATTGGAGTTGAAAGTTTATAAAAAAAAAAAAAAAAAACTTGCGAGTTAGCGACAGTTACCAAATTTACATATTTCATGTAAATTTTAATAATGTTTAACATATATTTTTTTCAAAAAAATAAAATAAGATTAACAGTGTGAAAATATCGAATTTGTAACATACCATACATTCTCTCTATACAAAGCGAAGCTAAGTAGACAATAAATTATTAAGTACCTACCTATATATTTCGAACGCAATCTTTACGAATTTGAATTAAGAACGTGACGTATTGCACTTTAAATTACTTCTGTGGCTATATACGGCTACAACGTACGCATTTTGTAATATATCTCATCATCATTTTTCATCATTTCAGCCGAAAGACGTACACTGCTGAACATAGGCCTCCCCCAGGTTCGCCAAACAGATCGGCCCTGCGCCATCCGCATCCAATGCGTTCCCGCTGCCTTCACCAGGTTGTCGCTCCATCTTGTTGGAGGCCTACCTACACTGTGACTTCCGGTCCGCGGACACCACTTGAGAACCTTTGGGCGATGTGCCCTGCCTACTGCCACTTAAGTCTAGCGATTCTTCGAGCTATGTGTTGTGGCTACAATGTAAATCGCTGGTATGTACAACTACGTAATAATACGAATATGTACCTATTATGAGATATATTACAAAATGCGTACGTTGTAGCCGTATATAGCCACAGAAGTAATTTAAAGTGCAATACGTCACGTTCTTAATTCAAATTCGTAAAGATTGCGTCCGAAATATATAGGTAGGTACTTAATAATTTATTGTCTACTTAGCTTCGCTTTGTATGGAGAGAATGTATGGCATGTTACAAATTCGATATTTTCTCACTGTTAATCCCATTTTATTTTTTTGAAAAAAATATATGTTTGTAAAATATAACATTTGTAAATTTTACATGAAATATGTAAATTTGGTAACTCGCAAGTTTTTTTTTTTTTTTAAACTTTCAACTCAAATATTAACTATTTTTTCAAAAGATAAATCAATCATATTTTTTTCAAAAAGCGACCTTAATTATATCTACTATATATCCAAATTACAAATAAATCGGGTTAGTAGTTTGGCTAAAAAAAATAAAAATGTTTTTTCTTTTTATGCATTTTTTTTTTTAAACCCGAAGCATTTGAGGCTTAATTTTTGGTGAAAGCACTTAATATATGAAGGTTAATAATCTGGTAAAAGGAAAATCATTTTATCGCTAAGGGCAGTTTTACTATGCTTACCCGGCTATACCCTTTATAAAATAGGTCGTAGGCTATTTTTTATACCTACTCCTATTCTTCGCGGATGGAGTCGCGGGCAGCAGCTAGTTATATCTATAGTTGTCTATTATTAAGAATGCTAGTTTCCCAGTTGTGTTCACATGTTAAATGATAATGATTAGTATAGTATATTTTCGAATAATAATAGTTTCGGTAAAGCTCATGGTTAATTTCAAATATAATATCGCACATAGATTTCGAAAAACTCCGAGGTGCGAGCCGGGATTTGAACCTACGGCCCTCTGCTTGAGTGGCCATATTAGGTCAAACCACTGGCGACCACCTATCAAAATGCGCAACAACAGACCGTTTGCATACTTACGTATGTTTTTTGTAGTCATTATTACGTCATTGTTTTTCAATTTTAAATTTAAAACACATCGTCCTATGCAAACCGTGATCTGTTTGAGACAAAACCTTGTGACATCATCTCCTGCTTATCCGTAAGTATAAAGCTTCGTCCAAATATTTGCCGTACTATCGGCTTATTCGGCTCGTACAAGCCAAATAAAAAAGGTAAATGTCAGCCGGAGTAAGCCGATAGGCGACGATTGGTGAGCAAATATGTATCGGGAGCGGCGCGGCGCGGCGGGTTGTGATCATTCTTGAAGTTAGTTTTAAGTTTAAGTTCACAAGGGGAGCATTTTCATGTGTGATTCCATTGGCCCGCACGGAGCAGTTTCACTTAATATTTTCATGTGTGATTCCATTGGCCCGCACGGAGCAGTTTCACTTAATATTTTCATGTGTGATTAGTATTCCATTGGCCCGCACGGAGCAGTTTCACTTAATATTTTCATGTGTGATTAGTATTCCATTGGCCCGCACGGAGCAGTTTCACTTAATATTTTCATGTGTGATTAGTATTCCATTGGCCCGCACGGAGCAGTTTCACTTAATATTTTCATGTGTGATTAGTATTCCATTGGCCCGCACGGAGCAGTTTCACTTAATATTTTCATGTGTGATTAGTATTCCATTGGCCCGCACGGAGCAGTTTCACTTAATATTTTCATGTGTGATTAGTATTCCATTGGCCCGCACGGAGCAGTTTCACTTAATATTTTCATGTGTGATTAGTATTCCATTGGCCCGCACGGAGCAGTTTCACTTAATATTTTCATGTGTGATTAGTATTCCATTGGCCCGCACGGAGCAGTTTCACTTAATATTTTCATGTGTGATTCCATTGGCCCGCACGGAGCAGTTTCACTTAATATTTTCATGTGTGATTCCATTGGCCCGCACGGAGCAGTTTCACTTAATATTTTCATGTGTGATTCCATTGGCCCGCACGGAGCAGTTTCACTTAATATTTTCATGTGTGATTCCATTGGCCCGCACGGAGCAGTTTCACTTAATATTTTCATGTGTGATTCCATTGGCCCGCACGGAGCAGTTTCACTTAATATTTTCATGTGTGATTCCATTGGCCCGCACGGAGCAGTTTCACTTAATATTTTCATGTGTGATTCCATTGGCCCGCACGGAGCAGTTTCACTTAATATTTTCATGTGTGATTCCATTGGCCCGCACGGAGCAGTTTCACTTAATATTTTCATGTGTGATTCCATTGGCCCGCACGGAGCAGTTTCACTTAATATTTTCATGTGTGATTCCATTGGCCCGCACGGAGCAGTTTCACTTAATATTTTCATGTGTGATTCCATTGGCCCGCACGGAGCAGTTTCACTTAATATTTTCATGTGTGATTCCATTGGCCCGCACGGAGCAGTTTCACTTAATATTTTCATGTGTGATTCCATTGGCCCGCACGGAGCAGTTTCACTTAATATTTTCATGTGTGATTCCATTGGCCCGCACGGAGCAGTTTCACTTAATATTTTCATGTGTGATTCCATTGGCCCGCACGGAGCAGTTTCACTTAATATTTTCATGTGTGATTCCATTGGCCCGCACGGAGCAGTTTCACTTAATATTTTCATGTGTGATTCCATTGGCCCGCACGGAGCAGTTTCACTTAATATTTTCATGTGTGATTCCATTGGCCCGCACGGAGCAGTTTCACTTAATATTTTCATGTGTGATTAGTATTCCATTGGCCCGCACGGAGCAGTTTCACTTAATATTTTCATGTGTGATTCCATTGGCCCGCACGGAGCAGTTTCACTTAATATTTTCATGTGTGATTCCATTGGCCCGCACGGAGCAGTTTCACTTAATATTTTCATGTGTGATTCCATTGGCCCGCACGGAGCAGTTTCACTTAATATTTTCATGTGTGATTCCATTGGCCCGCACGGAGCAGTTTCACTTAATATTTTCATGTGTGATTCCATTGGCCCGCACGGAGCAGTTTCACTTAATATTTTCATGTGTGATTCCATTGGCCCGCACGGAGCAGTTTCACTTAATATTTTCATGTGTGATTCCATTGGCCCGCACGGAGCAGTTTCACTTAATATTTTCATGTGTGATTAGTATTCCATTGGCCCGCACGGAGCAGTTTCACTTAATATTTTCATGTGTGATTCCATTGGCCCGCACGGAGCAGTTTCACTTAATATTTTCATGTGTGATTCCATTGGCCCGCACGGAGCAGTTTCACTTAATATTTTCATGTGTGATTCCATTGGCCCGCACGGAGCAGTTTCACTTAATATTTTCATGTGTGATTCCATTGGCCCGCACGGAGCAGTTTCACTTAATATTTTCATGTGTGATTCCATTGGCCCGCACGGAGCAGTTTCACTTAATATTTTCATGTGTGATTCCATTGGCCCGCACGGAGCAGTTTCACTTAATATTTTCATGTGTGATTCCATTGGCCCGCACGGAGCAGTTTCACTTAATATTTTCATGTGTGATTCCATTGGCCCGCACGGAGCAGTTTCACTTAATATTTTCATGTGTGATTCCATTGGCCCGCACGGAGCAGTTTCACTTAATATTTTCATGTGTGATTCCATTGGCCCGCACGGAGCAGTTTCACTTAATATTTTCATGTGTGATTCCATTGGCCCGCACGGAGCAGTTTCACTTAATATTTTCATGTGTGATTCCATTGGCCCGCACGGAGCAGTTTCACTTAATATTTTCATGTGTGATTCCATTGGCCCGCACGGAGCAGTTTCACTTAATATTTTCATGTGTGATTCCATTGGCCCGCACGGAGCAGTTTCACTTAATATTTTCATGTGTGATTCCATTGGCCCGCACGGAGCAGTTTCACTTAATATTTTCATGTGTGATTAGTATTCCATTGGCCCGCACGGAGCAGTTTCACTTAATATTTTCATGTGTGATTCCATTGGCCCGCACGGAGCAGTTTCACTTAATATTTTCATGTGTGATTCCATTGGCCCGCACGGAGCAGTTTCACTTAATATTTTCATGTGTGATTCCATTGGCCCGCACGGAGCAGTTTCACTTAATATTTTCATGTGTGATTCCATTGGCCCGCACGGAGCAGTTTCACTTAATATTTTCATGTGTGATTCCATTGGCCCGCACGGAGCAGTTTCACTTAATATTTTCATGTGTGATTCCATTGGCCCGCACGGAGCAGTTTCACTTAATATTTTCATGTGTGATTCCATTGGCCCGCACGGAGCAGTTTCACTTAATATTTTCATGTGTGATTCCATTGGCCCGCACGGAGCAGTTTCACTTAATATTTTCATGTGTGATTCCATTGGCCCGCACGGAGCAGTTTCACTTAATATTTTCATGTGTGATTCCATTGGCCCGCACGGAGCAGTTTCACTTAATATTTTCATGTGTGATTCCATTGGCCCGCACGGAGCAGTTTCACTTAATATTTTCATGTGTGATTCCATTGGCCCGCACGGAGCAGTTTCACTTAATATTTTCATGTGTGATTCCATTGGCCCGCACGGAGCAGTTTCACTTAATATTTTCATGTGTGATTCCATTGGCCCGCACGGAGCAGTTTCACTTAATATTTTCATGTGTGATTCCATTGGCCCGCACGGAGCAGTTTCACTTAATATTTTCATGTGTGATTCCATTGGCCCGCACGGAGCAGTTTCACTTAATATTTTCATGTGTGATTCCATTGGCCCGCACGGAGCAGTTTCACTTAATATTTTCATGTGTGATTCCATTGGCCCGCACGGAGCAGTTTCACTTAATATTTTCATGTGTGATTCCATTGGCCCGCACGGAGCAGTTTCACTTAATATTTTCATGTGTGATTCCATTGGCCCGCACGGAGCAGTTTCACTTAATATTTTCATGTGTGATTCCATTGGCCCGCACGGAGCAGTTTCACTTAATATTTTCATGTGTGATTCCATTGGCCCGCACGGAGCAGTTTCACTTAATATTTTCATGTGTGATTCCATTGGCCCGCACGGAGCAGTTTCACTTAATATTTTCATGTGTGATTCCATTGGCCCGCACGGAGCAGTTTCACTTAATATTTTCATGTGTGATTCCATTGGCCCGCACGGAGCAGTTTCACTTAATATTTTCATGTGTGATTCCATTGGCCCGCACGGAGCAGTTTCACTTAATATTTTCATGTGTGATTCCATTGGCCCGCACGGAGCAGTTTCACTTAATATTTTCATGTGTGATTCCATTGGCCCGCACGGAGCAGTTTCACTTAATATTTTCATGTGTGATTCCATTGGCCCGCACGGAGCAGTTTCACTTAATATTTTCATGTGTGATTCCATTGGCCCGCACGGAGCAGTTTCACTTAATATTTTCATGTGTGATTCCATTGGCCCGCACGGAGCAGTTTCACTTAATATTTTCATGTGTGATTCCATTGGCCCGCACGGAGCAGTTTCACTTAATATTTTCATGTGTGATTCCATTGGCCCGCACGGAGCAGTTTCACTTAATATTTTCATGTGTGATTCCATTGGCCCGCACGGAGCAGTTTCACTTAATATTTTCATGTGTGATTCCATTGGCCCGCACGGAGCAGTTTCACTTAATATTTTCATGTGTGATTCCATTGGCCCGCACGGAGCAGTTTCACTTAATATTTTCATGTGTGATTCCATTGGCCCGCACGGAGCAGTTTCACTTAATATTTTCATGTGTGATTCCATTGGCCCGCACGGAGCAGTTTCACTTAATATTTTCATGTGTGATTCCATTGGCCCGCACGGAGCAGTTTCACTTAATATTTTCATGTGTGATTCCATTGGCCCGCACGGAGCAGTTTCACTTAATATTTTCATGTGTGATTCCATTGGCCCGCACGGAGCAGTTTCACTTAATATTTTCATGTGTGATTCCATTGGCCCGCACGGAGCAGTTTCACTTAATATTTTCATGTGTGATTCCATTGGCCCGCACGGAGCAGTTTCACTTAATATTTTCATGTGTGATTCCATTGGCCCGCACGGAGCAGTTTCACTTAATATTTTCATGTGTGATTCCATTGGCCCGCACGGAGCAGTTTCACTTAATATTTTCTCAGCATCATTCCAGCCTATATGGGCCATTCTACTTTTAAGTAACCATTAATCTTTTGTGAAATATAAGGCATACCTGGTGTTTTTTTTTCAAGTGTAAATAACTTATATACAAACTGAAACACCTAAATTTAATGTTTTAAAGCAATAAAACTTTAAGTTCAAAGAAATTTTGTGGAAAAAATTGGTAACTCAGCGGAAAATACATCAATTTCCATACAAATGGCGGGGACATGCATGTCCACTGCGTTACCTACTTTATAGATAATAATGATTACTTTTTATACGTAGTGATAATTTTAAATGTAAGCTTAACTATGTGCCTATTTAAATCTTAAATGATTTAAACCGAGCACTTTACCGTTTTTGTAAAAAAAATATTTGAAGAGCACAGTACAAAAAATTACTGGTCAACGAAAAGTAGAACGGCCCACATATGTACGTCTCACTGCAGGGCACAGGCCTTCTCGCATAATGAGAGGGCTAGGGCTGTAAATAGTTTCTACGCGGGTCCAGTGCGTATTGGACACACCATTGAATTTCTTCGCAGGTGTATGCTATACAGGTTTCCTCACGATGTTTCCCTTTACCGTAAAGCTCTTGGTAAATTTCAAATGTGATTTCGCACATAAATTTCGAAAACCCACGATCTGCTTGAGAGGTCATAGGTGAAACTACCAGGCCTCCACGGCTCGGTCATCTTTCTTAATACCTACAAACTGGGAATGGAATTCGTTCCCATCGTCTGTACTATAGTAGTATTGATAGTCAAACTATCGATAGTTAGTGACGCTAGTTTCTAGCGATTCGATTAGGAGTAAATGCCAGTAGCTGTGGTGGCCTCCAGAGGCTGCCTGCCTGTCTAACACACTCGGAATTAAAATCACTTTCACCACTACTTTGTGTCAAACGGTATAGAATGAGGGTCTTTACCTATTTGTAAGTTTTTGCTGAGGGATTACCTATCGTCTTGTGCTGAATGTTATAAATAGTTAGTTTATTTTTGTGTTGCTGTGTATCTATATTTGTTGTCAATGTGTATTAAATGTATGATTAGTGTTGTGTATTTTCGCTATTGCTCTTATTTGCTGTAATTTGCACCTGTTGCTGAAATCTATTCCTCGTTTCTTTCTGTGTCGCCAAAAGTTGCCTGGAAAAGATCACTCGGGCACGTATCAGAATATCGAAAGTTAATAAATCGAATGTATTAAAATATCGAAAAGTTTTTCCTGAAACCGTACAGGTATACCTAAAACCGTACCTAC
Organism: Archips xylosteana; assembly: GCA_947563465.1. Classification (NCBI taxonomy): domain Eukaryota; kingdom Metazoa; phylum Arthropoda; class Insecta; order Lepidoptera; family Tortricidae; genus Archips; species Archips xylosteana. Next base: position 21,270,663 of record OX387357.1, read on the forward strand.
TCTACTCTGCGCACCGAAGACAGCGCTCTTTTTTTTCATTGCTGAGAAGCCGGCCGTGTGCGCATTTGCAAACATCCCTGCTGCACTGCAGTATCGAGGCAGCCCCAAGAGCATCCTAAACCTTGTTGTACTGGACTCGAAAGGCGCTGAGAGCCCTCTGCGTATAGTTTGACACACAAGATGCAGGTGTATAGAGTATACTTTAAAAAGCGTTACTTTTACGCTGCTTGCATTTAAGCCATATTAGTGACATTGAACCATAGCCCGGCCACGACTTCGTGGGTTCATTGCGTGTCATCATCATCACCATCATCATCATCCCAGCCTATGTACGTCCCATTGGACCGTAGTTCCCACGTGGGTCCAGTGCGGATTGGGAACTTCACACTCGCCATTGAATTTTTTCGCAGCTGTATGCAGATTTCCTCGCCGTAAAGCTCATGGTAAATTTCAAAATGTAATTTCGCACATAAATTCCGAAAAACTCAGAGGTGCGAACTGAGATTTGAACCCACGACCAGATAGTCGTGGAGATGCTTGAGAGGCCGTAGATAAAACCACTAGGCCACCACGGCTAACCACTGAGCGGCGAGCGTCTCACGCCGAAACGAAATCGTGGCCGGACCATTAGGGTGGTAAAGGCATTTCTTGGCTGACTACACCTCGCATAACGTAACGCTGCGTGTAATAGTTTACAAATGTAATTAATATTCAACGTTACGCGTTAGCAATTGTCACCCATTTGCAAACACCGCAAATGAAATTGTCTGCTCCTTCTGATTCACCTGTGCGGGTCCCGCGGGAACATCCGGGAGTTAATGTATTCAATTGATTAACATTTCCATTGTTAATGGCTCGGGCGTGTCGTTCAGTGCCTCATACAGTTAGGTATACCATACAAACCTGCATACCAGCGTCGTGATGCCAGAACAACTCGATTCTGACTGGATTGCCTTAATTTTTCACGTGATATCAGTGACGACAAATATGAAAAAGCCTATGTAAATCATCGTCAACATTTCAGCCGTAGGACGTCCACTGCTTGACTCCCCCATTGATACCCAATCATTACGGTTGGAAACGGCTTGCATCCACTTTGAACCTGCGCCTGCGGCTTCTACTCGATGATGGACGGAGTGGTCGACAAATGTTTTGTGAATTTCCAAACGGACAGCATACATGTTTACATGCATACGAACAGTGCAAGTGAAATAAAAGTTTGTAATAACGCCGCTATCGGTTAATACGTGGCATTCGCTCGAGAAAGTGTTAAAAACTAAATCTAAAACGCACGCATCATCGAAGTGTCCCCAAAGACTATCCGCAACATATTTCAACAAGTAATAAATTGACAAGTAATAAATCAAGTTATCGACATTGCCCACCGCATTAGCACGCTGAAGCAAATATAACCCGAAGAACCGATAACCGTTGGGGTAGACGAGTTCTTGAGTGGAGACCACGGATCGGCAAACGTAGCGTGGGACGTCCTCAGACTCGGTGGAGCGATGATCTTCGCAAGGCGGCTGGCAAGAGCTGGATGAGAGTGGCCGAGGATCGTGCTCAGTGGCGTGCCATGGGAGAGGCCTATGTCCAGCAGTGGACGAACATAAGCTGATGATGATGATGATGAAATTGACAATAGATGTCGCCAGGACATCTATTTAGCTGTGAATGTTTCAATAAAATAAATTTACACTTTGATGCCGGAGGTTGTTTTACGGAAGCCTTACTGGATGTACGAAAATATCCATATGACATCTATTCACACAGTCATTCACTTCACTCATCGTTATGAAAATAACAAGTTGAATTCATTCACGTATAAACAAACTGACATGAGTATCATTCAAACTTCAATCCATTCACCACAGTACCGTGAAGCGAACTATAGCAAAACTTTCAAAGGGCTGTTGAAAACTTTGGTGTGATTCATAATTATACTGAAATAATATCCGTGGAATAAGATCGAAGTTGTTTGAGTTGCGTTACATGACTTTGTTATTCAAAGCTTTTCTTTAACTTGCTACGTAGGAATCGTCTTTGTAATTAATTTATTATTCCAAATTCTTTGTTTTTTTTACGAAAGATCAAATAAAAAACCGACCAAAATTAGAATTGAACTTACATGCTGAGGATTCTACTTGAATTTTAAAGATAGCAAAAAACAAGTTGAGAAGCAAAGTTATATTTTGTGGCTCCGTGATTTTCAAACATAAATAAAGGAAGAACTTTACTTATGAAAAACAAACTATTTGGCACTTCCTGCCACGTACAGTGAAACTGTGGAATCAACTTCTGGCATCAGTGTTTCCAGACAACTATGCCGTCAGAGCTTTCAAGAAAAGGGTTTATACTTCTTTTAAAGGCCGGCAACAGATTAGTGACTCTCTTTGAATCATTGATATTTACGGGAGGTGGTGATCATTTCCCATCAGATGATCCGCTTGCTCATTTGCCTCCCTTTCAAAATAAAATAAAAATAAAAAAACTTTACTCGTAGAATTAGCTTCGTACCTAGCAAGTTTAGACTTGAGTTGAGTTTGTAACTAATACTTGGTGTTACGTAGAAATGATTACGAATAAAAACTACAAAACGTTACATAAAATTGCAATGAACAGTAAACAGCGAGCGTTTGATCCGCTCCCCCCGGGAGGGGGAGGGGTGTTCAACAGCTCGCCTCGACTCTACGTATAAATTCAAAGCGAGTCTAACCTAAATTATCAGTTCTCATCCCTTGGGAGCCAGTTCACTTCACATCAAAGCGAATTACCGCAGGCTGCGAGCAATTAGACGCCATTAGGAGCCGCGGGCGCCCGCGCAGGCACGTGTAGCCGCTACGGGCCCTGTAGCACGCGCTACGACATCCCGATTAAAGTTCTACGAACTTCTCGATCGCTATCAGTATGCTGTCCTTAGTACATTTAGATCAGTATGGGCAAGGATGATATAGACTGGATTGGCAGTCGCCATAGTACGGATCGGCCGCGGTTTTTGTAGTTCGATTATTAAATCTAGATGGCGCTGAAATATAGCCAGATCGAGCTTTGAAGGCAAAACAATAAGACTACAGATGTTTCATATAACTACAAAGTACCTGGGTGACCGAGCTCTGCTCGGGCAGAAACTCGGTACCAAGCGTTTTCCCAGAGATAAGACCAAGCTAGATCAATTTTTCATCCCCGAAAACCCCCAAATACCAAATTTCATCGAAATCATTGGAGCCGTTTCCGAGATCCTGATTATATACACCGGAGGGGTGGGGGGGGGGGGTGAGAGGGGGGGAGGGGATGCGGGGGAGGGAGCGCGGGGGTATTAAAGGGGGGGTGAAAATTTCATTGATTTTGCCGTAGGATGCACCGTTTTCAAGATATTTGACAAAAACACCGGAGGGGGAGGGGGGGGGGTGAGTCACGTTAAACTATCGTCCGTAAACCGACTTTACAGACAACCGGCTTTTCCTGTTCTGTGCTCCCAATAGGGAACGTGCACATAGACGGTGCTGCCAACTGGTGCCATAAGGGTGCCATCAATTTGAATGTTTTACCTTGATAAGTTTGTTTTACTGTCCGCATAGTGTCTCTTCTGTCGCATTAGTGCTGCCGCCTATAGTTACTGCACGTTCCCTATAATACTTTTTCTAACAAAAAAGTAACTTTTTCTCACAAAAGAAGAAACTTGACGTTTTCTCATGAAAAATAAAATAAAAAAAAAAAACTAAAAATCTTGAAAAAAAACGTAGACTCGAACCGAGGTCGGCTGGATCCGCGACCATCCGATTTCTAATGTGCCATTATGATCTGCTCGAAGTCGGCGAAATTTAGCTTTATATTCTAATGCAAACAAAAATAGCCGGAAAACACGAGTAAAAGCGATTTTCTGAAAATGAAACATAGCTAGATCAGTTTTTCATCCCCGAAAACCCCCACATACCAAATTTCATCGAAATCGTTGGAGCCGTTTCCGAGATCCTGATTATATATATATATACATATATATATACAAGAATTGCTCGTTTAAAGGTATTAGATAGATCAGTTTTTCATCCCCGAAAACCCCCACATACCAAATTTCATCGAAATCGTTGGAGCCGTTTCCGAGATCTTGATTATATATATATATATACATATATATATACAAGAATTGCTCGTTTAAAGGTATTAGATAGATGTATTATTTTTCAAAAATATTGCATAATAATACATTTGCAGTGATATGAAAATATCTGTAGTCTTATTGTTTTGCCTTCAAAGCCTGTGGCTATTTATATTTCAGCGCCATCTAGATTCAATAATCGAACTACAAAACCGCGGCCGATCCGTGCACTATGGCGACTGCCAATCCAGTCTATTATCATCCTTGGTATGGGTAAATATAAAGCTATAAGACAAACAATGATCTGTACTTAGGCGCCATGACACTGATTTTAGTGACTAGAAAAACTGCGTTTAGAAATTAAAAAAAAAGATTTGGGTTTTCTTTTTGGAAAATTTAATTTTTAATTCTAATTTTTTTGCTGACTGCACTTTTGTTAACTGTATTTGTATAGATACATCCTATCTTGCGAAATCACGTTTGAAATTTACCATGAGCTTTACGGTGAAGGATAACATCGTGAGGAAACCTGCACACACCTGAAGAAATTCCCAATCCGCATTGGTCTTGCATGAAAAGTAAAGCCCAAGCAATCTGAATTTGAAAGGAGATGTGCATGATGATGATGATGATGAAATAAAAACGAGAAAACAAACTCGAACTCGAAGTGCTAGTAAACCGTGATCCCGCGCTTATCTCCGCCGCCCGTATCCCGCGCAGCTCCGACCAGCTGACCAAAGTGCCGTAATAAAGAAGTTTATTTTTGAATCCCGTAAGCTGTCCCGAACGAATCATCCCGTTGTTACGGAACGTTTGGCGGCATCTGTCGGGATTCATAGTCACTTCGTTGGAAGCATCGATTTTGGGAATTCTTTTACTGTAGCTTAAACAACAGCGAGTGACAGTGACAGTGACGTTTGTTTCGAGTTTGAAGTTTGACAGCTTGATTCCTCATCGTCATCAAGGATGGCTGCCGACGTACGCAAAGCGAAGGGAGCTGCGTGGCAAATAGGCCTCCGCCTTGGAATCCCGAGGCATCTTATTTTTTTATTGCCTAATGGCTGATTTTTTATAGAGGAACAACTTCAAAAGTAGTGAGTATTTCATTCCTGAAGTTAGTTCAGTGTTTTTTCTGGAACTTTCGATGGTAACAATAGTTTACTCTTTCAGGATATGGAACCCTAAATTTTGTGTCGCCTGGAACCCTATTTTGTTCAGCCGTCAACACTACACTGGTGAGTATCATGAAGACTGGCAGATTCAGTCAACATTTCTGTAAAGTTGATATTAAATGTTGACGTTTTGTTTCAGGAATTTTGCCCTAATAAAGCACTAGATCTAAGGGTGGGAGAAGGCTAAGACCAGTCCTTCGAGGTGAATATTGGTTATGCCTTTCCATATAGTCTGTAACCCGTAGATGTGTTGATGACGGTTGTAACAAATAATGTTTTGTTTCAGGGTGGAGAGAGTGTTTTGTGCTTTGAGTTTTCCTTTTATCTTTTATCACTTTCCTGGGTGAAGCACTTCTTTACTGCTGTGCTCTTCATGCTATATTTTGCTACATTTCTACATCTGTCTCTGTCTTCAATATTGGGTGGAAGCTGAGAGTGCGGAGAGAAAGCACGCGATAACCAGACGGTAGAAGCACGGAGTGAGTGTGATCTGTCAGGTTTGAAAGGAGCCCTCCTGTAAGTCAACATTCAATCTCTCGGCAACCCTTGATACTGTAGTTTTTTTCAAATAAGTTAGGAAGCAACAATTTATCCAAACAACGCCAACTGTTAACGCGACCCTGTTTCTCTTCTGTCTTGGGAGTCTGACCTTACATTTAAGCTAAACCATGTAAGAACCAGTGTTTAACATCACCTTCACTGCCATTAAACGACTTTCACTACAGAAGAGTATTTTTTTTTGTCTCAGTCTCACACCGACAAACATCAACCAACTTTTTACAATACCACTTTTATTTGTCCCAGAGCAGTATACCTTGACAAATTTTATTTAGTCCCAAGTAGCAGCTTGACACCGTGTTACAGTTTTTGTTTGAGTCAAAACATGATACCTAGTTAGGGCACTAACTACAACATAACATCTGCCAAGAGAAATATTTCTCTATTGTAGCTTACTAATACTAATACTTTTGTTTTAATTAGGGATAGATAGATAGATAAAGACGTTTATTTGGTACTGCAAGCACACACAATCAAGATTAACAAAAATACAGAAAACAGTATAAACTTAAAAGTAAAACATTTAATATTGTCTGTATGCGCTGCAGTAGTGCAAAAGGGCCGTGGCTCAGTGGTCAACATGGCTCATACATAGGAGCAAAACACTGATATTCTGCCACAGCCCAGAGGATCGAGAACAAAATATTACTTACTAATTCAAATAATTATACAACAAAAGATTAAACAACAAAACAAACAGTGCTAAGCATCATTAACACTTACAAAAATTGACGAGATTTCATTTTTGATACCTGAAAATCACCACAGTTAGTGGCTTTGGAGTTACACCCTTTTAAAATAAGCACATCTTTATAAACATTGTAATAAATTAATCAATAATCCTAGTGAAAATTTAAAACTATCAGCGTCCTTCTCCTTCCAAACAGAATACAGAGAACGAATCAAATTATAGTCTTAGAAATATGAAATCTTGTCAATTAGGCACAAGTAATAAGAACACAAAACAAGCCATCCCACCCGAGACGTCGGAGACGTCTGTGAGACGGGATACTAATTAAAACAAAATTTACAATACTCAATATTATGTAATGTGATGTATGTTGGCTGGGATGATATCTTAAATACTTTAATATCACGAGACAATTCACACCAATTGACCGAGTCCCAAACTAAGCAAAGCTTGTATTAACTATGGGTACTAGACAACGGATAAACTTACTTATTGTAGACTAGCCTTCCGTCCGCAGCTTCGCCCGCGATAAATTAATTATCCCGTAGGAAAAGGTATTTTCCCGCGTGTTGCGGCTGTGCTTTGGCAATCTCTTGGGTGGTTCGGCAGAGGCAATTTCAATGAAGGATTCTTAATTTCTTCAGCAAAAATATTTATTTGCTCGAGATTTTCAAAAAAAGGATTTGTACAATTATAAAGAAAAATGGTGCGCTCTTGTCTCGCTAACAAAATTGGTGTCGTTGTTACGGTTGTAAGAAAGAAAGAATTTTTGACACTGACAACCGTCGCGATTGCAGCGCCCTCGTGCGGTCGTCGTTCTTAATTGTGCGCAGTAGCGTTGTTGTCGCTTGACATCACCAGAGGGCGTCAACACCGCGGTAAAAAGTAGCCTATGTCACTCAATGATAAATGATAATGTAGCTTTCTAACGGCAAAAAAATTTTTGAAATCGGTCCAGTAGTTTTGGAGCCTATTCAATGCAAACAAACAAACAATCAAATCTTTCCTCTTTATAATATTAGTATAGATAAATACATAATAATATTTAAATACATATTAAACATCTAAGACTCAAATCATATTTTTAACACAAATATCTGGCCCTACCGGGAATTGAACCCAGGGCCTCAAGCTTCGTAGTCAGGTTCTCTAACAACTAGGCTATCCGGTCGTCTACGCCCTATATTGGGACAAAAGGTAGCCCACATGTTATTCCTAAAGTTCAGCTATCTACATGTTAAATTTCATCTAAATCTGTCCGGGCATTTCAGTGTGAAGAAGTAACAAACAATCTTTCGCATTTTCAATATTAATTGGAGTAGGATCATTATAATCCAATGGTAAATGATAGGTATCGAAATTAATTTAAGTTACAAAGCGAGTAGAGCTCACTGGTTGACGCAATCACACTTTTTGTTCTTTTAACCACAAATTAACTACTCTGCAATCAATTTCAATTTCCCTCCGAAGCCTATCAACTGATCCTCTGAACTTTTTCGGTCGACGAAAAAACGTTCAATTTTGTTAACCCCTCAAATGAAAACAAAACCCGCTACAACAATGCCGCTTTGTCCGGCTATGAATTAACACCTAACTGTCATTCATCCAGCGCTCATTTAGCCTTAACTTTTTTACATTTATCCTCCCCTCGCCCCGCGTCGGCGCCGCGTGACGAGGGTGCGGCTAATTATTACATTTGACAGTGAAATTAACACGTCTCCCGGAGCCCCCCACTAAGACATGTGTCCGGGAGCAGATCATCTCGCCTGTCCCCCCACAGGTGCCCCTATTTAAATGCCGACTCAAGGCCAGGCTAATGATTAAATATTGATACGGATCCCACTCGTGGCAGTTTGGGCGGTAGTGGTTTTAGTTAGTCAGTCGAATGAAGGAACAGTCTCATAGTTTCGCAGCGTAGCTGTCACATCTCGCAGCACACCTGAGCTGCATATCACATCATCATCATCAGCCTATGCTCGTCCACTACTGAACATAGTCCTCTCCCATGGCACGCCACTGAGCACCGATCCTTGGCCACTCTCATCCAGCTCTTGTCAGCCGCCTTGCGAAGATCATTGCTCCACCGAGTCTGAGGACTTCCTACGCTACGTTTGCCGATCCGTGTTCTCCACTCAAGAATTCTTCTACCCCAACGGTTATCGGTTCTTTGGGTTATATGGCCGGCCCAATGCCACTTCAGCGTGCTAATGCGGTGGGATATGTCGGTAACTTTGGTTCTCACGTATCATTCGTATCATTTCGTTACGAATTCAACCTTTCAGAGAAACTCCGAGCATAGCCCTTTCCATAGCACGTTGAGCAACTTTAAATTTGTGGACCAGCCCTACAGTGAGTGTCCGTGTCGGCACCGTATATCATGACGGAGGACGCACTGATTAAAAAGTTGATTGCATATCACATCTCTAATTAAAAACAATACCACAAAAACATTATCTCATGCAGGTTGTCCCAGAATCCGGTACCATTTCATTGATATGTACTTCAGCAAAGTAACGGCTAAATCAATCAATTAATAAACAAATGGCAGGCGGGTAGCGGCACCGCCGCGCCGTTCCCGGCTTTGATCCGTCGACATACTTCGCCGTCGAACAATACTTCAAAAGCGAAGCAACGCGAGCCGTACTTTGTTTTTGTTCGGAAACTTTCCAGAATGCCCATTGAAATGTAGATCTTTGCTTTGAGGAAAAGGTCATGCGTCACTCGTCGCTCCGGGAAACATTCGCGACGTTACTTTAAAGAGCTTCGTGACTTTCAAGGAATCATCTCTCATCGAATTGAAGACGCGAGACTCGTTTTCCTCGTTAGAATGCTCCGTGTAATTACGTTATGGAGTACGGCGACACAATAAAGTAATTAGGTATAAATAAGGTTAATCGCGCAATTAATATGTCCCGGTTAATAAACGGAGGCACGCCTCCACCTGATGCCTAAGGGCGGCCGCACGCGCCCGACTCTAGCGACATTACGTGGTCGTGTGCATACTGTTTAACCCACACAGGTGCAAAAACTTCGCCATGCAAACTACCTAGTTGCGCTGCACATAAGTAGGTACAGGAGTCACCGACATAGCTCGAAGAATCGCCAGACTCATGTGGCAGTGGGCAGGGCACATCGCTAGTAGAACTGATGGCCGATGGGGCGAAAAGGTTCTCGAGTGGCGTCCACGACCCGGAAGACGCAGTGTAGGTAGGCCTCCAACAACATGGAGCAAAGACCTGGTTAAGGTTGCGGGAACGCGTTGGCTGGGCACGGAACCGATCTGTTTGGCGAGCCTTGGGAGAGACCTATTTTCAGCAGTGGACGTTTTTTGGCTGAAATGATGAAAGATGATAATGATGCTCGTGCTTTGCTTTAATCCTGCTGACTGAGCAAGCGGACATCTGTCTTCGGATACTAACATTTTGATAAACCGTGTCTTGACTCAAGCCTAGGATGTCTTTGGTCTCCTCTAGTAAAGGAGAGGTTATTCTCTCAGCTATGGATGTATAAGGTGAAGCGATGGCGGAAGGTACCACGCGGTCCTGTAGTATCCACGCACTCGACGGTCGCGCGAGTGGCGCGCGCGTCGCGGGATAATTAATCGGCGAGTGGCATGCGTTTGACAGCTGACGAGGGTATCACTCTGTCCCATTGTCGGCCCTTTGTGCGCGCCCTTACCCGTAATCTAATTACGATTACACCCAGATTACGATTACGTCCTAATTGGAGAGTTGTAACTTTAATTACTTTTATAGGTGAGTGGCACTCGGCCTTCCGTGGAGCTTACTAGCTGGTTTGCCCGGTGGCATGGGCACGCTAGCCGGGAAGTGAAACACCGACGAGAGCGAGACGTCGGTCGTGCTGAAGATAAGCTCCTACGCAGTTTGTGACGAATGTTCTCGTTCGAGAAAATATTAAGCGTCTACGAGATTTATCCTTTGTTTAAGAAGTCTCGTAGTTTATTTAACGCACTTTCTTTTTGTTGTTTGGCTAAATTAAAGATGAACCGGCGAGCGCCTCTCGCGCGTCAACGGGTGGAAAAAAATATTCAGCAAATTAGAAAGCCGTTCCAAAGCGAGTCGCCGAGGCCCTTACATTATTTGTTGGTAAATATTTAAACAGCCGGGAAATGTTCTTAATTCGTTGCGACGAATTAATGGCCGCCGTGAGGAGCGCCCCCTTATTGCTTATTTATTTAAATTTCGCTAATTAACGCTTAGCTGCTTCATTTCGCTGCGTTTAATTGTTTTTTTTTTTTGCTGAATGGCGACATTTATATTGCCGGTCCTTTATGCTGGCACGCCGAAGCGCGAAACTTTATCTACACTTTTCACGTGACACAAAGTTAATTTGGCTTGAGTTTTATATGTCGCGGCTGATCGTCCTTAATCTCCAACGTCTCGCGACACCGTCACCCAAACAGGCACATTTTAAAAATGAATCAACTTAACGACTCGACGGCCTATCCTAGAGGGTTAGATAGACACATTACGTGACAAATTATCTCGATCTTCGTGCCGAAGAATAACGTTATAAAATGAAAGCAACAATTTGAAAATGCGTCGTCACCCAGAGGAGAAATCGAAGGCATTCGAATCCGCTTCTTTGTGACACTCGTCAAAGGGCTTGCAGAGCTGGGGGTTAAAAGTGAAAACATACGTCACTCGAGTTCGCGCGGGGATTCTTTCAAATCACTCAAAAGAGATCTCGCAGGGTCCCCCCCGCGGCGGGGGAGCCAGCGGCCTCACGCCAATCGAATCAGATTTTATTCATTGAAATTGATTGAGACTATAATAGGATGTCTCTGCAAGTATTCTTACGTTAGGTTGGAGCGGGTCACAGAAATAGAGCAATATCACTTTATTTTGCAAGTATGCCGCGGAGGGTTCTATTATTTACATTTATTTTCATTTCTTTAATCTACCAATGTTTTTGGAACTATCATCATCGCCGCAAAGAATGAAAATTTAATATAAAATACTCAATAAATAAATGAAACAAAAATTATACTTGAGCACGATTTTAGTACCTACTAGCAAAAGTGTAGGACACTCTTCAGAATCAGAGCACTCTTAACTACTACAACTTAAGTGACCAAGAGAGCCTATAATCTCTAGGACAAGTACTTGTTTCAGTTCTTACCTGCTGCGAAGGGATGTATTCTATTATAGTCGATCAAAGGTTTATAGTGATAGGTTTTATAATAACGATAGCTTCATGACTTAAAGGACTTATAAATCCGAGCATCTTCGGGTCGCAGAGCTAGCGGTTGTGGCTATATGTCAGTGTACCTACTCAGGGGCGACAGGGCGGGAATAGGGAGCGCAGCCGCGTGGAAGAGTTTAGGCTTCACGAGCCGCTGCCTCGCCGGACCATCAACACGAGGACAGTAAAGGCACACCAGCACCTTTACATTGCGGCGTTAACTGGTCGCTTGTAACTCACTAGCCCCGTAGCCCCGCAATGTAGTGCTAGCACGACTTTACTAATCGTGTAAATATGCAGTACAAGGGCGAGCTACCGGCTGGTTAGGGAGATCTCTATGCCATTGTAATAATATCGACGTGCAAAAACTCTTTACAACTTCTATTTGTGGGGTGTGTCTTTTATAAACTAAGTTATACTCAGAAGAAACTTGTGTATCATCTCCTTGGAACAAAGTACCGTAAATACTTCAGTAGTTGACCGAGAGACGAAGTTTAAGTGTGCCAACAGGACAATTAACCCTCCACCCATCTGTCACTGGCAACTTGGTCTGGTCGCCGCACTTGAGCAGAGTCCGACTAGTCTAGATGTTGAGAACAGAATGAGAGGGCTAAGGGCGTAGTTCCCACGCGGCCCCAGTGCGGACTGGGAACTTCACACACCATTGAGTTTCTTCTTAGGTCTTCACAGTGTTTTTTCGCCATAAAGCGCATGGCAAATTTCAAATGTAATTTCGCACATAAATTCCGAAAAACTCAGATGTGCGAGCACGGGCTCGAACCCATGACTGACATGAGGCTTGCTTTTGGCCACAATCACACCTGATGGAAAGCGAAGATGAGGCCTACGATGGAGCACGCTTGCCTAGTAAATGCTCACTCACCCTAGACTTGAATTTAACCCGTGGAGCGTCCCGCTCCAAAAATCCTAAGCTGTTGTGTGCACACCCGTGCGCACAGGACGCTCGAATCAGAAAGAAGGCAGTTGAGCGCAGTGTTCAAACAGTGCAAGCAGTGCTGCTGCAGCAGTGCTGCTGCACTGCTTGCAAACCGTACAACAAATATGAAGCACTGTAACCGGTACGTGCGCGCCGCACAACTGCTCAGACCCTTCCTCCAGAATAACTTCTATAGGCAGAGTCGCTTGGCGGCCAGGCTCAACCTACAGGGTGGTACAGCCACGGCCGAAGCCTACCACCGGAGGAAATAGCACAATCCTTAGTGCCAACCCTAGCAACTAACGTAACGTTACGTGTGAAACAAACACTTAATGTGCGCGTACGCGTTTTTTCCTAACTAATTTGAATAATACTGTACGGACACGTACGCCTTGCGAGAGCAGTGGCCTAAATGTGTAAGATATAGTCACGCCCCGTGACATTGCCTGCTGTGGGGTGCAATAAGGAATGTGTTGAACGTTCACTTTGGAAAGCGAGTAGTTAACAGGCCAAAATAAAAATACATTTACTTAATTTGGTTTATACGCTCGACTCACGTTAGGATGACAATTAGAGCGCAAAAACGATAAAAAAACCGATCTAGTGCGAGTAGCATTCATGCAGGAAGGGTTCCGTACCTCATTACAATACAATACAATACAATATACTTCTGTGAAAATTTCAAATGTAACTAAAATAGATGCTTAATCTCGGAAACTATTGGGTCTACAGAGACAATTCTAGTATCATATTGTAGCAAATTTAGTCTTCTTTAAAAACGTTCAAAGAATTTTTTTTCAAAACTAGTCCTTTAGGGTCATAATTGCCAAAATTTGAAAAAAAAAAAACATTTTTTTGCGGTTTTTTCGATTTTTGACAAAGTTGCGTTCGGTGCTCGAGGTCACGAACTTGGATTAGGTATTCATTAGGCCAAAATCATAAACAAGTCTGCAAAAAATCAGAACGACCGGATTTGACGCATACTACTGATGGTATAAAGTTACTGGACTATGTTGACTACAACGAAAATATAGTAAGTAGATGGTAGTAAATGACATCGCAATAAAGAATACGAATGCGAAATTACGGATATTTTAATTCCATGTTACAAGAGTTTATTTTCGAGCTCTCTGTTTTTCGAATAATAGAGAAACATAGTACTTACAATCCAACATCTGTTTAGAATTACGCCCTTCCATCAGATGGGAGGGCGGCTTAAGAAAATGAAAATGATTTCTTCGTTAAATGTAATTCAATTTGAGCAAAAAAGTGGACTCTTTCACTAAGGGATTCATAATTACCTCCCCTCCTTGGGAGCGAGGGGGGTAATGCAGCATTTATTTTTCAACGACTCGACGAGTAATGACAACAATTTCGCGGTGGATGCCTCGCGCCTCTAAGTGTCCGGACGGACGAGACTCGCGAGGCACCCTCCAGAGCTCTATCATCATCATCATTTCAGTCCCAGGACGTCTACTGCAGGGCACAGGCCTCCTCTCAGATCGAGAGGGCTTGTGCCGTGGTTCCCACGTGGGCCCAGTACAGAATGGGAACTGCACAAACAGCATTGAATTTCTTCGCTGGTGTATCCAGGTTTTCTGACGATGTTTTCCTTCACCGTAAAGCTCATGGTAAATTTCAAATGTAATTTAGCGCATAAATTCCAAAAAACTTGCAAATCCAGGCTTGAACCCATGAGCCTCTGCTTGAGAGGGGTACGTATCAAAATATATAAAGTTTAACACAAATAATGGACGAAATACATAATGTTCATGATACATACTAAAATTTTCTATGAAACTATTGATTAAACGAATTTTTTTAATCGTGTAATCTACGGATTGGTTTAGGTTAGGTTAGGTTTATTTTATGAAAATCCTGTAAAGTTGAGAATTTCCAAGAAAATTACATTATATCAAATGACCATTATGTATTTCGTCCATTATTTGTTTTAAACTTTATATATTTTGATACGTACCCGCTTGAGAGGCCATAGGTGAAACCACTAGGCTAACACGGCTTGTCATAATATTAATAATCATCATCATTTCAGCCGAAAGACGTCCACTGCTGAACATAGTCCTCCCCCAAGGCTCACCAAACAGATCGGTCCCGCGCCATCCGCATTCAACGCGATCCCGCAACCTTCACCAGGTCGTGGCTCCATCTTGTTGGAGGCCGACCTACACTGCGTCTTCCGGTCCGTGGACGCCACTCGAGACTCTTTTTGCCCCATCGGCCATCAGTTCCACGAGCGATGTGCCCTGCCCAATGCCACATGAGTCACTTCGGTGTCATAAATTGTGTAATAGTAATAAATAGTTATAGTGAACATAAACGAATGTGCTCGTGTTCGCGTTTGGCAGCCGCCGTGACGTGTGACTCCGGGAAGAAGGGCTACGGATTAGCCCGAAACATGTTGAGTTAAAATCGTTTTAAGACGTGAGTGATCCGCTTATTTTCACTATGAGCGAGTCTCACGATAGTTTCATGTTTAAATAGTAATAGTTGTTGATTGTTGTTTTATTATTTCAATAACATAATTTACGTCGACGGCCACGGTCCCTGGGGGGCGCGGCGCGCGTCGCTTGTTTACGCAATTATAACGCCCTATTTCAGCAGCTTTATTTGCGCCTTTACCTACGTAATTATGTAGAAATTACAACGGAAACGTTTCAGCAGCGATCCAGGCGATTACCGCGAGGAGGATCCTGTTAAACAAGCAATTAGCGTGAGTGGTGCGTCGCGACGGCGGCGGCCGCGGGCCACTTTAAACATCGTGTATGTGTTTAAAACTGGCCAGAAGCCAGTCGAACCGGCGCACTGAGGGTTCTGTACGATTTAAAGAAAAAGACAAACATTAATTTGTGACATAGTTTTAGTTAAACAAAAAAGATTAAGTTAAGTATTTTGACTTGACTCTTCAACGCATTCAAAATAATATAAGATAGTTAACGAACTGATCTTACTAGAGTTCCTTTTTTCTGTGACATATGGAACCTTAAAAAAGCTTAAAAAGGAGAATAAATGACATGACAGCAGTAACGAGAGGCTGACGCCTGTTAGCTAGCCAAGCAAGCAACGCGTTCTTGAATGTACATACACCAGACACTTTGTACTTGATATTGGATACCGAGAAAGTCTAGACGGGTCTTTGTACGACGTGTTATTTGAACAAACGTGCCGCTCCGTAATAACACAATGGTGTATTCACTCGTAACTAATTGTCAACAACAGACAAAGTTATCGCAACGTTACTCTCTCTGTAATAAGGAAAAGTTGAAAGTTAAATATTTATTGAACGGCTTGTCACAGCAGGCGAGACGAAGCTGCCGAGGTGCTTGAATATTCATCTCCGGCCGCTCCGCGTGTCGACGGTCACATCATCCAACTGTTTTAGTTCACGAAAAGTATTTTTATACTTCCACAACACTGAATAAAGGGTCACGCGCGATGTTATCACAGAGATTTATTCCGTGGCTTTCAACAAACGAGCATCGTTATTATTAGTCCCACATTCTGCGTGTAGCTAAGTAATGCTATATTATTACGAGGTTACCCATTATTATTGCCGGCCTCTAAAAATGTCAACCTTCGCTTTATGATCCAACCTTTATTAAAGTTAAACAGTTTGTTGATACAAGTTGCGACGTAAAACGATTCTCGAATACCTAAGTGAAGTATTTAGTGCTCAATAATTCAGCGCCGGTCTGGGAGCTGCCTCTAGCGGCCGGCGGCGGCGCGTGCGCTTACCTGAGGACAAGAAAAAACTGGGTGCCCCTTTTCTCCCATAATCTTTTTTATCCGAATTTTGAAAGTCATAAATTGATGTCCATAATATTCTTGCTCATAAATATCGATGATCATAATTTTTGTAAAGCATATCGCTTAATAGTTTTAACTGCAATGAGCCATAATCCCATTGATCATAACTTTAAAAAGTCATAATATTGATATCAATAATATTTAAGGGAATATCGTTGATTATTCAGAAACGTTATAGGGCATATATCTTAAAGTAATAATTGTTTTTAGTCATAATTTTTCATTACCTAAAATGCACTAACCATCTACATTGAATTCTATAACATCCAAAGGAACATTGATAATTATTCAGAAACATTGTAAGACATATCGCTGGCAGCGAGCGAGCGAAGCGAGCGAGCAAGACTTTCAGGGCAGAAGCGACTCGGACAGGTTAGGTTCAGAAGGCTAAAGCGGGAGCGAAGCGTAAGCGTAGCTCCCGCCTTAGCCTTCGATGTTAGGTATTTTTTTATGACAGCACAGAAAAGGATTATTACCTTTAATATTATGAAATGTCATACAACCATGACATTGAATGTTATTACAAAGTAATATTGTGCCTTAAAATAATTATGACCTGCGAAAAAAGACCTTGCAATAATTATTACGAGTGACTTTAGTACCTTTAATATTATGAAGTGTGATGCTTCTAGACACTGAATGATATGAGTTTACTTATTAGTCCTTACAATAATTATGACTTAAGAAAATCGTAGCTCCAATTTATGTTGTTTAATATTATGACTTCCGATAATATGACAAAGAAAAATTATGACAGAAAACGTTATGGCCTTGAAAATTCGGAACAAAAATTTTATGGGAGTCATTATAGACCCGAAAAAACTATTGTTAATGATTACATCAGTTGCGAAGCCACATAATTAATTATACCATTAAATAGACAGACTAAACTTGACGCATGTTAGAGCCATTTCACACTGGGCGATTTGCGAACGTATTAGGAGCGGAGCGAACGCGTGGCATGTTCGCCGCCCAGGCGCAACGGAATCACCGCGAACGCCCGGTAACAGGTCATTTAGGTTCGACTGCCTAAATATACAATGGTTCAAAATGTCTCATTATCAAAATTTACAGCGGTCAAAAAGTATGTAAACATGTTATAATAAAGAAAAGACAAAAGAATTAGATGCCAGAAAAACCTAAGAGCCTAAATATTGTATGACAGAAAAAACGAACATAAGATAAATGGTCAAGATCCAAAAATACTCAATGGGTTTGATTTTTAAACAAAATGACGTGTGACTAAATTGAGTTGAGGGTTTTTTAAATTTTAATTTAAAGTTATAATTTTTATTAGTGCTTTCTAAGATTTGTATCAGTGGTAACAAAAGTGTATAAAAGTGTGTAAAGTATTTCGAATCACATTCAAACGTAACTCCCTTGGTAGAAAGCGAAATAACACTAGTAAGAAGAACGTTCAAATGTCTGAGACAAGTGTTAAAGATGTAGATTGAAGTGACCTGCACTTCAATCTACATTCAAAGCTGGTGTCCGGCCACTGGCGACGTCTGCAGGCGCTCCACGGGCACCGCGACTGCAGGCTTGTAGGCGGGGAAACTATTACGTACCAGGGTGGAACCTTTTCGTTGCAAATGTCATGTTGGCAGTCCCTACATCCGCCAAAGAAATCATCGGGAAATTAACTGTGAGGAGGTTCCATCCTAGTTAGTACGCGATTCAGTTTCTTCCACTGTACAGTCAAGTGTAATAACTTTAATTTCAATACTAGATGAAAAAACCCGCCTGTATAATCCCCGTTAAAGTAGGACAATTATTAGGTAAAATAGGTACATACGTAGGCCTTTCTGATAAATAATCTGGTTCCCTGACATGACAGCTCACTAGGGTTGACAATATTTTTGGCTTTGATAATTAATTATATTTTTACGGGGTATTTTGTAACACGTTGTATATCTCGTAACTTTTATGTCGTAGAATTAAGGCATCGGCATATAATTATGAGAATATTAAATCGACACCATATTTTTTCACTTGACCGTACTACGAAGTTCAAGATTCGAACATCGAGAACCAAGTTCCTGCTCGTTTTACTATTTATTTATTTATGAGTCGTTTTCAAAAAAATTGTACGCAATTAAGGGATTAATTAAAAACAAAATTTTATTAATTATTTTTATGTAACGGATTTACCCATATACTTTGTGTGACTAACTTTCGTTACACAAAAATAGCGATAGTGATTTTTGTTTTGATTAAGCCGTTAACTATGTACTTTTTTCTGGGGTTCCGTATCCAAAGGGTAAAAATGGTTAGATGAGGAAAAAGTCACCCCCTAATCCAACTAAAAAAATTTTTTTTGTAAGTTTTATTTCACCACTTTGGTAATTACTACATATCCATGCAAAGTTACAGCTTTCGAGTCTCTACGCTAAGCCGCGGATGGCCGAACGGACGAACAGACAGACAGACAGACATGGCCAAACTACATATAAGGGTTTTTGATAAATGAATTTGAATTTTTTGCCATTTTGGCTCCGGTACCCTAAAAACTGTAGCTGAATTTATTTAGTTTAATTGAGATAAATTAGGAAAGTTGTATTCTGATCAATCAATTTGGCAAGTGATCAGCGCTGCTAGTGATCAACGCCGCTGGCTGCTAGTGATTCGTTAATTAAACCTCTGCCCGATTCTTTGGTAGATTAAATGAATTCATTTGAACTGGTAAGATCGCTTTTAACAACTTCTGAATCCTATCGATTTGTCTTTTTCACAAGTATGATGGCTACAGACATAGGCAGGTAGGGTCAACGTCATAAATAAATGATCAATTTTGTACCTTGTCACTGTAACGTCATGTTTGAAAAGCCATACGAAATTATGCAACGATTGAAAGCGACAAGGTACAAAAGAGATCACTTATTTACGACGTACACTGTACTACGAAAATTTTAATAATAACTGCTTAAGGCTGCGGCTCCACTGAGCATTAAATATTGAAGGCCGCACCGAGCTTTTGGCGCATTTATTGCATTCATTTAATCCCTTGCTGTATCATTATTAGGAACTTGTGTCGCTTGCTATGCACGGCTTTGATTCTAGCCGCTCTCACGCACACATACACGAGTGCATAGAATACCTTAAATCGATTAGCGCAAGAAGCGTACCTACGCTAGCTCACTTTCGGCGGCTGAGTGAACAGTCAGTTTGGTTTGAACACGGCCTAATTTTCATCTGTCCATCTTCTGAGAGGGTTATTTGGATACTAATTTTCTTGTCATTCTGACCAGAATGATGGACTGATCTGACGCCAGAATTAACGTATTAGGGCTCTCACACATAAACCGCGATGCGATGCAATGCGACGCCGCATCGCAGGAACTAACGATGCGAATTGCTGCGATACGATTTCGTGGGGTAAGCGCAAGGTTCAGGACCTCTACCATGAGTTACACTAGTTTACAGTGACCGTACTCGCTAGCGACGGCGTAAATGATTTGTATGGAGAATTGTACTTCCGTAAGTGACCGCTAGAGGCGCTGTACACAATTCTCCATACAAATCATTTACGCCGTCGCTAGCGAGTACGGTCACTGTAAACTAGTGTAACTCATGGTAGAGGTATAGGTGACCATACCTTCACTATTGTGTGAGAGCCCTAACTGATGTCTTATGCGAAGCTAGCCCGCGGTTGCTCTGCCCCGGTTCCCCACTCCCCTTACTCGCCCCGCGTCCTCGCTCAGCTTCCCGGTTTTGTATGAATTTTTCTGTCCACTTTATGCAATTTTATTGGTGAAATTTTATCTCGCTGCTCGCTCCGCTCCAGTGGTGAGGCAGTCTTAGGATCAGACAAACACTTGACATATTAGCACAAAATAAAAAGGTACAGAAATAAATCTACATACAAAGTGCGCTCGAGCAACGCACACATAGACACTGTTCACAGACACGTTATCTCGGATCAGTTCGGATCAGTCCGAGCGCGATTGCCATCCGCGTGAGGCGCGCGCTGTGTTCGCGCGTCAGTGGAATTTTTCGAGTGCAATAATGGAGCAACAAAAAAAAGGTTATTATAGGTAACTGTTCAGTGGACGGTTGTTTAAATTCAACCCTAAACGGTGAATGGTCGTTTTTTAAGCTACCAGTGGTTTCAGAGAGGTAAGTTTAGTAGGTATCTGCTTGTATTTCGATGGTTCATTTTAACGTTACATAGAATAGTTAGGTAGATAGGTAAGCACCTCGCCCCGACTCCCAAAGTAATAATAGTTTCCTATTTTGAATCAGTAGGTATAAATAAACGTTACCTTACAAAAAATGTGGTTAGGTACTTATACCTAACTAAATTTTTGTAAGGTAAATTCATGCCACTAATATTACGTAAGTTGAAAACATGTTTTTTTTGTTTGTATAGATATTGTGTTGTTTTTAGTGTCATTAGATAGGTTTAGGTCTAAAACCGATAGGACAATGGAAATTGTATAACTAGGATAATCCGTTTAGAAGTTATTAGGGATTTTCGATAGTGAAAATTGTCAAACGCTAAATTTTGTAGGTAGGTATTTTAATTACTATTATTTTATATTTCCATTCTACCCGTTTGAATATCAACAATAAATCAAACAACTAGAAACGAGTGCCACTTTCACGATAAGTTTTATGTACATATGCCATAATTGACAACCCTAGAGCGACCGCCGAGCGTAGGTATGTAAAGTGAAGTACATACACTTGATTGACTTCTGTACCTTTTTATTTTGTGATATTAGTGAAGAATAAAGTTCACTGATTAAATCCGGCCGTTTGTTTGCCGGTGGACGGCGGCCGGCAATTTACAGCCCCGGCGCCGGCGCTCGCGTCGGCACTTTTAAAGTATGTGCTGTCGGCATTTCCGCGCCCGCCGCCGCACTGCCGTTAGCTCGGGACAATACTGCTGTTTAAGTCAACCGTTTAGGTAGGTACCTATAATTGTAAAGTAAAACACCCGTTTGTAATATTGAAGCCACGCGCCTCGGGTTCGTTGTAGCTAATTCTATGCTATTTCTTCAACGTAGGTAAGTTTGCGACAAGGGTTTTTTCACACAGGTTTTTCTTGAGTTTAAAAAGGTCGAGAAACGCTATTAGAGTCTAATAGTTAGACAATAGGCCTCTGGTGTGCCAGATACAGGAATTTGTTGCGTATAACGGCTTCACGGAATGCCGGTAACCGGCATGTAAGTGTTCAGCTCCTGGCATGCCACTTACAAGCATGGTGTAGCGCGCGTAGGCGCGTCGTCCTTTGCTTCAAGGGCGCGGAACAGTCATTAAAAAGTTTGTAGCGCGCGACCCCGATAACTGCTCCACTCGGTTCATTATATTCAGATGTACCGATTCGGGACTGCGTTGTTTCGTTCTTGTGAGCAATTTGCGGAAGTTGCGGAAAGTCGGCTCGGCTCGACTATTGAGATCCCGCTACCTAAGCCAATGTCTGACTCAAAGTCAATTGTTGTAGTGTACAGAAAGTACAGAAACAGAGGCTCGGCAGCCATTTATAAAGCGTCAGGTAAAACTTTTTGTACATAACAGTACACAGAGGTTAAACGCCATAGATCACAAAAGAAGACGAAAACAAAAGTAATTGAAAAAGTTGGTTTCAATTTTCAGTTTCTTAACTTGAGCAGAATGTAGTAATCTCAGCAAACTTTTTGTCTCTAAATCGTTTTATGTTCACAGCGAGACGGGCACTTGTTGCACCCACGTTCTGTTGCAGCAACGTGGCGCGAGCGCGGGTAAGTCACGGAGACGGAGCGGGGACGACGCGGGCGCGGCACGGCAGCGACTCGACATTCAGAACAACTCACACGTCGTTCACCTTCGGATGACGCTCCACTTCACAACTTCGGTCTCGCACCTCGGACTCAGCCCGGTGAAACTTTCACCATAAATTACGCCCATACATTTTATCGGAGGTAAGGGTTGGATGCACGGCGAATGCCGGAAGTTTTTCTGTATGTTCAAACTTGTATAAATATACTGGCGGAGTTAAGTAGCGCGCTTTTATATCCTGCCGCCGAGTGATAAATCACTTACGCGCCTGAATCATAGCCGCGGCTTAAAATACACTTCGCAAGAGTTGAGGACATATTTGAGCCGTAGCTGTAGTAGAGGATGATGTTTTTATTTGTTTTTGATTTATATTTTTAACTTTTTGCACCAAACATTACTCAACTGGCGTCAAAAATTCCCTTAAAAGTTCCATCTTACAGACTGACTAAAACCAACAAGTCGTTTCTGGGAAATTGCATACTTTTTTAAAATAAAATTCAAAAAATAATAACCAACCAAAGAGATACGAGTTCAAAATTGAAATCGATGGTCAAAAAAAAACCGGCCAAGAGCGTGTCGGACACGCCCAAGGTAGGGTCCCGTAGCCATTACGAAAAAATCAAGTACCTCATATTTTTCTAAGGATTTCGTATGTGTACGGAATCATCCAAGTTTAGATATGTTTTATACCTTAGGCTACTATTTACTCTTAAACTACAAATAATTTCCAAGCAATCTTAGCCGCTATAATCTTCCTAGTAAATTTGATATATTTACTACCATTCTGAATTTTTTCAAATTTTTCCACCCAACAGTTTAGATTTTAGAGGGGGGGGGACGGTCGATTTTAATGAAAATTTTCACTTTAAAGTTGAATATTTCGCAAACAGTTCACTGAATAGAAAAATCATGTTAGCAACCCCCCAATGGTTTTAAAAGACCTATCCAACGATACCCCACATTATAGGGTTAGTCGAGAAAAAAAACCACCCCCCTTTACGTCTATGGGAGGTACCCTAAAAAAAAATATTTTTTATTTTACCACTTTGTTGGCGTAACTGATATGTATATTCATGCCAAATTACAGCTTTCTAGTACTAACGCTCTCTGAGCTTAGCCGCTGATGGACAGACAGACAGACAGACAGACATGGCGAAACTATAAGGGTTGACTACGGAACCCTAAAAACATTAATATCTAAGGCGTACTATAAAATAACAGGGTAACAGGGTTTTAGTAGTGGTAGAGCCATGTTGTAGCTAGCCGCTGCTTCACGAATGGGCCGGCTCGTCCGGGGCAGTACCACCCTCTCACAGAACACCGGCGTGAAGCAGCAGTAATCCTGCTTGCGTTTCGTACGGTCAGTGAGAGTGCCGGGGGCCCAATACCTCACCCCTTCCCTCTCCCCCTCCCTCTCCCCCTTTCCCTATTCCCTCTCCCTTAGGGCCGACAACGCACTGGCATCGTGTAAAGCGCTGCGGGTGTCTATGGACAGTGGTGTTCATTTAACATCAGGTGACCCACTAGTTCGTTTGTCTGGCCTATCTAACATAAACAGGGATGTTTGGTAATGATTCCAATCCGCATTGGCGATCTGTAGTCGCAAATAGCGTATCTACTGTGTTAAAAATGTAGTTGCGTTAAATACTTTAGATGTACTTATTAGATATAATGACAATGTAATAACACTGTAGATTTTTTTGAAAATCAAAATACCACGTTGTGCGTCTTGCCGTGGTCTTGCCGGATTTTTCTCAACAGGGTTTTTTTCCGGATCAGTGGTAGATTTTGCGATATTCACAAATGCTTGTTGTAGGCTAAAAATAAATCCTCACTTTGATTGTCCACCAGTCCAGTAAGGTAAACGTCCCTGAACATGACACTGACCCAATACAATATGGTACCTTCAATCTTGTCATATAGTAAGAGAGGTGACAAATGGGTGTCATCTACCGAGCGATGAGGTGTCGAGCATTGTTAAGTTGACTTAACTGTGTTTTCAAGCTATTGCTAGTCTCTTCAGGATATCTTTTTCTCGACCGATCACCACTACGTGGTTCAAGGTTGGCCTGGTTTCCTACGACAAGAAGCTCGCCATTTCAACACTTGTTCAGACCGTTTCATTTCAAGTAATTGATCCAAAGATTATTTATTGGTACGTATTGTTATCCGCAAGCAGGCTCTAAATGTTTGTAGAGTTCTCAGCCCGTTGGGAGCGCCTGTTGTGTCGGCTTACGGCTTAAGTCGGTTGCCGGCTTGAGCTGGAATATTCCAGACTTGAGCGGCTCCTGGATATCAACAGTTGCATCAGTGCGGTAGCAACTTTTGAAACATGTTTAGCGGAGTATTCAGAAAAGAGGCTTATAATCGTTTCATTGCATATTGTTGTAATTTTCCCCTTCGTTCTCTGCAGCTTACTTAACTTAATTGTGTTTTAAGCTATGCATGGTTTCATTCAACTAATTGCTTGATTTATAGCGGAGATTCAGTCGACCAGGTAAGTGTTTTGCTTATCATTTTTCATGACAGTTCTCATATCAGATAAAGAACAATATTGTTGATATTCACATTGACTTATTATGTCAAAGTAGCCTTTCATTTTTTAAGCCATACAACTGAAATTGAACCTTAGGATGGTAAAGCAATTTTTTGGTCGACTATACATATCAATGAAGACTTGCAGCACACTTATTGTCTAACGTTTCTGACGCTCGCCTTCGCAATCACTATTTCTTTCTGTCAAACGGTATAAGATGATGACAGAAAGAGATGCTGAAAGCGAAGGCAAGCCTCAGAAACGTTAGACAATACGGCCTCAGGTCGCGGAGTAGAAAAGTCAATAATATGATTTTGCTGTTTTATATTTTCAGAGATAGTTATTTCAATGGTTCGTTATAAATATAACATCGTTAACTTCACACCTGTTCTACGAGGAATGTCGTGGCTGACACAGATCACGTAAAAAATAACGGTTATTACTTTTTGTGACGCCCGTCCGGCTGTCAGATAAAGAGACAACGAGAGCTATTTGCGTCGAGAAATAAGGCCGAAAGCTGAGCAGAATGAACCCACTCGTATAGTTAGTTTATACTCACAAAGGCTGTAAGTTTTCTGTAAGTTTTTAAGCGGTGTTAGACTCAAAAAAGAAGAAGAAGAAGAATTAAAGAAAATACATTTATTTACAACAACACAAGACGCATAAATATTTTTACAAAAAGGACAATACAAAGGCTCAAAATAGAGTGTGTCATTGCAGTTGCAAATTGGACACCGGCTCAGCATAATGCTGAGGCGTTTATAACACCCCAGCGCTGATTTTCAGCCAGCACCGTCGGTAAAGAGACATGTAAAAGAACCCTGAACGGCCTATCTACAGTTTTTTGTTGCCATAGTAGCCTACTGGTTTGACCTATGCCCTCTCATGTAGAGGGTTGTGGGTTCAAACCCCGGTTCGCACCACTGTATTTTTTGAAATTTATGAGCAAAATTACATTTCAAATTTACTGTGACCTTTACAGTGAAGGAAAACATCTTGAATACCACACACAAGAAATTCAATAATGTACCTATGTGAAGTGAACTACGGCCCAAGCCTCATCCTGAGAGTAGGCTAGTGCCCTGCAGTGGGGCGTATATAATCTGGGATGAGCATGATGATGAGTAAATATGAAATACCGAATATTCAGGCGCCGCGCCGACACGGGACCGACACGGCGCCGACACCTCGTTCCTAACGGCAAATCATTACACGACTAAATTCGCATTCGCGCGACCGCGACCTTCAACACAACATACAATTCAACAAATACGATACACATCAAGTTTTACGACGTGGTGATATCAAAGTTCCTACCGAAGCAGTCGCGCTGATCAGAATTCAGGATGTTTACGAGTGATAACGGTCGTAAACGCGCGCCGGCCACAATAAACACCTCGGCTTCAAGAATATAAAGTTGCGGTGTATTGTTGGTTTACTGCGGGAACTTGCTGAAAAGCAGCGTTCTGAAGGACTCGAGTTAATTTAATTGACGAACTTGGGTGCTGCGGCGTCGAGGGCCGCTCGCGGGTGCACTGTGCACGGTGCCGCGACGAGTTGTTTTACAAACATTGCGAAATTGGGATGGTCTAAAAGAATTACCACGAAACGAAAGTCTTTACCTAACTAGTGTATGGTTATAATGGATCCGAGACGTGGTCCTTCATTATAGGCCCTTGGGGCTAGTTGCAATAAGAGAGATCTCTCTCCAGGCAGATGTAGATGCCTACATCTGCCTGGACCGAAGTCCAATGGATGAAAGTTGGAAGCTGAGATTAGAAACTTCGAAAGCGCAATGTAGGATGCAGTAGTTAGTTCATTATTTGATGACTAGATTATTTATTATTTTTATTTATTTATTACAGAGATAAATCAAAATTACATAACAATAATATAAGACCATCGTTAAACCAGAGTGGTTTGTCTCGATGCTCCATTCCGCAGTACTTAAAGTTTACTAACAAAATCATGCAATAGTTACACAAATACCTATTGCGCTAGGAGTAGCTACAGGCCTAAAATAATGAATACGAGTAGGCTCAGAGTCGTTCAACGAGCTACGGAGAGGGCTATGCTCGCGGTTTCTTTACGGGATCGAATCAGGAATGAGGAGATCCGTAGAAGAACCGGGGTCACCGACACCAGGGTTGGGGCCGAAAGTTTCTCGAATGGTCACGAACTGGCAAACGCAGCGTGGGGCGTCCACCAACGAGGTGGACGGACGGTTTTGGAAAATGGGTAATCAATTCGGATTAGATATCATTGAGGGAGGCCTATGTCCAGCAGTGGATGTTCTAGGGCTGAAATGAGGATGATGATGTTTTAAAAACCATTGGTAATTCTTTTGAATTACCAATGGTTTTTATACTTTTTTCTACCATTTTTCAAAATTAATTTATTGAACATTTTTGGTTGATAACGTCATAGTTTAATCTAGTGATCTCACACAGCAGCTCGTTTCATTTTGTCTGTATTCGTATGTTGAGCACCAGCATAATAATTTATTTTTACCTGTGGTGAAGTTGGTAAACTGTCACTAGTGTCCATTTCATCATACTTGTCAAACAAAGGCACTGTCAAAGTGTTAGGTGTCATTTGCGGGACCAAACCAAACTCGTGTAATCCACGCGTAAATTGTGAAGAATTCTAAGTACTTCTATTCCTCACCGTATAAAGGACGACTTGGACTGTCTACGTCATAGTTTTCAAAGTCAAATTAAAAGACGTTTACTTTTAGTTACCGCTGACAGATGGCTTGCCTTCATTTCATTTCCAACTTTAACAACATGCAAATAAAGTAGCTATTACAAAATCTGCAAACGTGGGTAACAGTATTCTAAAATTGGCTTTATTTGTAGGTCGTTAAAGTTGAATGTGAAATGATGGCAAACCATCTGTCAGTGGTAAACTTTATGTAATTTTACCGTAACGTTATTGGTTTTTTTTTTGGAATAAATTCATTACATTATATTAAAGTTAAATAACTACAGGAAACGATTTAAAAAACATTCATCTTCAAATGGTTTTCGATTTACTAAACATCGCTAAAAAAATAGACAACCCCAATTTGTTACAATGCAACTGATATTTCAGACAGCTAAAGATTTATATTCAAGCGAGCGCAATGCTCTATAAATTCACATCGACAGCAAAAATGTCTTAAAGTGAAATATCCATGGTTTAGTGATATTTATGAATGTGTATCGATAGGCACGTCGCGCGGCCATTCGTCACGCCGCGTCCGAGACGTCGCGCCACGTCGCGCCACGTTGCGTGGCACACGTGTGCGGTACTCCCCACAAGTCACGCGGGGCACGGTGTCACTGGCAACCTGGTCCCGCGGCGTACGGGACGTCGCCAGGCACATCGATCAAGCTAAAACCTATACTTTTTAATACAAAATCTCATCATCATCATCATCATTTCAGCCGAAAGACGTCCACTGCTGAACATAGGCCTCCCCCAAGGCTCGCCAAACAGATCGGCCCTGCGCCATCCGCATCCAATGCGTTCCCGCTACCTTCACCAGGTCGTCGCTCCATCTTGTTGGAGGCCTACCTACACCGCGTCTTCCGGTCCGCGGACGCCACTCAAGAACCTTTCGGCCCCATCGACCGATACAAAATCTATCTTCTATCTATTCTTATCTATCTATACATCTATACTGAAAAAAGAAAAACTGCCACTAGGGCTATTTATTAGCGCAATAGAACCTAAAACAATGATTTTTAGAATTATTGTCTGTTTTCTGTTTGTCTGTGCGTTTGTGCGCGCTAATCTCAGAAACGGC
The DNA here is from genome assembly GCA_947563465.1 of Archips xylosteana. Lineage (NCBI taxonomy): Eukaryota > Metazoa > Arthropoda > Insecta > Lepidoptera > Tortricidae > Archips > Archips xylosteana. The sequence continues at coordinate 21,299,233 of OX387357.1, forward strand.
TTAACCTAGAAGGATGCTGTTTTCACTAATATGTTGGTATTTTCTTGGATTAACATTTAGTGTTTGTTTCATTTGAATCGGTTGACAAATAAGAAAGATTACGATACTTTCAGTGTTAGATAGCCCATTTATCGAGGAAGGCTATAAGCTATATAATCATCACGCTGGGAGTACGGTAGTGAATGTGAACGCGGGTGTGTTGGGGGGGGTTGGGGGGGGGGTTGGGGTTTGGTGGGGGGGTGCGGGGTGTTTGGGGTTGGGGGGGGTTGGGGGTACGGGGGGGTATTTTTTTTTATATCGAGGAACTAAGGAGAGCCATAATTGATGAAAAAGCAAATTGGATAAAAAAATAAACTGCCCAAATTACACCACGCGGACGCGGACGCGGACGGAGTCGCGGGCAAAAGCTAGTACATAAATATGTATGTTTAAAAAATATATATTATTATGTTGACGACCAGATAGCCTGTAAGAGAACCTGACTACGAAGCGGGTTTCCCGGTCGGGGCAGATATTTGTGTGAAAAATACGAATGTTTGTGCTCGAGTCTTTGATGTTTAATATTTATTTAAGTATGTATTTATCCATATAAGTATGTTTATCCGTTATTATAATACCCATAGTACATAGTTCATTTATTAAGTATATTTTATTAAGTTAAATTAACTGAAAATTTTGCTCTAACGATTTTTTTTTAAGTTGCAACCTCTAGATACAATATGTATATGAACGACTACGTAACACGACAATCACACTACTTCGTTCACCTAATGCGTTCACCGAACTTGTTTCAAACTACTTCAGCCAAAATTACTAACGTCGTCTTCACATTAGTCTGTCCGCCTACTGCGGTAGACTTGCATACATCCAGTGAGATACACCTTTGGCCTCATCTGCACTTTTCATCGATTGAGATAGACGTCAATCACGTGCCAGTTTTACGTAAAAAAAAACATAATTAGTCGCATGTTGTATGCGACGATCGTTTTAATGTTTAATGTGCCCCTTTATTTACAATAAAGTATGTGTTAGAATTCCTTTGAAGGAATACACCACAAGAGAAGTTAAATACAAATTGCAAACATGGCTTAAATCTCTCTGTTACGAGTACATTGAGGAACTTCTGAAAGTAAATTCTTAACATACATATCCACACACACACACACACACACACACACACAAACACACACACACGCACTCGAACGCGTATACACACGCACACACATACACACACGCACGTACCCAAAGTCATAGGTTTGTTACTATTTTTTGTTTTTTGTTTTAATTTATTGCTAAACCTATATGTAAAATTTATTTTATTACCAACAAAGTTCTTCAGTGGTTTTTTGTATATTATGTCAGTCTTTATTTTTGTTATTATGTAATTGCTGTTGTACTTCTCGCGCCCACTATGTACTTACTCTCTCGGAATTGGCTACCTACGGGACCGGCCTCGCCTAGTGCAGGAGCCAATGAAAATGTATTGTGTATGAAAAGCTGTTAATATTCATGAACTTGGTATCATTGTTTTTGTTTTTTGCTATTGTTTTTTCTTTTGCATGAATGTTTGTATGTTCTTCACATGTATCAGCTCTCCTGTAAACCCTACTTATGTGTAATAAATGATTACTTACTTACTTACTTAATGTACCTAATTGCCGCATTACATATTAGCAAACTAACGCTACTAATTCTCTGTAATTACGCAATTAGTACTAAGTAGGCTGGCATTTGTTCCGCTTCACTGTTCTTTAACTCTTAATTGGTAATATCTTTTGCAATTTTACGCAAGAATTAAAGTCACCGACATAGCTCGAAGAATCGCTAGTCTCAAGTGGCAGTGGACACGGCGCATAGCTCGTAGAACTGATGGCCGATGGGGGCAAAAGGTTTTTGAGTGGCGTCCACGGACCGAAAGATGCAGTGATGCAGTGACTTATAAACGGGAAAACTATTTTTCTTGAGAAAAAATTGGTAACTGACTTGCGTCCGACTCCTCTTATGTCTGAAGTAATTCTGTCATCCAAATCAAAACAAACAACTCTGACAAACCCCAAACCCAATTTTTAAATTTGAATAAAATTTCTCCTATGCATGAAAATATGTATGCGGCCAGGAAAAACAGCCAGTTAAAAATAACAGTGAATAGCCAAAAAGTTTTAATTTTAAAGTATTCATGCAGCTCTATAACGCTGCAATAGGTATTCAATAAGATGGAGCGACGACCTGGTTAAAGTGGCGGGAACGCGTTGAATACGGATGACGCAGGCCGATCTGTTTGGCGAGCCTTGGTCTGTTCAGCAGTGGACGTCTTTCTGCTGAAATGATGAGGATGATGATAATGAGTAAATTTTGTACAACTGCAACATTACTTACAGATTAAGTCGCTTCAGTTTCAAGTATAAATTCAACATGCAGCGCGTACGGGTAGCGGTTCTAACGCCGGGCGGGGCCGCATCGCGCGTCGGACCACACTCACTTCTATTCCTCTGTATCTATTTCACAAGCCTGTTGTGCTTCGTTCTACATTAAATAAATAATAGAAAGTCTCAGTAAACAATTTAAACGAGGCGGCTTAACCTCAGTGCAGGCCTTATACTACGATATTTGAACTTCGTATAGTGATGTTCCGGTTACACTAATATTAATAAACAGAGGAGTGAAGGCGACGGCACGACAGAACTTCGAATTTGGAATTTTTTAGCAGGGGGGCTGAACGCGCGAGTAACGGACACGGCAATAAATCGAGCGCGTCGCCGGTAAATTTAGCAGACTTTGCACAAAGCCGGTTGCACAAAATTATGCTCGAGAGCCTGCCACGCGCCACGCCTAGGGTTGCCAAACAGTCCCGCTGTACGCGGGACGTCCCGTTTTTGAAGTCTTAGCTAGAGCATTAGTCCCGCAAAAGGTCCGTGCGGGACGGCGATTGTCCCGTTTTCAGGCTAGACTAGAATAGGTACCGAAATTAAGGTTTGAATAAAGGTGCTATGTTACGCGCGCAAACACTGCGCGCTCTCTCGCTCGCTCTTAACTAACCCAGCCCTCCTCTTCCCCGGTCTATAATATTGAACTAGATTTTTAATGTTCGCGTCATAAAACTAATGTATATGTTAATGTGCATTAAGTGTTAATTTAGTTTGATTTTTCATGCCTTTCAATACGTTGAGCGCCTATTTCAAATAAATCAAGTTAGGTCGGGTGAAGTCCCACAATTTAATCACAAATGTACCGCAAATCCGTGCACTAAGGTTGGCAACCCTGACGCCGCCTACAACACTAATTAAAGAGTTATTATTCAATTTACATTAATCGGAGACCCTAATTAAGTTGGCAAAAGTTTTCGCGTCCGCTTTATCTGCGCGGGTGCTTTATATTCATCGTCGTCACGCCGCGTGCGCGCAGCCTCTTGCGATCTCGCGCGTCTTGCGAAGTTTATGTTAATGGCGCGTACCGTACGAGAGCCGCCGGACCCGACCCGCGCTGCGAACGAGACCGAAACAAAACAAGCGCGAAACCGACTTCCATCAACAACTCTTGCCTAATAACATTATCATATCAATCACAAACGTTTCTACGAGTGGAAGCGTTCAAAGCGCAATAAGCCGGCGCGCTCGTCTGGCAGCGGGCCAGGATGCGGCCCGGGTCTCCCGAAGAACTCGAGCCACCCGAATCGCTCGAGCCGCTCGAGCCGGCTGCGGCGCGGCTCTAGAGCACTCGAGCCGCGCACAGGTTACAGCTGCAGGCGTCGGCTCAATGCGGCCGACACTCGACGTGAAGCGTCAGAACTCACTCTTTGCTTTCACATATTTTTATTGCCGCAGTTGAAGTTTGCAAGCGTATTTCTTGCTTTAAAAACTACTCCCCTGAGTGCCGTACCGCTTCTGCCGTGGACCTTAGAACAATACACTCTCCAACTTTACGCTGTTTTCATGGAAATATATTATCTTTGTGTCCTACGAGCGCCTCTTTTTCCCACTACCGTAACAATGAAGTGATCATTCTTCGGTACATTAAGAAGTAGATTTAGATTTGTAGAGAAGGTCGGCGTTCACGGCATTTGTGCCCGCGTAAACATGTCGACACGTACTCGCCGCGGTCTTCTTAGTTACCTAATTATGTTTGGAAGAGTAAGCTTGTTCTCAAAATATTGAGTCTCTTTTTACTTAAATCACAAGTCTCATTGAAGTACATAAAAATATTTTCAAATTAAAAATCTACATTGATCAAAGAATCGCAAACCATGTGTCAACGTACCGTACCTACGGTTAATTGTTCCCCTTCAAAACGTCAACAGAGCGGGGCAATGCGGTATCGGGCACGCTGCCAGGCCCTTATTTTATTGGTCCTATCTTCACATTAATCTCGAGTATTTTGGTAATTTAGATACGACACGGGGACTGCAGTGCGCCAACGAGTAAGTATTGTCGAGACATGACAGGCTCTATCAAACATGCGACAATACGTCGAATGAATAGAACCTAAAGCGATTCCTAAAAGGTGATCCGTGGTACCCTGAGGTTCCACGGAAGGGTCACAGAGGTTCCTCAGTCTTTCCGAGAAATAAAACGTTCGTGGAATGACTCATAGCCGCGCCGTGCCGCGCCGTCGCCTAGATCTTCCTACGCGTTCAATTGTCAGACATAAAGACCAATTTCAGTGATATTTACAAATACAAATACAAAAAAATATTGTAAGAAAGTATGTGAAAAAATGTATTTCTCCACATTAAATAACTATCTACATTGTATTTCTTTCTTACTGTAAATGTTTTGGAAATGCTGTAGGTAATGTAAATAAACCTCAGCATAAGTATTTCAATTCCAATCTCTCTCGAAGTATGTCGAAAATTGCCGAGTGTCAAAGTGGAAATAATCTTACTGTACAGAATTGTTATAAAACAAACCTAATCTAAGTAACCTAACCAATAGAGTCCTACAGGGTAACCATTTCAAAATTCCTGAATATTGAGAGAGAGAGAGAGAGAGATGTTTATTTAAATAATAGTTTCTGAGAAAAAAAGAGTTCGGTGAAATGATGAACTAGGGACAAAATGATGAATTCTGGCTTTAAAATTTATACAAATAGAGGCGCCACCAAAATGGGAACGTCTGGAATAATAATATACAAATGCTCTGCTCCACTAGTGGCGTATCAGGCCAATCTTTGAAACAGTGATCCCGGGCGCTATCCGGCGCGGGTATCGCGCGCTGCGGCCCGCCCAACACGTTCCCGTCTGCTGTAGATCACGGTAACCCTTTAAATCCCGCAAACTTAAAATAACGTTACGCGAATCTCCTTTGTGAATAAGTTCTTTTTTAGGGTTCCGTACCCAAATGCCAATGGGACCTATTACTGCGACTCTGCTGTCTGTCCGTCTTTATCCATCTAACACAGGGCTCTTTCTCTTTGAACTGTAACACTTGAAATTCTCACCGTTTATGTATTACTGAAGCCGCTATAACAAGAGATACGAGCAATAAAATAAAGTTCAAAATTAAAAGAGATCATCATACGGGAAACTTGTTCTTTTTTTCAGCGTTTTTAACTCGATCTTTCAAATTAAAAACGCTATTTCCTATTAACTAAGTCGCTACATGCTTTGCAAAAAAGTTGTGGCTATCGGCTGAGGGTGTAGCGAAAATTCATGACGCCTTTCTTGCAGCAATGTGATGATACCACCTTGCCTTCCACAGTGCTGCAGCCCAGAGTTCATAGTTGGCAATAGAGAGCCCCTTAGTCGTCTTTTATGACACCTTTGGGAGAAGACGGGTCCATGCTATTACGAAAACGGGCACGGAACGATAAATAAGTCCGAGCGTACTCAAATAAATTTGAAAACACTCTCGCTAAAGCACACAAATTAAAAATGTTTCAAAAGCAAAATTTTGAAATAAATCTCTGGTTTTAATTAGAGTGTATTTGAGGTCGGAGCCGCGAACGGGATCATCGCCGCGAACAAACAAAGAGTCATTTGTGCGCCGGCAATCAGCCCGCGGCGGCCAAGTTATTGGTTCGCTCGCAACTTTGCTTATCAGGCGAATTAGCTCCCTTTCGCCCCAGCCATAGGTCCATAATGTTTGCTTTTCGAGTTCTGGGCCGGCCAACGTTATAGTGACGAATTATTTGTTTCTAATTGCAAAAAAATCGTTGTAAGTAGATTGAGTTGCGGTGGTGGAGCGAGCGAAGGTTGCGCGCGCTCCGACTTAGCCCACAGGAGCATTGACAAATAAAGCAGACCACTATCCCACTGAAAACTATGGGCACGTGCCCCATCGACGATGGAGCCCCCTAGTGGCTATCAAAATAAACTTTTTATACATGTAGATTTTGGCTTTATCTAATCCATTTATTGGTCGAAACCCCAGGGACCAGGGGGCTTTAAGATAAGGATCCTAAAGTGCCTAGGGACCCTAGATTAAAGGTGGCCCTGCAATATAGAACCTTTGTGATAAGTTATTGGGGTCTATTCCCACTAGATCTATTTAATTGTCAGTTTCATTAATAATCAATTTTGGAACGTTTTGTCCCAGTAGTTACATTGGATCAAAGTTTTTAATCAACTTTATATTGCAATTTTTTTGACTGTTCATGTTAGTCTATGTCATAGACTCTATGAGGCAGTATCTGCGATGCATATTCTGTTTTGTTATGTTCGAATAAACAGAAACAATTTGGCAGATGACATATGTCGTGCAACGTGCCGGCCTAAGAGTCAGTTCATTAAGATAATACCACAAATATTTACTAAACTGATGTCCTCTCAATGCAATGTGCAGCGCCGCGTCACGTGTCGGTGTAATGGGAACCCCAAATCGAAGGCTCAACAGAGGACATACCCATTTATTCAGGCTGCCAACTTCCAGCTCAAAATGAGGCAGGGACAAAATTAAAAATATCTGTCACATTAAATACCAGGAATGTAGCGATTATTAATAGCACTTCCTACAGGCATGGATCAATTACATATTATTGTGCGAGCGTGAGAATAAAACGAATATATCACTTGGCCTGTTGCCATCCAAGCTTACTCGTTATTTCTCCATAAGTCATAAGACATGAATTATTATTGTATTATGTTAAACAACGAGCCTACAAAAAAATTTTCCATCCTTCGCTATCACTACCTGTAGTACATTTATTTGTAAGTGGTTGCTCATCGACAGCAATGTACGGCAACTCGCGTTTCTCCCGCCCTTTGAATAAAGCTGCATTCACATTCTTCTAACGTAATGTGTCGTGGCGCATCAGAACAGTGTCGGTTTCATACATTTAAGGTGCGACCAAACCGCCGCTTAAAAAACGTTGACGTTACGGAATCGCAGTGACGCACCGTAAACGTCACAACTTTACTATGGAGAACATGCGGTAAATTCTGACGTTTACAGCACGTCACTGCGATTTCGTAACGTTTCCGTATTTAAGCTGCGGTATGGCCGAACGTTTAAGGTTTGACCAAACAGCTGCTTAAAATACGGAGACGTTACGGAATCGCAGTAACGTGCCGTAAACGTCAGACTTTACCGCGTGCTCTCTATACTGAAGTCGTGTCGTTTGGCCGAACCTTTAAGTCGTGACTTTTACGTCACGTCACTGCGATTCCGCACCGTTCATGTATTTTGAGCAGCGCCAGCAGCGGTGTGGAGAAAATGCGATTAAAACAGTAGATATGTTACGATGCGTCACTGCAATTCCGTAACGTCTCCGTATTTTAAACAGCGTGAACAGAACGGCAAGATACGAAGTTCGAGCGAATAACGTAGTATAGACCCAAACCCGGCCCGTTTAGACCGACAATAGCCGCACTGACGAGCCCTCTGCGACAATGCCCAGGATCCTGAAAGGACGTGTTTAGAAACTGTCGTTAGAGCTGGCGACAAAACCTTTGGTGCCCTGAGATTTAGAGCCGAGACATCCTTCAACATTCAACACGTCGTAGTCTGTCTGAGTCCTCAAAATAGAACTTGCGTTCACTTAAATAGGTTCTTTTGTTTGACTGTTTGGACGGCCAACTACGGCTTCAATATTCATCATTCATCATCATCATTTCAGCCGAAAGACGTCCACTGCTGAACATAGGCCTCCCCCAAGGCTCGCCAAACAGATCGGCCCTGTGCCATCCGCATCCAATGCGTTCCCGCTACCTTCACCAGGTCGTCGCTCCATCTTGTTGGAGGCCTACCTACACTGCGTCTTCCGGTCCGCGGACGCCACTCGAGAACCTTTTGGCCCCATCGGCCGTCAGTTCTACGAGCGATGTGCCCTGCCCACTGCCACTTAAGTCTAGCGATTCTTCGAGCTATGTCCGTGACTTTAGTTCTCGCGCGGATTTCATCATTTCTAATGCGATCCCGCAGAGAAACTCCAAGCATAGCCCTCTCCATCGCCCTCTGAGTGACCTAGAGCTTCCTTATAAGACCCATCGTTAGCGGCCACGTCTCAGTGCCATAAGTCATCACTGGCAACACACACTGGTCAAAGACTTTTGACTTGAGACACTGCGGTATATCGGATGACAAGATATTGCGGAGCTTCCCGAACGCTGCCCAGCCGAGTCTAATTCGTCGATTGACCTCTTTCTCGAAGTTGCACCTACCCAATTGGATTGTATGTCCCAGATAGATATAGTCGTCAACAACTTCGAGCAAAGTATCTCCGATTACGACGGGAGTTGGTACAACATGGGCGTTCGACATGACCTTTGTCTTGTCCATGTTTAATTTAAGACCAACTCTCTCGGAGACTCTTCCGAGGTCAGCGAGCATCGCACTGAGGTCCTCCAAGGTCTCAGCCATAAGCACCACGTCGTCGGCAAATCGAAGGTGAGTGAAGTATTCGCCATTTACATTGATGCCACGCCCTTCCCAGTTCAGAGTCTTGAACGCATCCTCTAGTGTAGCGGTGGACAGTTTCGGAGAGATAACATCACCTTGTCTGACTCCCCGCTGCAATAGAATGGGCTTCGACATCTGATCCTGAAGTTGGACGGACATTGTGGCGTTATTATACAGACTTCGATGTACCGGTAGTCTACTTGGCACCGTTGCAGAGACTGCAGTACAGCCCAAGTCTCGATCGAATCGAAGGCCTTCTCGTAGTCCACAAATGCCAGGCAAAGGGGGCGGTTTTACTCCTCGGTTTTCTGTATAACCTGCCGCAACGCATGTATGTGGTCCACGGTGCTAAAGCCTTTTCGAAACCCGGCTTGTTCGGGAGGCTGGAAGTCGTCTAACCTGCGCGTGAGACGATTCGTGATGACTCTCGAAAACAGCTTGTAAACATGGCTCAGAAGTGAAATGGGTCTATAATTCTTCAATAAGGTATTATCGCCTTTTTTGAAGAACAGCACCACTACACCTCTGTTCAATGCTTCAATATTAGTATGAAGTAAAATAGGTACAGTCAAGGGCAAAAATATGTATACACTTTAGTACCCTGTCAGTTTAACCACTGTGACAGTTCATATATGGCAGTTCAAATATGACGAAAATAGACAAGGTACTAAAGTGTATACATATTTTTGCCCTTGACTGTACCTAATCTACGTCTTCGCCTTGTTAAAATCAATTTTAATCACTATTTTTATGTTTGGCAGTATCTCTCAAAAAAACTAGCTGAATACGGAATTCTCAGACGAGTAGAAAGCAATTTATAATATTGTTATTCCGAGCCGGAACCCTCTCGGCCACGACTTCACGCGACCGGCGGCCGAGCGTTTTCTCTGTTCATTGCGCGGCCTAGACACTCACTGCATAGTGGCTACCTGACGGCACACGCAATGAACTGATAAAACGCTCGGCCGCCGGTCGCGCGAAGTCGTGGCCGGGCCGGTAATGCGACGCACGCCGTAAATCAAACGGCACCAAAATGTGACGCGATGCGTCTCAATATCATTGTGGAGGAAAGAAGCCATTACTCAAAGTCGATAAACCCATACGCATAGTAGAGACTACAGCCGAGACGTTTAGAAGAAAAACCCGCCAGCCGCACAAATTACAATCATCGTGATCAACCCAGCCTATAAGTCACACTTCAGGGCACAGACAGGAGGATGAGGCGAGCCGTAGTTCCCACGCGGGCCCAGTGCGGATCGGGAAATTCACACACACACCATTTAATTTCTTCGCAGTGTGTATAAGCTTCCTGAACAGATTTTCCTTCACCGATAAGCTCATGGTAAATTTCGCACGTAAATTCCAAAAACTCAGAGGTGCACGCGAGGTTCGAACCCACGAGCCTCTGCTTGAGAGGCTATTAGACTACCACGGGCACGGCTAATTACAATAGTACCCACTCCTGTTTACGCTCGTTGTGGTAAATATAAACTAAGTACATTGACCATAATGAAATACAACGATCTTTAACCGAATTAGTTCGACATGGTTACGAAAGAACCCAAAACATGTCAAGCTAAACTTAAACTACAGTCACCGACATAGTTCTAAAAATCAGCACAGTGGCAGTGGGCTAGGCAGTAAAGCCGCTCGTAGATGGTCGATGGGGCCAAAAGGTTCCCGAGTGGCGTCCACGAACCAGAAGACGCAACTAGGCCTCTTACAAGATGTTTCGTTTGCGTCGACCTGGTTAAGGTATCAGGAATGCGTTAAATGTGAATGGTGGAGGACCGAACTGTTTGGCGAGCCTTGGGGGACGCCTATGCTCGGCAGTGGACGTCTTTTGACTGAAATGATGATGATGTCAAGTTATAATCGGTTAAAGACGTGAGTTATGTGAATACTTCACTATGAGTGAGTCTCACTAGTAAAGTTTCACGTTCAAAGTATATTGATCGTGATCAAATTCACATTAGCAACAGGCAATCTCAGCGTGACTACATACCTACTCGTAGTTACATACGTACCGCGCGTATAGTTTGAAACTTTCGAAGGTTTCTCCGTGATATCGATACGACCAGTATCGGGAGCGAAATTATTGATATTACAATGTCATTACTGGTGTACATAGGCTGGAGGCTTTTAGTAACGTGACACCTGCGGGAGGCAAGCCGGAGAGATGCTTGGATCACTTCACAAGACACCATACCAATGTATATATTTTTGTATGTATGGAGAATCTAACAGTAAAGTTAGAAGCAGAAGTATCGATAAAAATACAACTACAACATTTTATATTCTGCTCCACTATCACAAAAGTACACGCTATTTACGCGCTCACCAAACTTTGACAACCTTTCACAAGCACAAGCGTGTGAACAAGCGTATTAGGCTTGGCTTGCAGAGCTTGTCGCCAATCCGGGCTAGTATCGGTTGTGAATGGCATTCGAGCGTTTGTACAGGCTTGAAGCTTATAGACGTTTGCGAAGTCTCGGCAAGCGTGTTAATATATCTTAAAATAAAAGGTACAATCAAATGCTAATAATAATACTAATGCAGATGACGCAGGATAGTTCTGTGGCGAGCATATCTGAACATATGCTCGCCCATGGACATCTTTCGGCTGAAATGGTGATGAAGATGAGTCAATTATCTATAAATATCCAATGTTAGCAACGCCATATTTCCGAGCATAATGTACCCAGTGTGGCGTCATTTTCTATTAGTTGCAAGGGACCCCCCTTTATTTTTAATTACTTTTACTATTATATTTTTTGCTGCTGCGGCATGTAGGTTAAAATTTCTGCTGCCTATTTACGGTTCTTGACGTAAATACAACCCTGTTACGGACGGACGGAGAGCGTAGCGACATTAATATGATTCCGTTTGTTGCCTTCGGGTCTATCCTAAAAATGGTGCCTCGACTGTACTGCAGTCAACCAATATGTTTCCTAGGCCATCTTAGAACCTTGCTACCGTAACATTTTTCTTAATTCATTCCATAAGCATTAAACAGTCCATAGACGGACTGCTTGGAGCAGTCGAGACCAACGGCACGAGAGCAATCGTGTTGCGGTTGAAGGCGACTTCAACCCGAATGCTCTTAATTTTGTATTGAAACTGCAGATCACCCAACAGCGACCTGACTGCTCTAAGCAATCCGTCTATAGAGGCCCTTATTGTTATAGACCAGGGATACCCAAAGTGGTCGAGGATGACCTGCGAGGCAACGTACGCAAAAAAAAACACATTTGAAGTCGATTACTTTGTGATAAATCAATATTAAGCAAGCCTGAGTCTACCTTAAGTTCTTAGTTTTAAGCTAAGGTTTTACGAGACAAAGTTAAGGGATCTCTGATAGATAAATTAAATTATTAACTAACATAAGGTTCTATGGTGACCCAAATCAAATTGGTTGACTCTACGTAATGAATGCCGTCAGTATAAGTACGCGTGTGCAGATGTTTATAAAACTACTGTTTAGCACCCACTTTTGGTATACATAATTGCTGACTGAAAGTGCTTTTAGCATGTTGGTAGTTGAGATATTCCGCGAACAAATACTAGAGCTTTAAGCTCTGGGAATAGCCGACGATCGCACTCAGAGCTCATTGTTAGGGATGAACGGGGAGCCGAGGAGTTGCCAATAAATTGTGCCCTCAATAATCTTCTCATGGATCGTAACTCACCTACCTATAATTTGCTTTAAACGTATGTTCCGTTTACAAATCCGTGGGTGGCCTCGTGGTTGGACCTACGGCCTCTTAAGCAGAGGGTCGTGGGTTTGAGCCCAGGCTCGCTTCTCTGAGTTTTTCAGATTTTATGTGCGAAATTACATTTGTAATTTACCATGAGCTTTACGGTGGAGGAAAACATCGTGAGGAAACACACATACACATGCGAAGAAATTCAATGGTGTGTGTTTATAGTTTCCAATCCGCACTGGGCCCGTGTGGGAACTACAGCCCAAGACTTCTTGTTCTGAAAAGTAGTTGTCTAGGCTGAAAGAAAGCTTTTTAAAAAGGTTAGCTGCAAGAAAAAAAAAGTGCTTAAATTACAGTCAACCAAGAAACTGCTTTACCGACCTCCTGAAGTTCAATGTCGATACGAATCGTACTTAGGTGGGTCGATACGCGATGAACAACTTCCTTGTTCAAACGATACATTTATATTCTAATAGCACAATAACTCACGGCAGATAAGGACCCACGTTCTTCAATGGAAATGTACGCGCTTCGTTGGGGCGCAATCCCAATATTAAACACTACTTATGACTAGCAGGTTAAAGCAAATCTATGTAGGATCTTCGTAGGATCTTATTTAAAATAATAACAAATTTTATGAAAATACATTACGTAACAGATTTGTAACGAAAAGACATGTATCAGCTACACTCGTCCAATCATATCTCACATTTTCTAACTCACTCGCTCTTACAATTCACTCGACAAAAACTCGTCCGGTCATTTGATCCGCTCTCTTACATCAATCATTCGCCCACAGATTCAACTTCAGTCCTACATCCTGTACTTTCTAGATATTTATTATACTAGAAAATAACGTTTGTGTTTTTTCATGTATGTAAGGAGTAATGTCTGGAACCGCACGGATTAAAAAAGTCTTTCGTCAATAGAAAGATACGTAATCCCAGATTAACAAAGAAAGTAGCCTACTTTTTATCTCGGAAGAGTATCCACTTAGTAGATACAGTTGTTTAGCTATAAGTTATAATCATTTACAACATCTAAAAACTTGATACTATAAAAGTCTAAAATCTAACCCGATTCGATCAAACTAGAATGAGAATCCTATATAATTTAAGTAAGTACTTTGCAACAGAAACACAATTGAAATTCACCAATCCAATATTATTACTGCTATTAACTGTTCACTCTGTAAAATCCAAGTAATAAGGCCATCATTATAATTTGTGTCGCCAATTATTGCGCTGCTTTTGCGCCGCAATAGGAAACACAAAATCAAGTTAGCGTCGCCCTGCATACTCGTAGGCATGTATTATTACTACCAACAATCACAACAATAACAACAACACATCAACACCAACAATCTAAACACATTTAAACACACAATTCACCGTTAAATACGCCACAATAGCCGAAATTCAAAATCGAATTTGAAAAAAAAAAAAACAAATAGCAGTCGGCGTGTTTTTTAAAATGGGAATAAAAAGGCATTTTGGCCACTCATGTGATTGTGAAAAAGTAAACCGGGAAAAATGTGGGTGAGCGTGTATTTTTTTTATTATTTTGGAATTTTGATTTTAAATACAAAAGGTAATTACTATTTTTAAATTGTCAATAGATTGTTTTTAAGCTTATTGGCAACTAGACGGTAGTGTATTTTTTTCCACCATGAGAGCTCAAAGTTCGATCAATGTTTTAAAAATCCAATGTACTTAGTCGCACAAAAATGGTGATGCTTATCTGACAATGACAACCAACACATGTGCTCAATAATATTGAGTAAAAATAAAAATAAAAAAAATTTGCTTAAAATGGTGCTATGATCAAAACATTGAACAAGGATGTTCATTTTCAATAAAAGCTAAAAATTCCAAATATCTTGGAAACCGTGAAACTTTTACAAAACCTATTATAGCTTTATTATAACAACCTAAGTGCCCTCTATCCGTAGTTCAAAGATTATCCACTCATTACATAACACCATGTATAATAAATTAAATTAATTAATTGAGACAATTGACATTGGCATAGTATTTATAGGTATCCTTTACCAGAGTTAGCAGAAACCGAGTGTTTAGGTAAATTAATTATAGCAAAATGAGGTGGCGGACGACGGCTGAGCTGAGGGCCGTGGCTGTCGCCGGACTCTCGTTCATTTATAACTACGTCCTCACGCAACCTGGTTAGACGCAGGTCACAAATAAAGCCCGAAGGCCCTCGTACAGTATTTAGTGTTAATAAAAGCACTTATTGTGTAACGCGTGAAAGCGACCATTTCTGAGGAACCCTCGGCTGAGTGCCCTCGAGGAGACGCCCGCCGGGAGGGGGAGGGGGTGCGTATCGGACCGACTTGTACTGAGAGCGAGCGCCGCCGTCGGGACGCAGCGGTACCGGAGAGGACCACATCATCATCATCATCGCAGCCTATATACGTATTATGGGTCTATAATGACTCCCATAAAATTTTAAGTCATAATGTATCATTAGTCATAATCAACGTTAGTCATACAGTGATTTATTTCTGAAACAATTTATTTTTCGGAATTGTTATAAAACAAACCTAACCTAACCTACTGCATTCTATAAGATGGCATTTAAAAAGTCCTGAAAAAAATACCGTTTTTTCAGAAATAAATCACTGTATGACTAACGTTGATTATGAAAAGACCGACCTAAGCACCCCCCAGTGCCCAGCGGGAGAATGCATGCTCCTCTCCCGGCCTTCCAGCAAATGGCTGAGGCAGACCACTGTGGGTAGATTAAGTCCCCTCCCTACCCCTCCCCTCCTCAAAATTTAAAGCACACGTTTTTTTGTTTTGATAACCAATAGAGAACGGGACTTGTGACCGGGTTTTTTAGTCCGTGCAAGTCGGACACTGTCTAGGCCCTCCATTCCCAGTTCGTTCGAAGGGATTTTTCCCGAGCACAAGTCACCCTTCCAATCCTTAAAGTAAAAAACAGCAAAGACTTCGCGTCTTTGGCCCCTCTGGCGTCTCATTCAAAAAAAAGAAAAACGTTGATTATGACTAATGATACATTATGACTTAAAATTTTATGGGAGAAAGGGGGCACCGACGTATTTATTACTTGTCTCACTGCAAGGGCAGCGGCCTCCTCTCAGAATGAAGCTTGCGCCGTATTTCCAACGCGGGTTCAGTGCCGGTTGAACTTCACACACATAGAATTTCTTTGCAGATGTTCACAGGATTCCTCACTATGTTCCCTTTCATAAAGCTCATGGTTTAAATAAAAAAAACTGAGATGTGTGAGCCCGAGCTCGAATCCATAACCCTCTTCTTAAGAGGTCACAGGTCAAACTAGGCTAAAGGTAACGCCACCAGAGTTGAGGCCACGCATACAACCACATCTCACGTCAACACAACGTCAAAATCCCGCTGTCATTACAAGAGATGTGGTTGTGCGCGTGGCCTCAACTCTGGTGGCGTTACCTTTACCACGGCTTATTGGTGGCCGCTGCCACGGCACGGAGGAAATAAGTAACTACAAAAGTATTTGGCTTATTATCGTTGATCACATTGGGCAACAGATTCTAACACCAACCGTCTTTTTCCGCGTCTTGCGGTGAAAACAAACGCAATATGTTTACTCATTAAGTATGTCATGGGGGGGGACAATGGGACAGTACGCGTTGGTAATAAACGTTAGGCCTCCGCGAAACGTCCCGCGCGTAAGCAGGCGGGACTGGTTAAGTAAAAAAATCCCTCTTTCAAATATTGGCTGAGGGGGCAACATATTTGTACCCCCCTGAGGGCCGCTCGGCGATACAATTCAATTCTTATACTAGCGGAAGCGAGCGCGTAAGTGCCACTCATGACGTTGGTGCGAATAGTGAAATGCAAATTAAATATTGAAGTTCATTTCCACCGTGAAAATGGGTTAACTTCATCCATATTTTCGAACCCAAATATTGGACTGGTCCGTCTTGAATCAACAAAGCTTCTCTGAGGCATCAGGCATACAGTATACAATGTACATAAAGTATAGTCGACCAAGTGCTTTAGATTTTTTTTTGTTGTTCCTACATCAGAATAAAAATAATAAGGTTGATTGTCACATTGACTTGTAAGCGAATAAGTAAGTTTTTGTTATAATAAAAACATTTTTAAAGCAAGTTTTTTACGGAGAAAACGCTCGTCGCGCCGCCGGTCGCGTGATGTCGTGGCCGAGCCATTAGGGTGGTAAAGGCGGTACACATGTCAAAATGGTTAAACCTATCACTGATATCCTGCTAATATTATAAGTTTGACAGTTTTTGAGTAATAAGTGTGTTAGTAAACGAATTGCTGTGAAATTTCGTATAAAGATAGCGGGTCTCGAATGTAACACTTAGATTACTTTGTGTTCCCGAGGGATGTGGACGTGCGTGAGCACAATTTCAAAATCTGAATAGCTAAGTCTCGAGACAGGAATTTTTCACGGGTGTCCCTCGTCTTATCTTATCTTATTTTCTTACTAATATTATAAACGTGAATGTATGGATGGATGGATAGATGGATGTGTGGATGTTTTTTAATCTTTCACGCTGATTCTGATGAAATTTGGCGCACAGATAATTATAACCTGGATTAACATATAGGATACTTTTTATCGGGATAGCGATAAACGAATTCTTTTCAGATGGAGTCGTGGGTAACAGATAGTACAACATAAATACAGATCGCGTTGTAATTTTTGAAAATTGTCATCAAAAAATATTTAATCTTTATAATTTCAGCCGAAAGACGTCCAGTGCTGAACATAGGCGGCCCCAAGGCTCGCCAAACAGACCGGTCCTGCGCCATCCGCATCCAACGCGTTCCCGCAACTTCAATCAGATCTTCACTCCCTCTTCTCGGAGGCCTACTTACACTGCGTTAATAGGTTACATAAACGGTGATATTTTCAAGTATAGCTAGCGCCGCTACTACTCAGAGTTACTCTCTATTTTACTCTAGAGTCTCAGTATTGAGGACCAGTAGGTGATCTTTGGATTTGGAACCCTAAAAACTAGGTGATTCCTGAAAAGCCAGTTGTAAAGCCAGGAGATGACGGCTACTTACCGCGCCGCGCAGGCCCCTATAACCGTATAAAACACTCTTTTCTGTTTAATTCTATTTTGTTTGCCCCCTCCCCCCCCCGCGCATGGAAGATGCTCGGGATCCCATTTCGCTGATTGGGCCTCGCACGGGTATTTATTGTGGAGCTCCGAGCAGACTTATTGCTTATGGGTTATGGGAGTGTAGGACAACGGCGAACCCAGAAGCGAGTGCGTGTACGCCGCCTATTTACCACCTACTGCATTAATGCAGCTTAATTCAGAAGAAATTCCTTTTTGGCATCATTAACTAAGTATATTTTTTGTTTTTTTTTTTTTATTAGTCAGTGTACTTTTTTATGTCGAATAAAGTTATATCTAAGTCAATGACTATGTCTTTCTACGTGTAAAAAGTTCGCCAAGTGTATATAGACTCTAAAATAAATCCATGTATAAAACTAGTAAAAACCAAGTATGCCATTTTCTGGGATAAAACTATCCTGCGTCTTTCCCGGGGTCTAAAACTATCTCTATACTAAATTTCATCTAATTCGGTGCAGCGGTTTAAGCGTGAAGAGGTAATAGTTCATATATTTATTATTCAATTCGATGGGACCCTATCTCCGTTACCATTCCTTTAGGAGCTTTAGCGTAGAGCAAAAAAAGGGATTTTTGGAATTTCCCGCGGGATGGAGATCGGGAGCTTACCATAAATCTTATTTGTGCGCAGACGAAGTCGCGGGAAAAAGCTAGTGAGATATATTTGTTAAAGTTAGTATGAATAAAAGGGGGAAATATCAACTTGAAAATTGTATTACAGTCATATTTTTATACAAAAAGAAATTTGGGCTCGTCCGGGATTTGAACCCGGGACCTCTCGCACCCTAAGCGAAAATCATACCCCTAGACCAACGAGCCGGTTGAACGACTAATCGAATTACGCTAACACAATCCAAGACCGCTATCGCGGCCTCTCACTCAAGGCGCTGGTGAAAGGAGACATCGTGTAACCATACAACTTTAAATTACGCAACCTACACACAACAATCAACTTTATTACGTAGTCTGTATGGCGTTTAACACTGACGCGCTACTACACGGCGCCTATCTGCAACGTAATCAATATCGTAATAAAATCATCATAAAGGATTATTTCGGAAGACCAGTGGTGCCATAAATAAATAATGATAATAACGTCAAGATAGTTCAGGCGAACCATTGAAATAAATATGTGGTAATTTAGATGATAACGGTAAAGATAAATACTTAAAGATTTTTCAAGTAGACTACCCAAAGTCAGAGTCTCGCAAATGCGAGTACAGTCAGCATCAAAAGTAGCTGGTCACTTTTGTACCTTGTCGCTTTACACACAGGAGCAAATGTCATACATGATTGGCAATTGTGTTATTACGACAAGGTACAAAAGTGACCAGCTGCTTTGGATGCTGACCGTACCTGGCGAAGAACATTTTGTACTTATAGGGCCATCGAGCAGAAAACTATGTACTAAGTACTAAATTAAAAAATAAAGAAAGATAATACATTTATTTACCACAACACAAGACACAGTTGAGTTGGGAGTTGTAGTGGTGGAGCCATGTTGTAGCTAGCCGCTGCATCACGAATGGGCCGGCTCGTCCGGGGCAGTACCACCCTCTCACAGAACACCGGCGTGAAGCAGCAGTACTCCTGCTGCGTTTCGTACGGTCAGTGAGAGCGCCGGGGGCCCAATACCTCTCCCCCTCCTCTATTCCCTTTCCTTTTTCCTCTCCCTTTTAGGGCCGACAACGCACTGGCATCGCGTAAAGTGCTGCGGGTGTCTATGGACAGTGGTGATCATTTAACATCAGGTGACCCACTAGTTCGTTTGTCTGGCCTCTCTAACATAAAAAAAAAAAATCAAACTTATTACAAACACACGAAGGATAAGGATAGTGTGTCATTGTAATTGCAAATCGGACACTGGCTCAGCATAATACTGAGGCGTTTGTAGCACCCCAGCGCTGATTTTCAGCCGTCGGTGACACTCGGATTGCTATTTAGACTACACACTAATTACAGCATTACCACTTATACATATAAGTTACATCGGCAATAATCGTTTGCGCAGAATAGTGCAACCTAACACCGACTGAAACCGAACGTGATCATACCAATGACATTAACACCTTATTATATTTTGCTTTGGGCTTAAAACCACTAAATTTCATAATACCTTATTCACTAATACCCCTAATTTTCAAATTACCATGGGCTCATAATACCTAAAAATACCTAAAATTTCAAATTGTCTCATGTTAAAATTTGAAATTTTAGGTATTTTTAGGTATTATGAGCCCATGGTAATTTGAAAATTAGGGGTATTAGTGAATAAGGTATTATGAAATTTAGTGGTTTTAAGCCCAAAGCATTATTGCTGCTTTACCTTATGGTTTCAAATACAAGAACAACACGGACTCATGCTGTACATGTGAGGTTTTTCTAACGTGAGGCATCGAATTTATTGTATAAAATAGCACAATAAAATATCAATGGAATCTTTACCGAATTTACTCAATCTTTGTTATGACATGACAGCATAAACAAGCTTGGTTGCTAACCACTAGAAAACCATAGATGACAGGGAAACAACCAATAGTGGACAGTCACGTGACGCACGTACGCGTGGTGTGCTATGATTGGCTGAAAATTTTTCGCTCCACATCAAAATAAGTTTTCTGCGCAGGTACATCGGCGTAACTTATAAGTGGTAATACTGTACATGAATATTTAGATAATTTGTATTAAGTACTACTTTCTTCATGCATTTTTACCTCCAAATAGAATTGAAGCTCCAAACGCACAGACAGCAGAGGCGTTGCGGTGCGGTGGTGGTGACGGTTGTAATATTCTAACTTGTATGAACGATTTTACGGTACCGTACCGCGAACTCGTTCATATAAGTTAGAATATTACAACCTTCACCGCCGCCACGCCTCCGCTGTTTGCGCGTTTGGAGCTTAAGTATTTAAATAATAATTGCGGAAAAAATTAATCGTAAGTCCACCCGCAGCAGGCTAATTAGCGGTCCGACCTCCGCCTCCTGAGCTGCGGCGAGTGAGAGTTAAGAGTTAACGTGCGCTAAGCACTAATTCTTAGGGTTCACTACCCAAAGGGTAAAAACGGGACCCTGTTACAAAGACTCTGCAGTCTGTCTGTCTCTGTCTGTCACAGGGCTCTATCTCATGGGGTATGTATTACAATACCGAAGTACGAAAGACCGATTGTATTAAAACATCGAATGGGTCATAAGACCGACACTTTTTTTTTCTGAAACCGTAAACTTCTCAGAATTTATTAAAACGGCATCATGCAGAACCCATTAGGTTAGGTTAGGTTTGTTTTATAACAATCTTAAAAAGTTAACGGTTTCAGAAAAAAATCGTGTCGGTCTTTTGACCCATTCGATGTTTTAATACATTCGGTCTTTCGTACTTCGGTATTGTAATACATACCCATCTCATGAACGGTAATGAAATTTTCACCGATTATGTACAGTCAAGGAATTTAATTTCCAACACATCTAAGTTTGAATATCGTACAGCAAACTGTCGCCATAAAAAGCTAGCTACGATGTTGCTTTGAATAGTTGCATTCGATATTTCGACCTTAATGTATTGCGAATGTTTAACGACATTTTTACGAAATGGGTAGAGAATTGAATTCTACGACTGTATTACTGTAGCCGCCATCCCAACAAACACTAAAAATGAAATAATGAGTTAAAAATTAAAGGGGATCGACATACAAGAAACATCAGCAGATGGGTGGATTACGTTGACTTAACACTTTTGTAAAGGTTTTCTATCGAAATGTTTGATTCAAGATATACCTAGTCACGAATTTGACACGGTACAAATTAAAAATCGATCAATAATATCGCCGGGGATAATGCAAATCCGCTTATCGACCGATAATGTAAATACCACGTATCTGCACTATGTGTAGTTACAGGGAATGGTTTAACTTCATATTTGTTACCGTCTATGGCCCGGAACTCCGTCTGCAAAGAATTCGACTATCGCTATCCGGCGGGAACTAAGCGATTATCCGGGATAAAAAGTATCTTCTATGTTGATCAAGGTTACAAGCTTACCTGTGCGCAAAATTTAATTTAGAATCCATCAAGTTTTAGCGTGAAAGATTAACAAACATCCACACATCCATCCATCCAAACTTTCACACTTATAATACTAGTGAGATATTTTAACGAATTCGGAGTAAATTGGCTAAATTTTGGTTACCTATCATATTCTCGAAAAACTCATTTCCGAATATTAAAATTCCGAAAACGAAACTCCTTTTTTTTATTTTCCAAATAATTGTTTGTCAGAAATTTTATTTACCATATTTTCTTTTGCCGAATGCTTTAAAATCCATTTTTTTATTTGACAAGTGATTCAAAATCCAACTTTATAAAATTCCGTAGGATCATTTGCCATATATTTATTTACTCCGCAAAATCATTATCCCGCAAAGGGCAGGTGTACAAAAGGCCACCATACAATTATTATGTGTGAAGCAGTGTGATTCATTTTGTTGTTTAATATTTCCCAAATATTTTATTGAATTTGCTATGTGGGTAGAGAGGTTTTCTAGGTGGTTATAAAAAAAATAACTAACACCAAAGGCTAATGCGGGAGCTTAGCTCCGCTACGCTCCCGCATTAGCCTTTGAACCTAATCTATCCGAGTCGCTTCCGCTCCGTACCGTCTTGCTCGCTCGCTTCGCTCGCTCGCTGTAAATTAGGCAATGTTGTCTTACTCTAATGTTAGGTTAGGTAGGTAATAAAAACATACTTTCGGCTTTTCGTAACATTTAGATTATAAAAAGATGGCAACTGATTAAGTTGGCAAATAGAGAAAATGGATATTGTTTTTCGGGATTTTAAATTTGTTGGCAAATAACACTGTGATTAAATGAATCTGTGGCATTGTGAAGTTGTGGAAAAACAAAACATATGGATTTCAAAAAGTCGGTGAACCGTTTTCGGATAAATGAAATTCGAGTAAAGGAGTTTCTAAACATCGATAGGTTCCCCTAAATTTTTCAGACACAAGAAACAATCCAATGCCAGTTAATTTCCAGATTTGCCCTATCCCCGACAATATGGAAACATTTTGTCGACAACCAAATAAAAATTGTGTAAACATTTTATAGCGATGTTCAGTAAAACTTGCCCAAGCGTCTGTTAAAAAATAATCCGAATTCCAATTTAGAAATGCCCATGAATTTTTTTGATGGCAAAAAAATGCGGGCATTTCAGGCAAGTTATACGTAACGGGACGGGAACGCTTGTTTATGCCCCGCGGAGACCCACATCTATACGCAATGAGACGAGTGTTGCCGCCGAATAACGGCACTCGACTCATCCCGTTAGACTCTTTGGAAAACCATCCGAGCTCAAGGGAAAGCCTGTTGAAGCGCAAATAACGACCTCTTCCCTCCAGGAATCAGAGCGGCCTCTTAAATCGCGAGCAAAAACGCTCGCTTCCATATTAAGTCGCAGTGATCCCGGGCCCGGCGGTAGACACCCGGCGATAATGTAGATTAATGGCTCCGAAAATATTCCCTTTAATGACATTATATATATGAACCCGCGGGCCCCGCCCCCGCCATTACTCACGCCAGTCAGGTGTGCTAATACATCGAGTGCTGCCGAAATACTTGGGAGCGCTCGATAATGAATACGATGAATGTCGCGGTGCTGCGGCCCGCCGGAGGCAGCACAGCACAGCCGTCTGCCCAGTACCCGCCTGCCCTCCGGAGTCTTACGTCAAAGTCGTAAAATGTCCAGATGTAGAATAACCAAGGTAGTAAAATATCAAGATCGAAAAATAACCAGGTAGTAGAATGTCAAGATCGTAACATAACCGGGTGGTAGAATGTCAAAATCCTAAAATAACCAGGTAGTAAAATGACAAGATTGTAAAATTAATAGCCAGGTAGCTAAATTTCAAGCGGCATATTGATATTGATACTACAGTAATAAAACTTAATAGCAGAACAAAACAGACTACTTAATTATGATAACAATTTGATGTTGGTTATTGACAATTTGTGTGACACGGTCTTGGCTGGTTTTTACCACTTAGGCATTCCGCGATATGGACCATCCGGGACTTAGACGTGGCACGACTTAGACTCTGTACGATTATGATTGTAATTCCGACACTGGACATTTTACGACTTTGATGTAAGATTCCGGAAGGCCCGCCCGCCAGCCCGCAGCTTCCACAACTGGGCCAAAGCGCGCTAGTCTCATAACTTTCACAAACAAACTTGCGCCGTTTCCGTGTAAATTCTTCTTTTATTAGTTCCCTGTGTGTGCGGGAATGTTGTCTGCGGGTTTAATAAGCGGAACGGTCCGAAGATGGAAGATTGAGGAACAATCCCAACTTGTTCGCTCGCCGCCATTTTTGTTATTGAAAGTAGGTTGACGCTTCGCCGCCCGCGCCGGGATCGGCCGCGGAACTTTCAGGCCCGCGGCTCCCGGTACTTTATTGCGACATAGTTGCGTATTACTCTGATTTACGACACGATATACCTACATGGGTAAATGTTAGACGCCATATGAATAGCGTTTTCCGTTTTTGGCATTATCGAAAGAAATCAGACGACTCAAACAAACTCATAACAAAAGTAGGTACTTATTCAGAATTCTTTATTATGTCGTCATTCTGCATAAGTGTTTCTTACCTTTTGTATGTTTAGACTATAGATGTTATATTGTTAAAGTATTTTTGAATAAAGATTTATTTTATTTATTTATTTATTCTTAATATAATTTTGTCATATAATAATGCTGATACACGTGTGTTAAAAGTACGAGACAGTTCAAGATGGGTAATTTTGTTGAAGAAGATACTACTTAATAAACATTTTCCTTTGACGTCCCAGCCTCACGTAATTGTCGCTTTGATTGTTCACTGCGCGTTTGATAAAAAGTCGTAACAATTACGACACTCCGCGTCGCTCGGTTACGCCTAACAACGAGCACACAGGACGCCTCATTTCATAAATTTTCTTGTAAAAGACACGAGTTATTACTTTCTATGAACTCTGTCGCCGCGTCTTACTTAGGCACTCGTCCCACCGCTGTCGAAGATGCGATTAGTTATCGACTATTTCTCGCTCAAGAAACGAAGAAAAGATACAAATGAATCTCGTATCAGTAAAAGAGATACTTATATGTATTAACAGTTGATCGCTGGCTATTCAAATGCTGGCGAAAACCTCTCTCCGCTAGTTTTTCCCAGCGACAAGAGCCATAAAAGGTAAAATTTGCTCGGCGGTGCTCGCTTGGCACTCAGAACTTACGCTGCTCGAGAGATTCATTAATTTCCTCTACAGTACGAGTAATCGGCCGTCGTACTCGTACACTCGCTTATGCGTTCTATTGGAACTACACACTCGCTGCTTGCCAGTTCACATCTAATAGCTCTACTCGCTTCTTGTTCATCGTCGGCGGTGGGACAAGTGCCTTAGGGTGTATTCCCACCACATATAATGTATGCTACGTTGCGTTTGATATCCACCAATCATATTCATTGGTCCACTTAGCATAGCACTGGTAAATAAGTTATTTTTAAAAATTTCATTTTTAAAGCAAGCTTTTTTTTAAAGCAGCTGACTGTACTTTATGTTGACTGTACTTTTTGTTGACTATACTTGTATTGTCTTGTCATCCAACCTACATAAATATACCAAATTTCAAGTGAATCCGACCACTGGAAGTGGGTCAAATTCGACTTCCGGGATTTGACCCGTACACACATACCTACATAGGTAGGTACATTGCAAGTTAAATAAAAGCTTGTAATAATAATAATAAAGTGTGTTTAACCTAAGCTATGTTTTTTCGTGGAAAGATGCGTGCTCTGGATCTTGCTCGAGCGGCCACATAGCTTAGCATTAGTGGACACAGTCACATAGTTTCGTAGCGGAGCTATCACACCCTCGCCGAATAGCTGTATAGCACGCCTCAGATGGAAAGGCGCTGTTAAGCTTCTGTTAGACAATTCGCGAGTTGTACAATGAGACATAAAGTGTCCGGCACGGGGGGGGGTGCTCCGCGTCAGTTGTCCGGGGGGGGCTCATTACGGGCGTAACGGCTGATCGTCCCGGCGATAGCCGCCACAGTTTAAAGAAGTGCCTGCACGGAACGGTTATTACTCCTGGGACGTTCTTTTTGTGAGCGCGGACGCAGAACAAAGGATAACGCGGGACGTTTAATTACTCCTTTTGATGTTCACCGCCGCTTACAAATGCCTGAAGGATTTATTAATTAACAACTCGCCTTGCGAGCTCGACGAACATTGGAAGAGTTATTAATGCGGTAGGTTAATACATTTCAAAACATCTATAGCTATAATGTCCCGGTACCATGAGTTAAAATGATTTTAAAATAGAATCAAGGGCAACACGACTAATGGGGAACTTGTTGTAAAATATATTGGATCCGGCGTTATTTGACTTAGGTCCTCTTCAATGAACTAGGTACAACTTTTTACCTAGCTCTTGCGCTATCGTTTTGATATCGAAACACCAAGGAAAAGATTGTAGTTCAAATTATTAAAAAAATAAACCAGCTTTATATGTATATATATTTATACATGCTCTTGGAAATTCCCTATATATTTATGATTTTGTCATAGTACACTTTTAAAAAGTTGGACTAAGAAACTTAACTCTTATAGTCCCAAAAACCAATAGCTTCTGAGCACTGAATTGAATACACCAATTTGCTGAACTACCTTCTATCGAGAACATGACGATATACCTAGTTGTGAAACGCGACACGCGCTCCTAACAATTATTAACCAGATAAAGCTCTTAATAATTATTCTCTAGCTTTTGTATAACAAGGAATATCATCAAGTTAAAATATCTGGAGCGTATAATGTTATGTAAAACCGCGCCGCACTCGGATCCAATTGCACAAGCGGGCAAACAGCGGCGCCGGCGCAATCAGCGGCCATTCGGGGGCGCTCGAGCGGCGTGACGCCGACGCCACGTGACGTGTCATTGTAATTGGCCGTGATATGCCGCCGCGTCGTGAACACTTCGGTCGAAATCGATTTCAGCACAAATTAAGCGTTCTACCGAAGATTAATCGAGCGGTCAAACCAAACACCGCCCGGAATGTTATGCGTAAGTACCCGCGTCCCCCGAGGCTAATGACGACGACCGCCGCTATCTCCGACACTATTTGAGTTTGGGGGATGTCGTCACTGCATTAAGTGGACTCTGCATAGTGCCACATTACTAAAATATGAGTGCGTCGTAAAACAGTACCTACGAAGTAGATAAGGGTTTCTTCGCAACGGTCGCATTTTTGAAACAATGTGCTTGAACGTGTCAACAATTTAATTTCCATCATTTCAGCCGAAAGACGTCCACTGCTAAACATAGGCCTCCCCAAAGGCTTGCCAAACAGATCGGTCCCGTCCCGTCCGCATCCAACGCGATCACGCAACCTTAACCAGGTCGTCGCTCCATCTTGTTGGACGCCTACCCACACTGCGTCTTCCGGTCCGTGGACACCACTCGAGAACCTTTTTGGCCCATCGGCCATCCAGTTCTACGAGCGATGTATCCTGCTCACTACCAATTGAGTCTGGTGATTCTTCAAAGTCAAAAAGTCAAAATCCTTTATTCAATTGATGCTCCTATGAACGTCGAAGAATCTACCACCGGTTCAGAAAACCCCTGTTGAGAAGAAACCGGCAAGAAACTCAACAAGGTATATTTTTTTCAAATTGATCTACATTGTTATTAAATTACATAAATCTGAAGTATTTAATACAATTAAATCTAAGTATATCGGTGACTTTAGTGCTTTGGTTTTAGCGCGGATTTCATCAAACAATTTTTGTAAGCATAATTTTTAGTTCCGTTTTTAAGCATTGTCAACAGTATAGGTAGTTGTTACCCTTTTAGTGTCCCTGTTGTGATAGTTAGCCTAGTGGCGGCATTTCGTCACTACAATGGTGTAGAGACAGCTTTGTTTAATAATTATACGAAGGAACACCTTGTTTTGTTTAATTTCAACTATAAAATAGTCAGAAAATGAGTTAGATAAATATTTAAATAAATAAAAAATCGTGGGACGATTGACACCAATTGAGCTAGCCCAAAACTAAGCAAAGCTTGTACCTACTATGGGTACCTACTAGACAACGGATAAACATACTTAAATAGATAAATACATAATAAAAATCCAAGACTCGAGCACAAACATTCGTATTTTTCACACAAATATCTGCCCCGACCGGGAATCGAACCCGGGACCTCAAGCTTCATAGTCAGGTTTAATTTAATCTGCACTAACTAACTAACTAAATAGGTAGGTAGTTTAAATCAGATATTTAGTGCGGCAACACGCTGTCGACATGCTGCATGCACTAATGTGTCTACATCAGCGCCCCCCCCCCCCTTAATCAATCAGCGCAGATACATACAAATGGGCCACGCGGCGCGGAGGAGCATTGCGGCACGTTTTTGCACACCACACCATGTATTCATGGGAACATAATCAGTATCAGTGAATACTCGTACACACATACCTATACCTACCTAGGTACGGTGGGATTCAAAAGTGCATGGACATCTCGGTCTCGGGGCGATAATCGCGTGAGCAGTGTTTGATCGTTTGATGTTATTAACATACCTACCCACGCGCGCGCGCGCTCATGCGATTATCGCCCCGAGGTGTCCATGCACTTTTGAATCCCACCGTACAGTGTCTTATCCATTTCGTATTTGTATACCTATTTTTCTCATAATATATGTATAGCACGACATAGCTTAAATAAATAAATAAAATAAATAATCGTTACGGCCTAGTGGTTTGACCTATTGTCTCTCAAATCCCAGCTCGCACCTCTAAGTTTTTCGCAAATATTTATGTGCGAAATTATATTTAAAATTTACACTTGCAAAGAAATTCAATGGTGTGTGTGAAGTTTCCAGTGCGCACTGGGCCCGCGTGCGAACTACGGTCTAATCCCTCTCATTCTAAGAGGAGGCCTGTGCCCTGCAGTGGGACGTAAAAATGTAACAGTTCATTGAAAAAGGCCTCCGCAAAGTACCTAACGTCTGAATCAATAAGTTCTCTGACGAATTCAGTGAACAACAAATCGCCTAATCTTTTTACCCGCAAATCACAAACCCATAAACTTTAGAAACTATGGCGAGAGCGCTTTGCTCATCAAATATCAGTAACCGATAGCGATGTTCGGGAGGTTGGTGAATTTCCTGTAGCGATAGTTGCATGATATGTTTATGTTACCTACTGGAAGTCAAATTTAGACTTGCTGCTACTTATTTTGTTTTAATTAGAAATAAGTTATTAAGTTTCATTTTGAGAGGATGATGATGAAAATGATTCTTGGCTTTTTTATGGTTTCTTGCGAAATAAATAATTACATTTCATTCCAAGGATACACGGTCATGAAGTTGCAGCCTGTAACAATGTGAAAACTTTTATGGACGAATAAAAATATACCTAGGTAATTTAGTTCGGAAACAAGACTAATTATTTTTATCTCAACACAGGAAGGTTTTACAGTATGTAAAGTAACATTATGCGGCCGGTATCGGCGCCGCCGCAGCGGACGTTTGGTTTAATCCGCCATTAAATAACGCTGAAAGTTTGAATTTACGAGCCGCCGCCCCCGCGCCCCGCGCCCGCCGCCCGGGCTTGCGCGCCGCGGGACTAGCACTAGCGTAGGTAGATTCAACTATCGATGGTATTGCCAATAGTCACAATATTAAAATAAAATAAATATTAGGGGACAATCTTACACAAATCGACCTAGTCCCAAACTAAGCAAAGCTTGTACTATGAGTACTAGACGACGATGAACATACTTATATAGATAAATAAATAGGTACTTAAATACATAGAAAACATCCATAACTCAGGAACAAATATGCGTGCTCATCACACAAATAAATGCCCTTACCGGGATTTGAACCCAGGACCCCTTGCTTCGTAGGCAGGGTCACTACCAACTAGGCTAAAGCAGTCGTTAAACGAACGAACGAACGTATATTGACAGGCCTATCGATCCTATCGCTAGGCATCAATACTATCGATACTATTGCTATTCTGTACCTCTACCATGAGTTACACTAGTTTACAGTGACCGTACTCGCTAGCGACGGCGTAAATGATTTGTATGGAGAATTCTACTTCCGTAAGTGACCGCTAGAGGCGCTCTACACAATTCTCCATACAAATCATTTACGCCGTCGCTAGCGAGTACGGTCACTGTAAACTAGTGTAACTCATGGTAGAGGTACTGTAATCAATACTCTCGATAGTATCGACACTATTGACGGTTTTTATTTCAACAAACAATTGTCTGCTGCTTAGCGGTAGGATTAGCGAGTATAATGATTTCAATCAAATTTATTTCTTAACACAATAATTACATTATACTGTTTTAAACTTTCCGTGATTTTCACTCATAATTACTAAACTAAACGGGACTTCAAATATTATTTATTTTATTAGCAGTACGGCTGCTCACCGAATCTAATCTTATTTAAAAGCGAAAAAGTTTTTCGGGTGCGCCGGTGGGATTCGAACCCACGTCTCCTGGGTATGCGCCCCAACACGGGTGTTCTACCAATTGGGATGCACCAAAAAAAATAACCTATAGTTTATATATTTTTTTTGGAAAGAATAGGATATTTTAAGACACCATTTTCATCGATTTTGAATTTGGTTGAGTATTTAATTTTTTATATTTTTTTTTAGAAATACGTTGGATGACGTCACAGTGAGAGAGCCACGTTCCATAGCCTAGAAAAATTCAAGTCGTACATAACATAATCTGTGACTCTACCACGGCACTACTGAGACCCTACTACGAAGTGCATAATTCGAACTTCGTTTCATGCCGTCCCGCTCACGCTAATATGATTAGACACGAGAGTGAGAGGGATGATACGATACGAACTTCGAATTTTGTAGTAGTGCCCCTGATTTGTCTTGTCACTGTCAATATTACAAGCACGGCTTAGGGTCCTAAATGAACCATGACAAAATAGTTTTATTTATTTCTCTTCTTTTAGCTTCGACTATTCCTGTTTGTTTAATGGTGTGATAGTAAATAGATATTTTTTATTAAAATCTGATATTTAAATTCTTTCATATTTACTTGTAACGTAGTAATTTAATAATTAAATTTGTAAAAATATTTTGCGAGTATTGTATACATTTCGGACTTTATGATAAATGACAACTGTTTAAAGCCAGGTGTGCATCATGTGATTAAAGTTCTGTCTTTGTCACTCTTTGCGATTATAAGCAGGACAGCAACATTTCAGACTGTCAATTTGCTTTAGAGTGTAGACCTGCTTTATATCTACCTTTGTGACGATTCACTGCAGGGGTCAAATGAAGGTCATTACTTAAATTTTCTTTATTTAATTCAGATTATCATATTTTTGGAATCTGATTTCTGAAAACGATTCACAAAGCCTATTTCTACAAACGGTTTTCGATTTATTATACGTTGCCAAAAATTGGGACATCCCAATTGAACCACGTTGCATCCAACCGACTCCCCCACTGCTGCTGGCTGGCCACTGTTGGCGTATGTAAGCGATTAAGAATTTCGGGGGAGTCGGTTGGATGCGACGTGGTTCAATTGGTAGAACACCCGTTGGGGCGCATACCCAGGAGACGTGGGTTCTAATCCCACCGGCGCTCCCGAAAAACTTTTTCGCTTTTAAATAATCTTAAACGGGACTTATCACGCAATAAATATTTATTTATTTACCTCGACGTTTCGCCCACATTGCAGCAACCGTGGTCACGAGTTAACTGAAGTGTAGGGTGTCAAGTTCGCTTAGCCGAACTGTAAATAATGACATTGTTTGCTATCACTTGTCAATAAAGGACAGTAAATGCAAAATAATTTTTAAACTTCTTTTGCAGTACCCTGTCTATAGAAGAGGAACACAGATTAAAGGTGCGACCAAACCGCCGCTTAAAAAACGGTGGCGTTACGGAATCGCAGTGACGCACCGTAAACGTCAAAACTTTACTATGGAGAGCATGCGGTAAATTCTGACGTTTGCGGCACGTCACTTCACTGCGATTCCGTAACGTTTCCGTATTTTATGCAGCGGTATGGCCGAACCTTTAATGCAATTCAATTGGTGGATTTTTATGTTACTCACTGGCCCGCTGCCTCGCTTCGCTGCAGTGGACAGGAAGCTTAACTCCAGTTCGATCACGATTTACATTTTTGCGTATCGATAGTTGTTTGCCATACAATTTCGGTATCGGGACGCGAGGACCGCGACTGCAGCGAGAGCTGCTCAAACAGCGCCCGCGGCGGCGGCACATAAAAAGGTCCAAATTGACTCGCCCCCTCCCCCTCCCACGCCGCGCCTACACCCCCTCTTCACGTTTAACTGACAGTATTGCCAATATGGAAATCCATTTCTTATCTATGTACAGAGCGCTCGCTCGTGGCGGCTAATGCGGAAATCCCTTACACGAGCCGAGCGGCGTTACTCAGCGCGAGTGCCTACATTGTCTCTGCTTATTGGTACTAATAACAGTTTCTGGCGGTGGCCCTTCGCAGCCCATGCCTACTCGTTTCTCGGAACGGTGCTGACAGGCCTATTTCACCAACGTGACAATCGTCGCACCTTAATCATATGCGAATAATATTACATACGCGTATGTTAACAACAAAATACCTACTACGATTGTAACGCAAGACTGGCACAGCTTTGATCTTATGTCAAGATTTACCGAAAATGTACAAAAATGTCGACTAGAAAAAAATATCCTCGTTTCACAGCATAATTGTTATACATTCAGTGCTAAGAACCCACTAGAATACAATACATTGCAATACAATAGTATCTCGACATATTATGTTATTGATAATTGTCACGTTGGTGAAATAGAGGCCCAGCATTAACTACTGAGCTTCACACTAATTTTATATGACGTTCAAAATATCACCTTGTACATTTGATCGACAACCGCTAAGCCGTAGCTATTACCGTACTCGCTGGAACTAATTCAAAGTGTAAGTTAAACAAAGTCACGACATTCGAATGAGATCGGAACAATGCGATCGCGACCGCGCAGCACAATGCGACAGCTCGCGCGCGGTGCCGCAGAGTCGCTACTCGCGCCAACTAAACTTTCCTCCGCCGAGCCTCGCGTCGACCGCGACTCCGCTCCCCTTGGGCCTATATCACATCGAGATAATAAAGGGGGTGATCCATTTGCGGACTTAAACACCGTCGGATTTTCTCGCTGGCTCTTTATGCATGCTTGAAATTCTAAAGTCCGCAGATTTTTAAGTGCTCCATTGGCGGTTTAGACCTTTGGCTCGCGAGTTCGTTGGCGTACCGGCGGTTTTGCTCGCCAATGGATCACCCCCTTAATGACACGCTGATCACCGAAGTGGTGGTCGCCTAGTAGTTTGACCTATAACACCAAACCGGATCGGTATCCTATTATCTCGCCTCATTCGTTTTTCGTTTAATTCTTATTTCGTCCCATTATGTATTCGTCCCACATTCTTCTTCGTCGTTCGACATTGTCTTATTTGGTCAAATTCTGTAACTTGTATTTCTCGTAATAAGTCTTATTCGATTTTCGTCACGGCCTTCCTTGGACTCATTCGTCGTTCTTCCCTTTCGTTTATTGTTTCATTTACTTACGAACATTTATTTAAAAACGAATAAGACGTATTAAGAGATAGACAAGTTGCAGAACTTGTCCAAAAAAGATAGTGACGGATAGCGAACAAGACGAAGACGAATACAGAATGAGACGAAATAAGAATTGAACGAAAAACGAATGAGGCGAGATAATAGGATACCACCAAATCGGTACAACTTGGGGATCTTCAAAAACAAGCCTACTCTTTTCTCATAGGACCGGCAACGCATCCGTAACTATACTTATGTCATCATCATCATCATCCCAGCCTATATACGTCCTGCAGGACACTGACCTCCTCTTCTCCTCTCTCTCCCTCGCCCAGTGCGGA
Source organism: Archips xylosteana (assembly GCA_947563465.1). Classification (NCBI taxonomy): domain Eukaryota; kingdom Metazoa; phylum Arthropoda; class Insecta; order Lepidoptera; family Tortricidae; genus Archips; species Archips xylosteana. Next base: position 21,332,882 of record OX387357.1, read on the forward strand.
TTGGGAGCTTCGCACACACCTTTGAATTATTTTCTCAGGTATGTGCAGGTTTCCTCGCGATGTTTTTCTTCACCGTAAAGCTCATGGTAAATTTCAAATATAATTTTGCACATAAATTCCGATAAACTCAGAGGTGCGAGCCGGGATTCGGACCCACGACCCTCTGCTTGAAAGGCAATACTCGTACTCAAACCACTAGGCCAACACGACTTCAGTTTATGTGATTGCTTTCTATCAGGTGACTAGCATGCTCGTTTTCCCCCTATCATATAAAAAAGCAGAGGATTGTGGGTTCAACTCCTAGGCTCGCACCTTTGAGTTTTTTTAGAATTCATGTGCGAAATTACATTTGAAACTTATCACAAGCTTCACGATGAAGGACAAACATCTCGAGGAAACCTGCACAAATCAATTGTGTGTGTGAAGTTCCCAAAGCGCACGGGGCCCACGTGGGGGCTACAGCAAGAGGAGGCCTGTGCACTGCAGTGGAACGTATAATATGTATAAGCTGAGATGGGGGTGATCACCGAATTGGATAGCATTTCATTTTTATGAGAAACACAAAGCACACTCTTCAGAGTAAACATTAGTATAGATAAACGAGCTGTTTTTCGCGACTCCGTCTGCGAAGATAAAAAATAGCCTACGGCCTATTCTCAGACCTACCAAATGTAGAGAAAATGTTTCATAAAAATCGGACAAGCCGTCTCGGAGGAGTTCGATAACAAACACCGTGACACGAGATTTTTATACATATAATCAGAAGATTACCGAGAGTTTAGAATTGCATATTTAGTGGTATTGTGTGTTTAAAGGCATTAGAGAAAGAGATTTCTATATTGTTATATCTCTCTCTATACTGGAATTCCTATAAACACACAATACCACTACATATATGCAATTCCACGCTCTCGGTAATTTATCTATATATACAAATTAAATAACGATCTCGACGAAACTGTTTGTGTTCCGCGGCATTTTCATAAGCTGTTTTGATTTCAATCAAGCACATTGTTGTCCTTCTTAATTTGGGTGTGATGCGTCCCGTCAGCGCGCCGCGCAAGAATAACAACAAAATGTAACATCAACACGGAATTGTATAGTCTACCAACTAAGTAAATGTACAAAATACAAAATCCTTATAGAATAATATTACTTGTTGAATACAGATTGTACACACCGTAACGGCTGCGTAACCCTATCCTGGGCGTGTCCGACACGCTCTTAGCCGGTTTTTTTGTTCATTGCGCGTCCGATCCGAACCGCTCGCCGCACAGTAGTTACTTACCTCGCGAAAGTATGCCGTAATACCTGATTTACACTCTCGCCTCGTCACCTCGCCTCGCGCCTCGCCTCGTCGTCTCGCTCCGGACGCGAGCCTCAAAATCAAGGCAAATCACGAGACGAGGCGCGAGGCGCGCCTGTTCACACTCTCGTCTCGTGGCTCGTCCCACAGTTCGCCTCGCCACTCGTACGCGAGTGTAAACCAGGTATTAGGATGGTAAAGGAATTTCTTTTTCTTCCGCTATTGTAACAAGAATGGGCCTGAACACATACGATTAAAATATTGCTTAGTAAAAGCCGTGGTAAAACTGGCATACGGCGGTACGGAACCTTTCGAATGACATATTGACTTGAACTTGACTGGGTTTTTAAATAAAATGCTGGCAACGTGAAAATTAACGTAGGTTTTCATTTTATTTTCCCGTCCAGTGTATATTTTGAAGGAAATCCTGTGGATGTTACCCAGCAGTCCTACTGTTTCCTCGTGATTATGATTTGACACAATGTAATTAGTAGCTCCCAAAAGCCAGAGAATCGACGAAATATCCTTGTTTCCCGGCCAAAAATAATAGCTAGTAAGGATAATATCATAGTAAATTTTGTCTATGGCAGCGTTAGTCGAGATAACATCGTTAAATGGAGTCTTAACACGACGTTATCCCCCCTCGATAAACAACCCACCCCCCTCGCCACACGCAGTGGAGATACTTTGCGGGTAACGGATAATCTACTCTCATTCGGCATAGATTAAAAATACCAAAAGATTTTGGGCTCGTCCGGGATTTGAACCCGGGACCTCTCGCACCCTAAGCGAAAATCATACCCCTAGACCAACGAGCCGACTGGCAGTAGCCCCAAATAACTTATCAAGGTGGAGCGCAATCAGCCTGCCAGCGCTCGCTCGCCGCAGCGCGTTATCAATCATAAATCATACGTTAATTTAGCTCTTTATTAGGATCGTCACAAAGTCCGCACATCGCTTCGTCATATGGGGTCAGCTGGAAAAATCCACTTCTCCGAAATGTGCGTTTGTTTTAAGAGTCCCCTACCCGTAAAATGTACACTCCCCGAAATGCATACTTTACCATACGTTATACTTTGTCTTTGTACTCTTTTTGTTTTGATGGATTATATTTATAATATTTTTTGTTTTATGTACAGTAAATAATTTACATATACATCTAAAATGTACACGTTTATGAGACGGCCGTTTATATTATGCACAAACACGGCTCTCTGGAAAAGTATACCTTCTGGGGAAATGTACCATCTGAGAAAATGCTCCATCTAAGAAAGTGCACTTTTATCGAGAAAATGTTCCTTCTAATCAAGTTTTACTGTAGAAAAAGTTTTATGATTGACTGGTCTTCAAAGTGCAAAAGGGACAATTAATAATTATTTACTTAATTGTTACTGAACCGGTGAGATACACCTTAGGCTACACTTTCACTTGGTGAGATAGGGATCAATCATCCCTATGATAAGGTTTTATGTAAAAAAAAAACCAATGGTGGCCCAGTAGCTTCACTTACACACAAGAAAAAGGATCGAGTATTACCAGTCTGGAAAACACAAACGTGAAACTGTACCTCTACCATGAGTTACACTAGTTTGCAGTGACCGTACTCGCTAGCGACGGCGTAAATGATTTGTATGGATAATTGTACTTCCGTAAGTGACCGCTAGAGGCGCTGTACACAATTCTCTATACAAATCATTTACGCCGTCGCTAGCGAGTACGGTCACTGTAAACTAGTGTAACTCATGGTAGAGGTACTGTTCCCAAAAATATACTTTCTTCGCACTCTCGACAGTACTCGTCAGACTCCTGTAATCACAAGTATGACGTTTGGTGCAGACAGGATTAGCTGTTGTAACACATAACCTACTTTCATTTACTGTATAATATGCATATTTAGGTTGTTCTTATTAACAAAAACAAAGTTTGGGCTCGTCCGGGATTTGAACCCGGGACCTCTCGCACCCTAAGCGAAAATCATACCCCTAGACCAACGAGCCGATTGATATCAACGACAAAACATACTATCAAATTAAAATATTAAACACTGTTTTGATCATTATCATTGTTTTATTGTTATTATGGATATTTTATTGCAATTATAAATGTTTCGCGGTTTTCATTACTAAGTATGTGTCTTACCGTGTGTCTGTCTGTGGCATCATAGTTCTTCAACGGGTGAACCGATTTGGATGCGGTTTTTTTTATTTGAAAGCAAATTTCTTGGCTATTGTTCTTAGACATGTTTCATATAAATTGATTTAGCCGTTTTAAAGTTATCAGCTGTTTTGTTAGCTGCGGAAGGGATCTTAGACGCATAAAGGGAGTGATAGTATTTTAGTAAGTAATTTTATTTAATGATATACACCTCCAAGTAACGTCTATTGTTTCTCTGGGAATTAACATTATCAAACTTATTAATTTGGAAATGTGAACGGTAGCGAATGAGATGGTGAGGCGGCAGCAAGCAGTTATCGCGGCGGTAATCTTGTGGCGAGCGACGCTACCGCCGGCGTCGCGATTCCTTGATCTTTTTATTGCTCTGATTACTGATACGCATGTATCAACTTTAAACCATAATAAACAATCTATAGATTAGTCATTAAAAAAAACTGTTTTGGGCTTAAAACCAGTAAATTTCATAATACCTTATTCAAATGAGGCAATTTGAAATTTTAAGTATTATGAGGAAATTTTAGGTATTATGAGCCCATGGTAATTTGAAAATTAGGGGTATTAGAGAATAAGGTATTATGAAATTAGTGGTTTTAAGCCCAAAGCAAAAAACTGACTTTTTCAAACATAACCTATATTTTTTTATATTTATCCGTGACTCAACAATGTATTTTGACATTGTGGCTTTCAGTCGACCAAATTTTAATTTTAAATATTAAAAAAACATGTGGGCTCGTCCGGGATTTGAACCCGGGACCTCTCGCACCCTAAGCGAAAATCATACCCCTAGACCAACGAGCCGGTTGTAATTGTTGTAAAATTTGGTTATCACCTTCGGTTCGACGCAGCGGTGAAAGGTGACCTACATGCGTATGCGCAGCGTGCCGCCGGCGCTCGGGCAAGCTGTGAAAGCAACGCATACGCTCTGACCGGCTTGCACGGAAGTCCATGATTTGAAGGTCACTTGATACTAATAACTGACTCAACATAAGTGATCGGTTTTTAATTATCAACTTGTGATTTGAAATCCGCGCGTCTGATGAGAAATAAAAATTAGTTGCGAAAAAAAAACTAATTTACTTACATTATTATTAAATTACAATGTTACAAGTATATGTAAAGTATTCAATACAACTACATTTTTTAACAACGTAAAAACCCTATTTGAGACTAGGGATCGCCAATGCGGATCGGAATTATTTCCAAACATCCCTGTCCATCATATAAGTAGGTTGTCATTAATTTTATAGTAGGTACCTACTTACGCCTTAAATATTAATTGTTTTCTTGACAATTGATTTGAATTTTGTACGAGTATCCGGTTGGTCGGTTATTTGTTTTCGGAATTTTATTATAAAAACGTACGCAATTTCGCAAAAATGACTTTTTGGTTTTAGCCTTTTTAGTTTTCATTATATTTTTTCTTACATGTGTAATTATAGTGATATGAATAGCGATAGTGTTATTATTATTAAGTAATGTCGTATGAAGCACGTGCTCCGTCAGCGATAGCGCGCCGGCCTGCGCGCGAGTGGCGAAAGTGCGGCACGTATTGGCGCAGTATTCCAACCGGCTCGTTGGTCTAGGGGTATGATTTTCGCTTAGGGTGCGAGAGGTCCCGGGTTCAAATCCCGGACGAGCCCAAATATTTTTTTGGCCACTTGAAATTAAAATTTGGTGGGATGAAACAGGCAAATGAATTACACAGTTCGCAGATATAAAATATAGGCTGTGTTTGACAACGTCCGTTTTATTATTTTTACTTAAATTGAAGTTGAAATTCGTATCTCCAGTAAACAAAAGTGAATATTAAGTTCAAAACATTTTTCTCCACCTTTGAAAACGTACTGGCTTGAACGTGATGAAAAATAAGTTTTAAAAATAAAACTTTCTGTTCATATAAATTCGATAAAAAAATGTAGAAAAGTCTTAAAGAATCATGAATTTCAGTGGGATGATGACGAGCCCAATTTTGTTTTCAAACCAGATGTCCGTTAAGATTAATGTGTGACGGTTGCCTGCGCATTTTTAGATACATTTAATTAGACCAAACCGGCGAGCCAGTATTTTATGTAGCAGTAGACCTTGATATAATATTATTCATTGAATCAGGTGTTACTTTGTGGTGGTCCATATCAATGAACTGAAACAATTACTTTGCCCACCCGCGACCTTCGCTTCGCTTCGCTTCGCTTCGCTTATCGCGGGTGAGCAAAGTATTGTTTCAGTTCACTGATATATTATGATAGGACAGGCAATACGCTAAAAATATGTAACGCAACTCTATTGATATCTATAGCCGTATGCGTTTTGACGGGTGTGTTTTACAATACCGAAGTACGAAAGACCGAATGTATTAAAACATCGAATGGGTCAAAAGACCGACACGATTTTTTTCTAAAACCGTAAACTTCTCAGAATTTATTAAAACGGCATCATACAGAACCCATTAGGTTAGGTTAGGTTTGTTTTATAACAATCTTAAAAAGTTAACGGTTTCAGAAAAAAATCGTGTCGGTCTTTTGACCCATTCGAAGTTTTAATACATTCGGTCTTTCGTACTTCGGTATTGTAATACATACCCGTTTTGACACAGTGTTTGAATCCTTTGTCCTATACGAAATTATAGTCGGTGAACTGTTACAACTTTCGTCGCAAAGTGATTACAGTTGTTCGTCCACACCTTTGGAGCAACTGAAGAACAAAAAGTATTATTTACTTTGATAAAAATGAATGGGGACTGGCTGGATTCTCGTGGCGTCGACGCAGCCGGAGGAGCCTCCAACGCGCGCCGGCGCAGCGCAGCGGCCGGGCGGCGGCGCCGGACGCGGCCGCGCGCTTAAATCAATGCTGATTGCGCCGCGAATTAACACCACGTGCTGATTTAATGATGGCCAAATATTCATTTTTTTCCTCTGTTTACAGGTTCGCTTTTGAATTGCAAATTTTTTGCGTAATTACAATTTTTTAGCTGCCGCACACGTGAGTGTGTATCCTGATACAGGTTTTGTAAATTTCGCTTTGTTTATTTGAAAACATTATTCTACCGGGATTCAGGAACATTATAAGCCATTCCGTTTGTATCCCGGGGACACGAACCAGATATACATAATATATTGGACCTGTGCCATAAAATTGCCAGCGTAAATAATGTTGGTTACCTACGTCTTGACTCTGACATGATGAGACCTACATTGTTCAAACATTATTAAATGTATTCAAGGAACGCTGAGACTCTATTTTTTGTGTATTTTAAGGGCCCGATTCACATGTTTCGGGGAAAAGGGCAAAACTTTGGCGATCTTTGTTTGTAGCTGGAATCGTTAAATATCCACTTAATCCATAAAACATTGTTTTATAGAGCTATCGAGGTATTCTTTACATGTCATTGCCTACGGGTAGACGATTCTGTTCTAATGGAGCATGCAATGCGTATGCCACGATGGAAAACTGGGAATCGCCAGCTGGACGCAGGTAGCGCGGGTGGACGCCGCTCGGTTGCGGCAGACGTCGTTAACAGAAAGTGTATGTCGAGGGAAACCGCCACGTAAATAATGTAGAGAGCAAGATAATTACGGTATAATGATGAAAATTTTGATCGGTAAGCACTCGCGTGTAATCTGTACAGGAAAACCACGCGTTCGTTAAAAGTTGCTCTCGTTATCTGACATTACCTGAGCTTTATGTTTTAATTAGGGAGGTGCTGCCGCAACGCACGCGGCAACCGAAGAGACGAGGCCAAAGATTTTTAAACGAGAAAGTTATTGAAGTGCCCTAACCGAGATTGTAAACATGCATATTTGCTTGCTGTGCCCGGTGCGCTAAATAGCACCACGGCGATCTGCGATCTTAGTTACTTCATCGTTTACGCCTATAGTGGCGTGAAATACTGGAGTGGAACAAGGGACGGTATGTGTCAATTACATTTAGCACGTTCGGCACGGTAAGCTAAGAGATGCAGTTTCCCATCCCAGCTACGTACATACCTGAAAGACTATTAAGTTAAAAAAAAAAAAAAACAATTTTGTTGTTCAAATGTTATGCTACTAGAAAGCAGAAATGCTAAAAGTTAAGTAACGTGACCATTTGTTATGAAAGTGTGATTTGCTTATTATTGCACTCTGAGTAAAAAAGTCACTTGAATGAGAGAGTTGATTGTAGCACAGCGGAAGTAAATAAAGGAGCGATCACAGTCGAAGCTTTCAAAAAACAAGTGCGAGTCGGACTCGCGCACCGAGGGCTCCGTACAAATTTATATGTATCTAAGAACATCCAGTCTTAGCAGACCCCTGCTCCTAAGCAAAATGTGCGCAGCGTGGGATCATTGTAGATTGGTTGCTGATATAGACAGACAGACAAAAAATTTTATACTTTTCGCAATTTTTCCTTTATCTTTGCTATAAGACCTTGCTTCGTACCACATTTCAAGATTCTGAGTTCACGGGAAGTACCCTGTAGGTTTTGATTCCCTTGCGAGTGTCGAAAATTTGCAGCATAAATAGATTGGTTACCTACTATAGACAGGCAGACAAAAAAAAATTATGCTTTTCGCAATTTTTCCTATATATGTGCTATAAGACCTTGCTTCGTACCTAATTTCAAGATTCTGAGTTCACGGGAAGTACCCTGTAGGTTTTGATTCCCTTGCGAGTGTCGAAAATTTGCGGCATAAATACTTAAATAGATTGGTTACTGATATAGACAGACTGACAAAAAAAATATGTTTTTCGCAAATTTCCTTTATCTGTGCTATAAGACCTTGCTTCGTACCTAATTTCAAGATTCTGAGTTCACGGGAAGTACCCTGTAGGTTTTGATTCCCTTGCGAGTGTCGAAAATTTGCGGCATAAATACTTAAATAGATTGGTTACTGATATAGACAGACTGACAAAAAAATATGTTTTTCGCAAATTTCCTTTATCTGTGCTATAAGACCTTGCTTCGTACCAAATTTCAAGATTCTGAGTTCACGGGAAGTACCCTGTAGGTTTTGATTCCCTTGCGAGTGTCGAAAATGTGCGGTATAAATAGATTGGTTACTGATATAGACAGACAGACAAAAAAAATTATACTTTTCGCAATTTTTCCTTTATCTGTGCTATAAGACCTTGCTTCGTATCAAATTTCAAGATTCTGAGTTCACGGGAAGTACCCTGTAGGTTTTGATTCCCTTGCGAGTTTCGAAAATATGCGGAAATTTGCGTCATAAACGGCTGTATCTTTTGATTGCGAAGGCTTAGAAGTTTGATTTTTTCACAGCTTCAAGGGACAGTAGACCTGTGTATTTGATATAAATTTCAGCTTGATACCTGCACGCGTTCCTGAGAAAAAGGGTCTTGACAGACAGACAGACGGACGGACGGACGGACGAACAACAAAGTGATCCTATAAGGGTTCCGTTTTTTCCTTTTGAGGTACGGAACCCTAAAAACAAATAGTACTACGAGATGATTTTGCAAACGAGAGCTTTAAAATTAGCAGGACTGAATCGCACCAGCTTGTTGATTGTTTACTGACGTGGCTAGTGCTGGATGAGGTCTACATAGAAATTGACAGGCTGATGCTGCGAGCAGGCGAGTCCGCTGCGCCGCGACGCCACTTTAACGACATTTTAACTGCCTCGCGCTCACCTGTTCAAAAGTGAGCAGTAAAATATTATACGGCGCGCACCTGGAGGGCGCGATAAAGAGCTTTGCAACTGCGAATAGAAAACTGTGACAGTTTGCTTGCAACAGGAAACTCGGCTATTAAATGCTCGCAGGCGCGGCGCCGGCGTGAGGCGGTCGCCTGCGGCCAGAGAGGCTGGCTTTTGACCGTCGCTGTAGCAATCGCTCTATTATAGCTCCTCTACACGTAGGAAATTAAATGATCGGTGCGATGGCCCAGCGGTGGCTGCATCTACACGATGATGACGTTCAATTGTGAACTTAACGTAACCTTTGATGTGCGGCCGAAAACCGACACAGACGCCATCCCACGACTATCGCATAAATCTAGGCTATCTTCTGGCCTAGGATCTTCCAGAAAGTTGTATGTACCTACACTGTCGTCCATCTGCGAAGCGCGGCGCGTCGCACGCGACAATCTCTCCCCAAATATGATTTTATTACAAACATTTTATGGCAAGCGGAAATTCATGTGCCCCTAAAATTTTTACGTTACTTGTATCGGGTATTTGGCGACACGCGACACTTGGGGGGCAGGGGGCCGCGGGTCGCAGCGCACTGGATCAGCACAGCTTAATCGATTAGGTATCTATAGCAAACATAGGTGCCGTTAGACTATCAACATTGTCACGTGATATACTTACTCGTATATCATGATCCGTATCACAAAATTATTAAGGCGTATCGCAGTATATTGTACTTACTAACTAGACTGTAGAGCAAATAAAAAAAGTCCGTGATAATATTGTCAATAATAGTAGGTAGGTATCACGATAAAATTCGCGGTGAACTCGTAATGATGTCATCACTTTGATATTCGCAGGCACTTAGTTAAAGTCGTAAAACGTGTCACCTAAATATAGTAAAATATGTGATATCGAGAACCATCTCGTTCTGAGGTCAATTAACATAACCTGGTGATTTAAATAGCAATCATAAGTACGACCGTACAAATAATGTACGGTCGGCCAAGAATGTGATCTACCAGATTTGACAAAAGTTTCTGTGAGATCTAAATATTGACTTTTCAAATCGAGTGAAGTCTTATGTTACCGTTATCATATTGTTGCAAGGGAAAGTCGACCCATCGTATCATGACGGGCAAATGAACTTCTATCGTAGGATGATACTAGACCTTATGTTTGGCTGAATGTACGTAATGCTTGCGGTTGTAATTCTTCTGAAAAAGCAATGTTTGCGGTCGCGGGAGAGTAAAGCGAAGTTATCACGAGGGACTGACCAGGTAGTAGACGCCGAAGGGCATGACGGCGACGGCGACCAGCAGGTCGGCCAGCGCCAGCGACACGATGAAGTAGTTGGTGGCCGAGCGCAGCGCACGCTCGCGCCGCACCGCGCAGATCACCAGCACGTTGCCGAACAGCGTCAGCGCCGGGAACACCAGCAGCAGCAGCGCCCACGGCCGCCCCCCGCCCGGCGCGGCGGCGCGCTCCCAGCACGACGCGTTCCAGCCCCAGCACGCGCTGCCGTTGGCGGCGGGCGCCGCGCTCGCGTTGCCGTAGAAGTAGTCGCTGAACTCGCGCAGCAGCGGCGCCGCGCCCGAGCCCTCCGCGTCCCCCGGCCCCGGCCCGTCCGCCGCCGCCATGCTACCCGCGCGCGCGCGCCATGCCCAACGCCGCGCCCGCACCTGCGACAGACCAAACCGAAGCGTGAGTTCACCTCGCTTGCATCTCACTCGTCTTCGACTGCTTAAAAAAAACCCCTTGAAACATAATCCCCCCCCCAATCACCAACCCCGACCAGCCGACCACCCCCCACCACCAGCTGCCGGCCAGCCGACCGGCTGTGGTGTAGGGATTTAGCACGCAGCACGGAATGCTGAGGACCTGGGTTCGATTCCCAGAGTTGGTCTTTTTAGGGTTCCGTAGGCAACTAGAAACCCTTATAGTTTCGCCATGTCTGTCTGTCTGTCTGTCCGTCCGCGGCTAAGCTCAGAGACTGTTAGTACTAAAAAGCTGTAATTTGGCATGAATATACATATCAGTCATGTCAACAAAGTGGTAAAATAAAAAATAAAAAAATATTTTTTTTAGGGTACCTCCCATAGACGTAAAGTGGGGGTGATTTTTTTTTCTCGACTAACCCTATAGTGTTGGATATCGTTGGATAGATCTTTTAAAACCATTGGGGGGTTGCTAACATGATTTTTGTATTCAGTGATCTGTTTGCGAAATATTTAACTTTAATGTGAAAATTTTCATTAAAATCGACCGTCCCCCTCCCTCTAAAATCTAAACTGTTGGGAGGAAAAATTTGAAAAAAAAACAGAATGGTAGTAAATATATTAAATTTACAAGGAAAATTATAGCGGCTAAGATTGCTTGGGAATTATTTGTAGTTGAGTAAATAGTAACCTAAGGTATAAAACATAACGTCACTACTTTGAAAAAGCTCGTATCTCAAATCAGCATGCAAACGAAACTGAACCTTGATAAGCGCGTAATAAAGTTCACTTAGCCAGATTATCGATTGTGAACTACGAGCTTTTTTCAAAGTATTGACGATACCTAAACTTGGAAGATTCCGTACACATACGAAATCCTTAGAAAAATATTACTTGATTTTTTCGCAATGGCTACGGAACCCTATCTTGGGCGTGTCCGACACGCTCTTGGCCGGTTTTTTTTCTGGATTTTTCTGTACATCCATGTTTCAGTTTGTATTTAGTATAAAAATATTAAGATTTCACGGGATGACCGTAAAAGTAAAAAAATTGGAGTTAAAAATAAAAAATATAAAAAGACTCCAAAAAACTAATCTTGATAAGATTTGCTTAAAGCTCATGACGAATTTAGGGAAGGTGTTTTAGGCACGTTGAAACAATAAATAATAGTTCCGAAGGAGTGTTGACGTTTCTCGTTGAGAACATGAAACATAGATGTCGCTAGGTGTCTCTGCGTTAAGAGGCTATTAAAAGACAAACTGAAAAATGTTGATATATGTATAGGGAAAATTCGTGTCTAAACTCCTGACTAGTGGTGGTGTAGGGGTTTAGCACGCAGCACGGAAAGCTGAGGACCTGGGTTCGATTCCCAGCGCTGATCTCTTTTTTGGGTTTTTTCTGTGTATCCATGTTTCAGTTTGTATTTAGTATAAAAATATTTTGTTTTGTACATGATTAATTATATTTATTACCTGAATTCTATACACAATAATTGGTTATTATGGTTATGTAAGATTAATTAGGTCTAGAATTGTAATAATTTAAGTAAGTAGTACCCGGGAGCGGCCGGCGCCCGGTGCAAGCGATGCTATCGGCGGCGGCCGCATCCATCACAGCTCGACGCGACTCGATTTCAAACTTCATTTAAAATGATTGATCGGAGAAAAATCAAACCGCTCCCTCCCGCGCCCCGCGCCCGCCCCGCCCGCGCCCCGCGCTCCGCGCCGCGGTTCATCCATCACGCGCCGCTGTCTTCGCGCTGCCGTCCAATTACTTAATCCCGGCAATTATCTCGCGGCTACAAATTAAACCGAAAACGTCTTAATATTTTCAGATGATCGAGATGCGGTTAAACGCCTGGATTAGCGCGGGCTGGCGCGCGGTGCTCAACCCTTCGATACCAGCTGCCAGCCCCGCCGTGCCGGGTCCCTTCGATACCAGGCTGCGAACTCAGTCGTTCCAAGTCCCTTTAGTAACCAATAGCTCTAAGTAATTGTACAGAAACGGGCGAGGGTCGGTCAAGGAATAAACCAACGGGTAAAAACATAAAAGACCGACCTAAGCACCCCCCAGTGCCCAGCGGGAGAATGCATGCTCCTCTCCCGGCCTTCCAGCAAATGGCTGAGGCAGGACACTGTACTGTGGGTAGATTAAGTCCCCTCCCTACCCCTCCCCTCCTCAAAATATAAAGCACACGTTTTTTGTATTAATAATCAATAGAGAAGGGGACTTGTGACCGGGTTTTTTAGTCCGTGCAAGTCGGACACTGTCTGGGCCCTCCATTCCCAGTTCGTCCGAAGGGATTTTTCCCGAGCACAAGTCACTCTCCCTACCCTAAAGTAAAAAAACAGCAAAGACTTCGCGTCTTTGGCCCCTCTGGCGACACATTAAAAAAAAAAGTCCCTATAGTACCAGGCCGCGACTCCCGCCATGCCAGATCCAATCGTTACCAGACCACTAGCCCCGCCGTGCCGAGAGTACGGTCGGCCAAGAAAGTGGTCTACCAGTTTTGACAAAACTTTCTGTGAGATCTAAATATCTGGCTTGTCTGTCTTAAGTCACTGTCATCATATCATTGCAAGGGATAATCGACCTCGTTGTATCATGCTTGACGTGCAAATGAACTTCAACCGTAGGGTAGTCGACCATAATATAATTTTTGTGCGACTACACCAGGCCGCGATCTCGGCGTGTCCCAGGCTACGAAACTCTCGGCCGGGTCGGACGCCTCCTCATCGCGAAGCCTCAATAATCGAACTACATTTCCATAAAGGGAGCATCGCAGCCGCGTTATGGTAATGGCACCGGCCGCCACTATAATTTGCAAACGACCCGCACTAAACTGTGGACCGAGTGCTCTCGTGTGAGGCGACGGCTTGGGTCGCCGCCGTCGGCAGAGCGTCGTCTTGCGGCCCGGAATATTCTTGAAACATCCTCTCCTACCTCTCATTTCGCGATCGGGATCGTGGGAGTGTTTCGATAGGCTATCTTTACGTCGCGTGCTCTCGCTGTAATAAGTCAAGCTGTCGAATGCGGGCAACATCGCTGCGCCGGGGGAGCCTCGGGCGCGCTTCCCGCGAGACATTCCTGGACTTTTTGTTAATGGCATTATAATTACGCGCCGAGAGGCGACGCGCCATCAAAAGTTCATTACGAGTGTCGCGGGCGGGGCACATTAGCTTTTGATTTATCATTTCATCTTGTACCGTTTTTAGACAACTTTCCCGAAAATTCGTATCAAGTGTGATTGTGCTCGCAAAGTTAAATATCTTGTTAAAAGTAATGCCAAGTTTCAAACTTATAATGCGGCAGCGAATCGACTGATACGATATGGAACTGCCGGTGCCTAATTAACAATGAAAAGCAGTGGAGTGAACCTGACGACGCGGGGCCAACACTGTCGTGGCACGGTCGTGGCGTGTTCGTGACGCTGTCGTGGTGCGGTCGTGGCGTGGCCGTGACACTGTCGTGTCGCGGTCGCGAGAGGCCGGGAAGTCAATTAGAGCGGCGCCGGCGCCCGGGGCCGCGCGGCCGCACCGCACCGTCTCAGCGTTTAATAAATAAATTCTTCGCCAGATTATATTAATTGCTCGCGAATAGATATTTAATAAGTACCTATTTGTTCCCATGTCCTTTTACAGAGTCGTGTTTCGCGTGGAATGTAATATGATCGAATATTACATATTTTCTGCTCGCGCCGACCGTTCTTGTTAGCGGTCGGTCCGAGCCAAATCCGGCGCGGGGCTCGGCTGCTTCTGCAATTATCATCGTTTCATTTTCTGTCACAGTATTCGGCGCTGACAACCTAATGCAATAACGTCATCAAAGGAAATCATGCTAACGGGTTTGAGTTCGCCGGCGGAGTCTGGCGGGAGCCGCTGCGAGCGCGCTCGCACGTACATCCTGCACTCGACCTCTTTAACCATGCACCACAACTATTGCTTACTTTTAGCTTTTCAGAACACTTCTAAGTTTAAAGTAATTTGCTATTCGTTCAAATAACGCCTTGTTAGCGCCCTAATTAGGAGGTTCAAATAAAAATAGTAGCATAGTTAGTTTCAGTATTAGGTATGAATTTAAAATCAGCTGTCATCATGTTTGTGGTAAGGTACGAGTACAAGGAACTTGCCTATGACTTATTGCGACGAGGCAAAAGAGGAAAAGTTGACGAGGATCGCTACTTTCACTGTTCTCACGTGCCAATAGAAACGGTCGGACGGGCCGGAACAATGCGCCCGCCGTGTTTCGCCGGGGCCGGACTTTCGAGGCGGGACCATCCTTACATTCGCGACGCTCGAAATGCTTCAGTGAAACTTTTCAGTAAACCACAGACACTCATCGCAGGCCGCTTTTGACGCTGTTATTTTAAAACATACAACGTTTCGAAGCCGTCAGGTACGTATCGGTGTCGACGAGGAGCGAGCGGCGGCGGGCGGCCAGAGCTTCAAAGCGGCGGCCGCGCACCGGACCGGCACTAATGCCGCCTCGCCCGCGTGCCGGCTGCCGCCTCGCAGACCGTCTCCGCACCGCGTCAGTCAACGTTCATGCCCGTTTCCCGCGGGCTCCCCGCGACCAGCGCCGACGCATCGCCTCGTAGCAGTAAATAAACAACTTCAATGACTCGCTCGCGACTATAAATAGACAATTTAAGTGCAGCCATAAATCAGGCCGCATCGAACCCGGGCCCGCGGCCTCTTCCTGCCGCCGCCCGCCGCCCGCCGCCTGCTCGCTCGCGCGGAAACATCCCTCCGCCGGCTGGAGCGCCACACGGCCACACGGCCGGCCCTGCTACACGGTACGTACCGTGATAATCAATAGCACGCTTAGTCAGTTCGCGAACGTTATCGGCGACATGAGCTTGTATGGGGGCGGAGGGCGGCTTCTCCGGAGACGGCCCGGGGTTCCAGGAGCGCACACGCGGCCAGCACCAGCCGATGCTCAGTACTGCGTGTGACAGTACGCGTAGAGTCAACCGTGACGAATACTCCGATGTACAATATTATAACACAACTCAATCAGACGATCTGGTATTTTCAAGTTGAGGCGCCTATTACAAGACTTTTTGTAATTTCCTGTTCGTCTAGTATCGCATCTTGAAGTTAGCGCGATGTCGGTGTCGACGCGTGGCTCGTGCACCTCGCCTGCAAACGCCTGGCCTCGGCTAAAGGCTCTGTCTGGGATGATTTTGAACGATATCTCAATTCCGGAATTGATACCCTCAATAGTTCCGATATTGATAAATTTGTGTCAGACCAAAATACATATTTACGGTTTCTCAGCTTTCGATATGGCAGGGTTCTTCGACATAATAAAAGCCGTGTCTGATAGAAGTAGAGGCGTACATTTGTCAACTGCTTGAACTGCTT
The DNA here is from genome assembly GCA_947563465.1 of Archips xylosteana. Lineage (NCBI taxonomy): Eukaryota > Metazoa > Arthropoda > Insecta > Lepidoptera > Tortricidae > Archips > Archips xylosteana. Next base: position 21,349,073 of record OX387357.1, read on the forward strand.
CGTGATTTCGTGTATTCGAGCAACGAGGGCCCAAAGTTAGTGTTTTCACGCTTTACTTTTGAAACAAAAAACGAAGCACACTCCATGTAACATATTTATGAGCACCATCTTTCGAAAACATTTTGCTCTCGAATAACATTGTACATCTGTTTTGAAAAAAAATCGACTGCTTAAAAGTATTTTCTTATTTAACCCCAAAAGTGGTCCCCATGTTAAAAAGTCATTTATTTACATTACACGTCCGTCTTTGGGTCACCGACTTATTGAGTACCAAATTTCAACTCAAATTCAATAGAAAGTTTTGAAAACATATAAGTATTTAGTGTCGTAACTAACTGCGTGTTTCCTGTGTAATTCCCGCTCCCAAGGGAATAATGGGACAATAAATATATGTATGCATAGGTATATCACTCTCCCAACTGAGACAAACCTAATGACACCTAACACTTTTAAATCTATCGAGCCGTTAAGGCTGCACGTGCCAAAGAATAAATATGTAATACGTTCATACATACATAAATACATTCGCTTGAAAACATAACTCTCCTTCGGGCGGGAATCAAGTAAAATAGAAACAAAACAATGGATGTGTTTTAGTTTAATTTCCGTTTAATGAAAAAACTCGACCTCTGCTGTTCGCCGAATGAAGATAATATTTTCTTATGTTATGATATTATTTGCTAATGCTGTTTTGATTTAACCGAGTAGGGAAAATGTGTAATGTGTAATGTGATGTGATGAGAGTGGTACTAAACTAAACTTGTACTAAACACTCATAAGTACACTCATTTTTGAAAAAACATAAAATTTAAATAAAGTAACATGCATGGCTAACACCCACAGCAGGCCAATTGTCTAACTCCCTCGCAATCGCCATTGCGTTCATCTTGACAATTCTTGTATAAGCTGACAATTGGTATCGGAAACAGCCAGCTGTCACAGCTATACAAAAAATGTAATTTCATTCCGATACCGTGTGTAAAAAAGTTACACAATTACCCTTCAAGTTATAAACTATGTATGTATATTATTATTATGTGTGCCAAATTTCATCAGAATCCGTCTAACCGTTTTAGCGTGAAAGAGTAATAATATTAGTAAGATTAGTAACATAAGATAAACATTTCAATCAAAAAGTTGAACCAAAATAGCTTTACATAAGAATATTACCTTAAATAGGTACCTGCAAGAAAAATAATGTAATTTGCATTACACTGTTGCAAAGCTCATTGACCATTTCAGACTCGTTTGCTTTGCAGCCTCGTAGTGTAATGCAACCTGCACTAATGTTTTCTCAGGTCTGAACCGGGTTAACTCTTACGGGGTACTCTCTAGTTACTCTCTAGTTACGGGGTAACCCAGTAACTAGAATAAGCAGAACGTGTGTCTACACGGGACGGACAAACAATTAGGTCACTGGTAAGGTATGACTAGTACTAATTGTTTCAGTCGAAATTACTTGTTATAATGTTACTAGGGGTATAAAAATAGCCTACGACCTATTCTCAGACCTACCAAATATGGAGAAAAAAAAAAACATAAAAATCGGTCAAGCCGTCTTGGAGGAATTCGATAACAAACACCTTGACACGAGATTTTTATATAATATTACATAGAAGATCATTGAAAAACGTTTAAACTGATTTATTTAGATGAAAAATGATGATTTAGTTTATTGACCTTAAATCCTAACTTTTAATGACGGACATACAGCTCTAGATCGACCCGAGAATTCCCAGTTTTGTGATTTTTGAATTGATTTCAAAATAATTTAGAGTTCTTATTTCATTTAAAAATGTTAGACGGTCGGATAGCCTAGTTGTTAGAGAACCTGACTACGAAGCTTGAGGTCCCGGGTTCGATTCCCGGTCGGGGCAGATATTTGTGTGAAAAATACAAATGTTTGTGTTCGAGTCTTGGATGTTTAATATGTATTTAAGTATGTATTTATCTATATAAGTATGTTTGTCCGTTGTCTAGTACCCATAGTACAAGCTTTGCTTAGTTTGGGACTAGGTCAATTGGTGTGAATTGTCCCTGGATATTTATTTATTTATTTATGTCTTCTCCGCACAGTGCATTAGACATTTATTTGCATTTTATTAAGTAAATATATTGGGACTTACGAAATTAAGTGCCGGAAAAGGACATAGGATAGTTTTATCCTGGAAAATGATTAGGAGACGAAGTGGCGGGCAACAGCTGATAAGTTAAATTAGATAGAAAACACACTTGAAAATTGCGTGTGACCTTTAGTGAAAAGAATGAACAATCAATTTAGTATGAAAAGTTCTTCCTTTATTTATTCTCTATCGTCTCTATTGGGCAGCGCGGTAGTGAGGTGAGCGTGAAAATGCACGTGGCGTGCGCTATCATACTTTGGCCCCTAGGCGTAACATCTGCCTGAAGAAAATCATATTTAGGTAGTTACCTACTGTGTTCTATCCCACACTAATTTGACATTGACTTGCTGCCGAGTTATAACTTTATCTTCCCCGGTAACTGCCTAGGCCTGCCTTGACTCACATTAGCGAAACTTGGTGTTTGGAATAGCGAAGTAAATAGTTTTAATACACTAACATGGAATTACGCAAGATTACGCCTGAATCAATCAATTTAGTTGACGACACTCAGACCCAGGTGCGCTGCCTTCTCAGCTCAAATTAACCTGCTAGCTAACTAAATAGATTCAGGCGCTTGATGTAAAGATACTGAAGGAACTTTAATATTAGTTCACGGATAGTCAAGTCAATTTGTTCAACGACAATTGTTGTGTGGTTAGAGTTGTGTTTTAGTACCTAACTTTTCATCCTCTACGTTTTTACTATAAACAGGTTAATTTTGTTTGGTATCTTCAGAACTACAGAACCGATTCTGAAAATTCTTTTTGACATAGATAACTCCACTACCCCTGATAAACATAGGCTACATCTTATTCCGAAACATGTCGGATTTGCGAGTAACGGCGGCTTTTAAGGAAGAGGCAGGAGAAAGAGAAAGCTTGTCGATGCGGAGCCTGGTCGTGCGACACGACGCCGCGCGCCCAGCGACCATCGCGCTACCGGCTCACGAGAGGTGATGAGATCGCGGTAGTGGAATGCCGGTGTAGACGGTTTCGGAGTTAACGAAAGACGATACGGTCGCAATCATTAAACACGTGAGAACTCGACATCTTTACCTTTAAATAACTTTCAGCGATGACACAAACTGTCTCGAATTCGGATCGTGACAAAGTTTAAAACTAGCAAAAGCTGTCGGATGAGCCGCAGCCGCGAGGATCGGGCCCTGCGGCGTCGCGCACTGCACTCGCGGCGCACGTGGTCTCGTGTCGGTCGCGCGGGGGTCGCGCGCGGCGCGGGGTCGCGGCGCGGAGCGGAGCGCGACTGCCGCCGCCGCCGCACAGCCGCCGCCGCGCGCCTGCGCCGCACGTGGCCGCTACATTAACTTGTTGTGCGGCCCGAGATCTGCCACGCTCCGATCGCCCTGTTCGCCTTTATCTTCGAAACTTAAAAAGCCCGATTGGCGAATCAGACTCGCGCATCGCCCGTTCTGTAACATACATTTGGTACCTACCTGACCTGCTCAAAGTTATGAACTGCGAAACGTTGCTTTGACGAAAAGATACCTAACTCAGTCTGAGAGACGAACTTTTGTTTACAGTCAATAAAGTTTTTGCTAAACAAATATTTTATTTTTAATACAAGCCTTTTTACTTTTTGCCCCTGATTACCAAAACACTCATCAAAACTAATCAAACGAGCCCAAACTTGATGCGGTCATGTCGTTTTATTACTGAGTTCCTATGGCCACCCTACAGCTTCATCATCAGATCAGCTCCATGTCATATTAATATTGCGTTGTCATCAAATATAACATGCATGCTAAATTTCAGCTCAATCAGTTGAAGATATCTATAGGTAGTATTATTTATTTTATTAGCAGTACGGCTGCTCACCGAATCTAAGATTATTTTTAAAAGCGAAAAAGTTTTTCGGGTGCGCCGGTGGGATTCGAACCCACGTCTCCTGGGTATACGCCCCAACGGGTGTTCTACCAATTGAACCACGTCGCATCCAACCGACTCCCCCGAAATTCCTAATCGCTTACATACGCCAACAGTGGCGTGTGGTAACATCCATCGCAACTATTAGAAGCTACGACTCCTACGTTCCAAATTACATTGGAAATGCGTAAGAAATGATGTACCACATCTAATATCTATGTTAGACTCGACGTAACCGATCGAGCGACAAATTCAAAGTTATTTGGTTATACTGCGTACTAGTAGTTGTCGTGGCGCTTTTTTGCCCGTTGTCGCGCGAAATATCTTTCGATTTAATGCTCGAGCGATGTTGCAGTGCGGCCGCTTCCACGACGGGTTTTACTTTTGATTACTGGTCAGTTTGCAACATAGTGTCTAATCATGCGATTCAAACCAGAACACTACATAATATTAGAATACTACAACCCATTTATAACAGGCTTATGTTAGATTTACGGTGAAGAAACCGGCACACACTAAGAAAAAATCAATGATGTGTGTAAAGTTCCCTATCCACACTGCATCTAACGGATTAAGAGAATCTATGAGGAGGCGAGTGCCCTAAAATGGGACGTATACATATAAGTATAGGCTGGAATGATGAACAGACATAGTCCAAATCAGTACCACCATCGCATGAAAGGTGTTTTTGGTGTAATGATATCGCTGTCGCGTCGTCACCGTTTCACTATTATTGCGGCCTCAAAATACGAGTATATTTTTTCCTAAACAAAGTAAATAAGAACAAATAATTGTGTGCCTATGGATGGAAACGTCTGACAATAAATGATTTTTATTTTTTTATTTTTTTTTATTTAAATAAAATCGGCTAAAAACTTTGATGGAAAAAGTCCCCGAGGTGCGACCTTGCGCAAGGAATGACCAAGGAATATCATTTTATTCTTAAGCGTATCACACACAGCGCAGATGCGGTAAGATATCTGTATCTGAACGCATATCTGTCAATATCGCTCCCTATACAATTCAATGGAGGACCACACACAGCGCAGATGCGTGCGTTAAGATTTTATCTGCGTATCTGTGAGCATATCGACATAATATCGACAGATGTGAAGATTTTATCTGCAGATAAATACAGGTGGTTACGCAGAGGCACACTTTCATCATCATCATCATCATCCCAGTCTATATACGTCCCACTGCAGGGCACAGGCTTCCTCTCAGAATAAGAGGGTTTGGGTCGTAGTTCCCACGCGGGCCCAGTGCGGATTGGGAACTTCAGTGTATAAAATAAATATAAAAATTACGTACTACTTAAGCAAACAACAAGTCAGTGTTGCGTAGAAATGCATTTTCGCATTTTTTTACATTTTGACGTGAAGAGTATTATAAAGTGTAACGCGCTTTTATTAAAAATTCATTGCAGCATATCTATCTTTCAAAGGGCCGGCAACGCACCTGTGATACCCTTAATGTTGCGGGTGTCCATGTGTGGCGGTGATTGCTCCCCATCAGGTGACCCTCATGCTCGTTTTCGCCCTTTAATATAAAAAAAACCACCCTGTATAAGCAATCCGCATCACAAAACACGTCTACTCGGCTCCGAAATTATAGAGTGAATGTATCACCTCGCATCTGCGCTGTGTGTGATACCTGTAGACGGATAAGTTTTTATACGCAGATAAAATCTTACCGCATCTGCGCTGTGTGTGACATGCTTTATCTTTTAAAACGTTATTTTATAAACTTGCTGATATTTTAAAGTAAACTGTTATTAATCTAACAAAGTAATAAAACTACCTTTTACTCATTAGATAACGTACTTTCGATATCAGTTTAAAGTTTTTTTTTATATTATCTAACTATAATTCTTACGGAAGAATGTATGGGCATGCACACGTAACGATTATCCTGTATAGACTGGAATGATGATGATGATGACGATTTGCTGCGACCGCTCCTGCAGGCAATCCATAGTGGTTTTTTTTATCTTTGAACGTGTACCGCTTTCGCCTGATAGTGTTGGGCGACGCTGCAAGCGCGAAGTAAACGAGAAGCACGACCATGAAGACAAGCATCCTCTGTTCGCGGCTCGTGGCCTTCGCGGGCGCTCGCGGCACTGGTCTGGCTGGATCCCTGCCCGCGCATTGGATAAACATGCAGTTCGAAAATACCAATTCAATAAACTAAGAACGATAATAAACGAACTGGACCTTAAGAAACCAAATTAGACTAATTTGCCACGTACATTTAATGAGAGGATTTAAAAAAAAACCCGCCAAGTGCGAGTTGGACTCGTGCACGAAGGGTTCCGTACAATTATCTATAAAAATCACGTTTGTTGTATGGGAGCCCCCCTTAAATATTTTTTTTTTATTTTAATTTAATGATTTATTTTTTTAGTCAATATATAATAAAATATTCTGTGAATATTTCAAGTGTCTACCTGTTGCCGTTATCAATATTGAGCAAAAACGAGCAAAAAAATCATGTTTGTTGTACAAGAGCCCCCTTAAATATTTATTTTATCCCATTTTTAGTATTTGTTGATAACAACGGCAACCGAAATACATCATCTGTGAAAATTTCAACTCTCTAGCTATCACGGTTCCCGAGATACAGCCTGGTGACAGAGGGACGGACGGGCGGACTCTTTGGGTACGGAACCCTAAAAACCTATAAAAAGTTTTTTTAACTATTTTGTTAATGTTCCAAATTCCACACAAAACAATTGGAGGAAAAGTAGTCCACGGTTAGCTAAATTCGCGAAATTGGCCGGATTTTTCAGAATATAACGCTATTTTTCGAGTAATTAAAGCATACAAATCCAAAAATCTTATTAATTAAGATGGCTAAGATGAATGAAATATATATCAAAAGATGTGAGAAAATATTACCTACTCGATAAAAACCATTAAAACTGGAAAATAAGCGAACATTAGTTAAAAATTAGGAAAAACGTGTTACACTCGCCGCACTCGTCACACTCCTCTCTTTAAAGTTCCCTTTCGTCGTACCAACTACGCCCAGAACTCAACACTAACTAGGGTTGTACACACTTATAATAAGTCCTTTAAGGATGTGGACCCATTTGTCACTTCGAGGAATAAATTCAAGGTTTCCATTGTGAGAGAAATTTCCTGGTAATACAATGCACACACGCACGCACATACGCACACACACGCACGCACATTCACACACACACTCACACACACACACGCACACACAAACATGCTTAGTGTATTATAGCAACACTTATTACTTTTTTTTTATTATTTTTCTCGTTATCTCATATTAGGTAAGTATGTTCTTACAGGTTTTTTATTCTTTCTTTCTTATTGTTATAGTCGGGAACATCACATGCGCTCCCTGGGCGTCAACATATCTATACACTTCTATGCCATGAACCATAAGGTTGATGATTGCATGTATTTGACGCGTTGGGTGTGTGGATGTTTGTGCTTTCGACTGTACGTTTGCTCCTACTCAGGTTTATAAAATTATATCATTAGGGGTGTTCTGTTATTGGCCTTAAGAATCACTCTGTAATTTAGGATAAACTTGATTGTACCTCTGTTGAACACCTAAATAAATAAATAAATACCTACCGACCGAGGTGATGTAGCTAAGCGTTTGACCGGTGGGTGGGAGAGGTGGCCCCGGATACTAGGGCTACCTACCTATACTGAATGTCCGAACGAAAACCCAATGTATACATATGTATGTCACTTACACGACAAGAAAGGCTAAATAATAGATAAATATTTAAAAACAAAAAGTTTTTATGACTTGAATATTTAATCGTACAAATATTATGCACACGAAAGTTAGTTTGGATGGACATTTTGTAACTCTTTCACGGCAACACGGTCTGACGTAATGTGATGAAATTTTGTGTACAGAAAGTTTATAACCTGTTTTAAAGTACGTGATACTTTTTATTCCGAAAAATTGCGTAGTTCCCGCGGGATAACACGAAACAAAACCTTTCGAAGACAAATTCCGGAGCAATAGCTAGTAAAAATCCTAACTAGTAAAAATCCTAACCAGTGAAATACAACTAAGACACAAAATTTATTGAATCAGGGAGTACTTTGCGGAAGTCCATATTAATGAACTAAATCAACTACTTACTAATTACTTCAAATAATAATTACCTCCTAATTACTTGTTAATAACTTTACTTTTATGGGAGAGCAAAGTAATTGTTTCAGTTCATTAGAGACATAATTTTTAGAAATTAACTTTTGGAATTACTTTTTTTTTATAGCTATGGTAAATGAAATTTATATTAAAAGACGTGAAAAAATAATATATTCCAACTGAAAATCAAAATAAACGCAAAATATGCAAATTTTGGTCAAAAATTGAGAAAAACATGTTAAATACCTACCGACCGAGGTGATGTAGCTAAGCATTTGACCGGAGGGTGGGAGAGGTGAGCCCGTATGCTAGGGCTGCCTGCGGATACAACGCTGCCCATTTAGTGTCCGGACGGAAGCCCCATTGATAAAACACTATTGTTTATTTATGGATCCCAAAAGTACTCAAATTTTTTATTCTTTAATATTCATCTATACATATAAAATCCTTTGTCCTGACTGACTGACGGATCAACGCACAGCCTAAACCGCTGATCGTAGAGACCTGAAACTTGGAGGGTGTGTTCTTTGTATGACGTAGGCATCCGATAAGAAAGGATTTTTCGTAGTTCTACTCCTAAGGGGGTAAAAAAGAGGGCAAAGTTTGTATGGGACAACGTGATTACTTCAAATTTTGCACAAACATTCTTTAACAGAATTGATGGAAGCGACATAAACGGCTGTATCTTTTGATTGCGTTAGCTTAGAAGTTTTATTTTTTTTCACAGCTCTAAGGGGAAGTAGACTTGAGTGTTTGATGTAAATTTCAGCTTGATACCTTCACGCGTTCCTGTGAAAAAGGGTCTTGACAGATGGACGGATGGACGGACAACAAAGTGATCTTATAAGGATTCCGTTTTTTCCTTTTGAGGTATGGAACCCTAATGAAGAAAAATCTAACAGTCTAAATGAAACTTTACCTTTTAGAACGTAACTTTTTGAAACCTAACTTTTTAGAAACTGATTTTTTAGAACCTAAGTTTTCAGAGCCTAACTTTTTAGAACCTAACATTTCTGAACCCAACTTTTCAGAAACTAACTTTTTAGAAACTAATTTTTTTGAACCTAACTTTTCAGAACCTAACATCTTAGAACCTAACATTTCTGAAACTAACTTATTAGAACCTAACGATTTAGAACCTAACTTTTCACACCTACCATTTCTGAACCTCACTTTTGAGAAACTAACTTTTTAAAATCAAACTTTAGAAACTATTTTTTTAGAACCTAAATTTTCAGGACCAAACTTTTTAGAACCTAACTTTTCACACCTAAAATTTCTGAACCTAACTTTTCAGAACCCAACTTTTTAGAACCTAACATTTCTGAACCTAACTTTTTGCAGCCTAACATTTTAGTTGAGAACCTAAACTTTGAGAAACGAACTTTTAAGGATCAGTCTTATCAAAACATTTTGCATGATAACTTTTCTGAACCTAACTTTTCAGAACCTAACTTATTAGAACCTAACTTTTCAAACCTAAATTTCTGAACCTACTGTTCAGAACCTAACTTTTTAGAAACTATTTTTTTTAGAACCTAACTTTTCTGAATCTAACTTTTCAAACCTAACTTTTTACAAACTTTTTTTTTAGAACCTTACTTTTCGAACCTAACTTTTCAGAACCTAACCTAACCTACCTATAAAATACAACTTTTAGAAAGATTTTATTTTTGAGAGACCTAACTTTTCGTAATCTAATTTAAGTCCGGTGCTCACTGACGGCATACCACGGCATGGCACGGCAGGTTATCTACAGAGATTAAAAAAAAGAAAAAAAAAATGATTCCAAAAATGATGACGCTGATGGATTTAAAGGTTGGGTTTCATTAAGGGCTGGGGCTCACTGGCATTTCACAGGATTTTTTTTTTTTTTTTTTTTTTATTACTATGAAGTTATTTTGAATAGGTTTTTTAGGTTCTGAAAAGTTAGGTTCGAAAAGTAAGGTTCTAAAAAAAAAGTTTGTAAAAAGTTAGGTTTGAAAAGTTAGATTCAGAAAAGATAGGTTCTAAAAAAAAATAGTTTCTAAAAGTTAGGTTCTGAACAGTAGGTTCAGAAATTTAGGTTTGAAAAGTTAGGTTCAGAAAAGTTATCATGCAAAATGTTTTGATAAGACTGATCCTTAAAAGTTCGTTTCTCAAAGTTTAGGTTCTCAACTAAAATGTTAGGCTGCAAAAGTTAGGTTCAGAAATGTTAGGTTCTAAAAAGTTGGGTTCTGAAAAGTTAGGTTCAGAAATTTTAGGTGTGAAAAGTTAGGTTAGGTTAGGTTAGGTTAGGTTAGGTTAGGTTGGGGTGCGATGTCGGAAACCTCCTCGAGTGCCTGGGCGTTACCACTCCCTTCTGTCCGAGGCGGCGAGGCCTCATGGGGTGGGGAAGGGTAACGCCTGGGACGGTGCACCCTGGGCAACAACGGTAAGCTAATGTATTTGTACATTATCTTACCGGTGGCTAATATCCGACTTGGGGGGGGGGGGGGTGTGTCAGCAATCTCCATATGTGCCTGGTCGGTATTGGATCATACCGCCTGGGCTGCACGACCGTTACGGTTCTCCCCTGTTAACCCTGGTGGTTAAGGGGGAGAAGAGTAGCGGATGGGTCCATGACCTGTGGCAATTGACTGACATACTGGGGGGTAGGAGTGGTGAGGTGAACCCTCAACTAGTTGCGGGGGATCCGAGCCAGCGGGCCCATCCGTGGGTCCGCAGTGAGGGCGGCGTCTCGCCCTTGGGCGGACGCCTTTGACGGAGGCGAACCTTAGCGAAGTACCTGTCCTTTGGGCAGGGAAAGCGAGGGTGAGCCCATCGGGCGGAGGGCGTAAGCCCAGTGATGCCGGGGCGACGTAGCCCTTTTAAGGGCTGTGGTCGCCGGACGTGACGACTGACTTCTTCGACGTGACTGGGGTGGGGGGGTGTTGGTCTGGCAAGGGGAGCCCAAAGGCAGAGGGCCACCGGGTGAACCCTGCCAGCCAACGGGCCTGCGGGCCCAAGAGGGCGGCGTCGAGCCTTCGGGCCGACGCCTTTTGACGGAGGCGAGCCTGAGCGAAGTACCTGTCCTTTGGGCAGGGAAAGCGAGGGTGAGCCCATCGGGCGGAGGGCGTAAGCCCAGTGATGCCGGGGCGACGCAGCCCTTTTAAGGGCTGTGGTCGCCGGACGTGACGACTGACTTCTTCGACGTGACTGGGGTGGGGGGGTGTTGGTCTGGCGGGGGGAGCCCAAAGGCAGAGGGCCACCGGGTGAACCCTGCCAGCCAACGGGCCTGCGGGCCCAAGAGGGCGGCGTCGAGCCTTCGGGCCGACGCCTTTTGACGGAGGCGAGCCTGAGCGAAGTACCTGTCCTTTGGGCAGGGAAAGCGAGGGTGAGCCCATCGGGCGGAGGGCGTAAGCCCAGTGATGCCGGGGCGACGCAGCCCTTTTAAGGGCTGTGGTCGCCGGACGTGACGACTGACTCTTCGACGTGACTGGGGTGGGGGGTGTTGGTCTGGCGGGGGGAGCCCAAAGGCAGAGGGCCACCGGGTGAACCCTGCCAGCCAACGGGCCTGCGGGCCCTAGAGGGTGGCGTCGAGCCTTCGGGCCGACGCCTTTTGACGGAGGCGAGCCTGAGCGAAGTACCTGTCCTTTGGGCAGGGAAAGCGAGGGTGAGCCCATCGGGCGGAGGGCGTAAGCCCAGTGATGCCGGGGCGACGCAGCCCTTTTAAGGGCTGTGGTCGCCGGACGTGACGACTGACTTCTTCGACGTGACTGGGGTGGGGGGGTGTTGGTCTGGCGGGGGGAGCCCAAAGGCAGAGGGCCACCGGGTGAACCCTGCCAGCCAACGGGCCTGCGGGCCCAAGAGGGCGGCGTCGAGCCTTCGGGCCGACGCCTTTTGACGGAGGCAAGCCTGAGCGAAGTACCTGTCCTTTGGGCAGGGAAAGCGAGGGTGAGCCCATCGGGCGGAGGGCGTAAGCCCAGTGATGCCGGGGCGACGCAGCCCTTTTAAGGGCTGTGGTCGCCGGACGTGACGACTGACTTCTTCGACGTGACTGGGGTGGGGGGTGTTGGTCTGGCGGGGGGAGCCCAAAGGCAGAGGGCCACCGGGTGAACCCTGCCAGCCAACGGGCCTGCGGGCCCAAGAGGGCGGCGTCGAGCCTTCGGGCCGACGCCTTTTTGACGGAGGCGAACCCGAACTTAGTACCTGCTCTGCCACGGCGGACAGGGAAAGGCGAGGGGGAGCCTGGTGGCGGAGGCGACCGTGCCCTCGATTCCGCTCTGCTTTCAGTGCGGGACATGAGGGCGCGGAAGCTAACGTGTGGGCACGTAACCCCGGCTTGCCGGAAACGTGGGCATCTGCGGAAGCCACGAGGAGTAAACCTCTTTAAACAATCCTTCACCAGCGGGGGAGGCCGGGGAGTGCCGAGCCCGCATTGCACGGTGTCGACAGAGGAGCCCCATCCCGGGGCGGCCAGTGGGCGTTGCGGTGACTCCTTATGCTCCCGTGGCGTTCACAATGGCAAACGAGGGAATCCGTGTGGTTTTTAGTGGGTATGCCTGGTGAGAGGAGAGCCCCACATACCTCCGTTTCCCCGAACGGTGACGATGCATAAGGTGCATTTTCCACACCAAAAAAAAAAAAAAAAAAAAAAAAAAAAAGGTTAGGTTAGGTTCCACGGGGGTGCGATGTCGGAAACCTCCTCGAGTGCCCGGGCGTTACCACTCCCTTCTATCCGAGGCGTAGGCCTCATGGGGTGGGGAAGGGTAACGCCTGGGACGGTGCACCCTGGGCAACAACGGTAAGATAATGTATTCGTACATTATCTTACCGGTGGCTAATATCCGACTGGGGGGGATATGTATATATGTATTATATGGGCCATGTATCTATGATATGTATGTATTTTGAGAGGACGGGCGTAAGGTAGCTGACGGGAAGCTGCTCTGCAACCTTGAACTGAGTAAGTAGCCCCGCCGTGCTGGTCACACGGCCTGGGCTACCGAAAGGTTCTCCGCTCTGCAACAGGCCTCGATGCGACTTACGCCCTATATAGGGAGGGATAGCATAGGAGGGACAGGCGTTCGGTTGCCAATAGTGCACGCTCTGCAACCTTGGACCTAGTAAGTAGCCCCGCCGTACTCGCCACACGGCCTGGGCTACCGAAAACTCCACCGCTCTGCAACCTGCTGAGGCGCCAAACGCCTTATGGGGAGGGTTAGCTTTTGGGGTTTTTAGAGGGATCGAGTGATGGAGGTGAGCCTAAGCCTAGTACCTGCTCTGTGGCCCGAGCAGGGAAAGGTGAGGGGGAGCCTCAGGGCGGAAGCAACCGTGCCCTCGGTACCACTCTGCTTTCAGAGTAGGACATGAGGGCGCGGGAGCTAACGTGAGGGCACGTAAACCCGGCTTGCCCGGGAACGTGGGCGTCTGCGGAAGCCACGAGGAGTAAACCTCTTTAAACAATCCTTCACCAGCGGGGGAGGCCGGGGAGTGCCGAGCCCGCATTGCACGGTGTCGACAGAGGAGCCCCATCCCGGGGCGGCCAGTGGGCGTTGCGGTGACACATTTTGCTCCCGTGGCGTTCACAATGGCAAACGAGGGAATCCGTGTGGTTTTTAGTGGGTAGGCCCCCCTTGGGGAGAGCCCCACATACCTCCGTTTCCCCGAACGGTGACGATGCATAAGGTGCATTTTCCACACCAAAAAAAAAAAAAAAAAAAAAAAAGGTTAGGTTCCACGGACCTGGGGTGCGATGTCGGAAACCTCCTCGAGTGCCCGGGCGTTACCACTCCCTTCTATCCGAGGCGTAGGCCTCATGGGGTGGGGAAGGGTAACGCTTGGGACGGTGCACCCTGGGCAACAACGGTAAGCTAATGTATTCGTACATTATCTTACCGGTGGCTAATATCCGACTTGGGGGGGAGGGGGTTCGGTCAGCAATCTCCACATGTGTCTGGGCCAAGCACGTCAGCAAGTGCATGGTCTGGGCTGCACGACCGTTACGGTTCTCCCCTGTTAACCCTGGTGGTTAAGGGGGAGAAGAGTAGCGGTTGGGCCCATGGCCTGTGGGGATTTGCTGACACACTGGGGGGGAGGGGGGTCAGCGACCACCACATGTGCCTGGGCGTTAGGAAGCATTACTACCGTCTGGGCTGCACGACCGTTACGGTTCTCCCCTGTTAACCCTGGTGGTTAAGGGGGAGAAGAGTAGCGGTTGGGCCCATGGCCTGTGGGGGTTTGCTGACACACTGGGGGGGAGGGGGCCGGCAATTTCCACATGTGCTCGGGCGGTAGTAGCAAAACATGCTACCGTCTGGGCTTCACGACCGTTACGGTTCTCCCCTGTTAACCTTGGTGGTTAAGGGGGAGAAGAGTAGCGGTTGGGCCCATGGCCTGTGGGGGTCTGCCGGCACACCGGGGGGGAGGGGTAGCGGGCCCATTAGTGGGCCCGCTTTTGAGGACAGCGCTTCGCCCTCGGGCGGGCGCATTTGACGTCGGCGAACCCGAACTGAGTACCTTCTCTGCCACGGCGGACAGGGAAAGGCGAGGGGGAGCCTGGTGGGCGGAAGCGACCGTGCCCTCGGTACCGCTCTGCTTTCAGAGTGGGACATGAGGGCGCGGGAGCTAACGTGAGGGCACGTAACCCCGGCTTGCCGGGAACGTGGGCATCTGCGGAAGCCACGAGGAGTAAACCTCTTTAAACAATCCTTCACCAGCGGGGGAGGCCGGGGAGTGCCGAGCCCGCATTGCACGGTGTCGACAGAGGAGCCCCATCCCGGGGCGGCCAGTTGGCGTTGCGGTGACTCCTTGTGCTCCCGTGGCGTTCACAATGGCAAACGAGGGAATCCGTGTGGTTTTTAGTGGGTAGGCCCGTAGAGGAGAGCCCCACATACCTCCCTTTCCCCGAACGGAGACGATGCATAAGGTGCATTTTCCACACCAAAAAAAAAAAAAAAAAAAAAAAAAAGGTTCCACGGACCTGCTTAGTTGTCTAAGTGGGCGGAGAGGTGTACTCCGACGTGGCGCGTCCCCGGGTGGTGGATAGGGGAATGCCTGCCTCGCGGTGGGTAGGGGCAATAGCTCCCGCGAACCAAACACTGGGGGGGAACTGGGAAATCGGGTGGGTGTCGGGCGCGCGCTCCTCCGCGGCTGCCTCTGCTGGGCCCTATTTTCAGGCGTGAAAACTCTTGGCCTTTGGGCCTGGCTGGGACTGCTTTGGGGGCGAGCGCGTCAGACAGCCACCTGATTTGGGAGGGTGGGGTTTAAAGGGAGGGGCAGCTTTGGCTGCAGTTGGGGAATGGCCTTCCTAACCGAAGGCCCTTGTGGAGAAGCCCACGCCACTTCTCCTTCCGTAGCCTGCAGATCCAATTCAACGACCCCAGTCGTGGCGTTAATGGGGTATGTCTTGGATACTGTGGAGCGGAGGGCTTGCCTTAATTGGCCGGCCCGTGAGAAGGAAACTCTATAACACCCGACAGTGAAGTCGTTAAAACCTGTGGATACCTGGCGACCTCCACAGTAAGTAGCCGCACTACCGGAATGGACGTCACCCGGTAGTGCAAAACCTTCGTTCCATTCTCGTGGGTACAAAAATGAGTTGTAAAAAAAACCCCCCCCCCCCCCAACAACAAAACTTTTTGCCTTCCAAAGGAAGCGGCGTGTCTCATGTCGCAACCGGAGGAAGAGGCGGAGAGGGCCATTGTCCGAGCTACGGACACGGCGTACTCAAAGAAGGAGAGAGGGCAGCCGTCCAGCCTAAGCATGGCGCTGGAGACGGAGCTGCCAGATACAAGAGATGAAGCAGGCGATAGTGGTGCTCCAGAGAACAAGGGCGATGAAGAAGGGAGATGCAGCCCAGTGCTGGTCACTTCTAGAAGAGGCTCCCACATTGAGAGTGGGAGCCCGCGGAAGGAAGCGGACACGGTGGAGGCCAAGTTCAAGGTCCCTGTACCTTATGGGTCTCAGATTCAGGCTGGAGCTCTTTGCCTGGAATATCCCAAGCCTCACAGACCACAAGTCACAGAGAGGAAGAAAGGGGGGAAAGAGGAGGTTCGTCCCCCCGACAGTCGAGATCGGAGTCCGGTTTACTCCGTTCACTGCTCGGACTGTTCCGACTCAGAGGACAATGAAGGGCAGATGATAACAGAAACGGAGTTGCCGGAGATTTTCATCGATGAAGCCCCACTATCGAGGTCACACTCTGGCTCAATCGACCTGACTGAGTCCCCCGGAGAAAGAGAGGCAGACGCGCGATCTCTGAAGAACCCGTTAGGCTCGGGGTTCGCCCTTAGATTCCCTTCTGGGACTTCTAAAAAGCGGCTCCACAGGGAAAGCTACGCTGAGGAGGCAGTACCAGCCGTAGCCCCTAAGGTGGGCTCCGCGCTGAGAGGTCGCAGTAAGCGCCCGATGGGTGCCCACAGTTACCCCAAGACGACAAGGGAACAGCTGGCTGGGGGCTATGAGACCGAGGGGGAGGAGACTGGTGAGGTGGATGCTGACCCTATATACCAGCCAACCTACCGGAAGATAGTGGTCTCGGAGATGACCGAGAGGCTGTCGGACAGTGAGGTCCACAGTGCCCCACCCGCTAAAACAGTGGAGGCTCTTGCTGCGGAGGCTCTACTGAACGTGGCCAAAATCCAAGGCCAGGTCAAAAAGTGTGGTCACATAAAGGGCACTGTATGGGGTGAAATAAACCATGCCGCACAAGGGGTGATTGATGCAGTGGAAGGGCTACGCACGATCACTCCGAAGGAGGAGCAGCGCAGACTCCGCGCTGACAACGCTCGGCTTTCGAGGGAGCTAGACCTGATACGCGCGGAGTTGCGTGCCTTTAAGAAGGCTTACTCGGAGTCCCAGAAGAGCTTGGCTGTGGTCCCAAGAGAAACCCAACTGAGCTCCTTGGAGGAGGTTCTCAAGGAGACAATGGAGGGGATGAGGCGCGACCTCCAAATATCTCTGGGCGGGATGTTAAACGCCCGCCTAGGGGAGCTGGAGTCACGACTCCCGCCAGAACCGGTCCTAAGACCCCCGCTCGCGGCTGACAGGCGCCAAGAGCCCCCGCCTCGCCCAAGGGCCCAGCCGAACCCGGCTGCAGGGGCCATTCACAACCCTCAGCCCCGGTCAGAGCCGATCGTCCCTATCCCCCAGCCCCGAACGAGAAAGGGGGCCGAGGGTTCTTTGAAGAATGGGCCTCAAAAAAGGCCAACGCCGAAACCTGGACCTCAAGTCCAGGGACAACCAGAGGCTGGTCCAAGCAGGCAAGAGCCTATGGCCCCCGAGAACGAGGAGACCACCCCGTGGTCCCAGGTCCTCCGAAGAAAGAGGCGAAGGAAGAAGCGGAAGGGGAACGCTCCCTCCCAGCTGCCCGAGACGCCCAAGGCCCCCGCCGCACGTGCTAAGGCACTCCCGCCGAAGACGAAGCCGGCCAGAGTCGTGGTCCCCCGCACTGCAGCGATAGTGATATCTTCGCGGGAGGGGGCAACCAACATTATCGAGGTCTTGGCGAAAGCAAAAGCCGCCATCAGCTTGGCAGACTTTGGCTTGGAGTCAGTCAAAGTCAGGACGACTATGACTGGCTCCAGAATGTTAGAGGTGGGCGGAGAGCAGCCTGAAAAATCCGCGGACCTCCTAGCGGTAAGGCTGCGGGAGGTAATTGGGGACCTTGCGGAGATCTCGCGGCCCACAAAGCTCGTGGACCTAAAGATCTCAGGTCTAAACGAGTTGGTGGGGCCCGAGGAACTCGCTGCCGCGATGGCGAGGATGGGGCGCCTCCGAACAAATAAAGGTCGGGGCCGTAAGGGTGAGCACCTGGGGCCAGGGCTCAGCCCTGGTGATGTGCCCAGCTGTGGCCGCGAAGGCCATCGTCACCGCCGGGAAGATCCCGGTGGGGTGGACGGTGGTCACAGTCAAGCCAGTGGAGGCCCTGCCCATGCGGTGCTTCAAATGCATGGCGCTGGGCCACACCAGAGCCCTCTGCCCATCGGAGGCGGAATATCGCTCTAAATGCTTTCGATGCGGCGCTGAGGGCCATCTGGCAGCGACTTGCGAAGCGGTGCCTAAGTGCGCCGTCTGCGCGAAGGCTGGTCGTCCAGACGGCCACAGAATGGGGGGATCAAACTGTACCCCCCCAACGGTTAGGGGAAGGGTCCCATCGGCCAGGCCCCCCCCTGAACGTGGCCAGAAGGCCAGAGAGGAGCTCAATATGCAGGTGTTTTAATGCCAGTACACCCATATTACGAGCTCCTCCAGGGGAATGTTAACCACTCCGCGCGCGCACAGGACCTTTTCATCCAGGTCCTTGCGGAGTGGCGCATAGACGTGGCAGTGGTCGCCGAGCCATATTACTATTATTATTATTTTATTTATTCATTAGATAACAATAGATCCATAATTTTGTTAGTAGACAACTTACAAGCTAAGTTAGTTTCAAATAAACAATTCAATAAAATAAAATAAGGCGAAAATAGGATTAAGATCACAATTAATTATAATTCGTCACTTCATTCTTCAGATACATTTACATAGGTAGTGCCTTTAGCCTACACGAGGAATTTCGCACGTTAAGAGAATCGAATTTGCAATCGATTCCCGGTTTAATTTTTTTTTTTTTTTTTTTTTTTTTTTTTTTTTTCTACCCGCCTTGCCGCTTTCCAGTGCCGGTCAGACTGTCGCCTCATTCCTTTCTTGCGCGAGGCAGCGTTCGCACGTGCCCAAGTAAAAGAAGTTTATTACAAGTTATACCTACCTAAGTTCTTGCATCATAGTCACTATGCCGAAAAGGAAAAACGAAGAAAAAATCAAGCGTTACCAACGCAAGATTCGTAAAATGGAGCAAGAGCAGCGAAAATATAACCGAATTATTTATTCGTCGTCAGAAGATTCGGATCATAATTCAGGTTAGTAAATTTACTTTTATACCTGTGAAATCGAAGTTGCTCAATCCTTGAACCTGGAGGTTGACCGTGTGTCATCACGAAGGTAGTCTTATCGCCTGGAGGTTAACCGTGTGTTAACACGAAGGTAGTTTGAAATTACGATAATATCGTAATTTCACCGAGACAACTTATATGCCTGAAGGTGGATCGAGTATCCTCACGAAGGCAAGTTATTACTTTACGCACCATAAAGTTGTGGTTCAACCAAAAGTAATGCAATCATTACCGATATTATTTTACGTGGTTTTTTCTTTTAAAACTACCCTCAATAACTTCCGTTATTGTTTCATTTTAGACGAAAAAAATCTGCACAACTCCGACTCAGAGCTCCAGGATGCCGATCCGGTCTCTGTTGATAAAAATGAAGAGCCCAAAAATGATAGCGACCATGAACAGGTCTCAGTCCCGGATTTGGATCCGGAAACACTTACCGCCCTCGGTGAGGTGACGGAAGAGACGCCTAAGTTTGGTCCGAAGATTCATGAAAAATTATCATTACTGTGGTTACCCATTCTTCGCAAGGGATTGAACAAAGAAGCAAAAGAGAAACTGGTCAAGGAGTATCCTGTGCCAGAAAACTGCACTTTATTACAAGCGCCAAAACTTAACCCCGAGATTTCGGCCGCTGTCCCTGAGGGTACGCGTACTCGAGATAAAAGAGTCGAAACCGTACAACAGCAATTGGGCCAGGGAATATCCGCCCTGAATAAGGGCCTGGAACTCCTTCTAGACGATGGCAAGGACAGGCTTCAAGCAATTAAATATCTCAGCGATAGCTGTAGACTACTTTGTGATCTACACTTCATAGAAACGGAGGCTAGAAAGAAGTTTGTCACTCCAGGATTAGACAAGTCTTTTCTAAATATTATGCAAGAAGTTGACCGAGACGAAACGCTTTTCGGTAACAAGCTTTCTGAAAAAATTAAAGCTACAAAGGTAATCGAAAAGCACGGATTACAGATCAAAAAACCTGCTGTGAATCAAAAACCACCATCTACTTCATATCAGCCGTCGACAAGTCGCTCACGTCCCCAGGGAAACTGGAGGGCCCCTTCTCGCTTCCTGACGAACAGGGGGGGGAGGGGCGGACAAAGGAATACTGCTCCGAGAGGAGGAAGAGCTCCGACAGGCCACTCTGTTCCAACGAGGCCTCCGCCGCAGAACAAGCAGCGTGCCACAACAGCTCAGCAATAGAGGTACACGCTGGAAGAATTCAATATTTTTATAATTGTTGGCTACAAATTACTAATAATACTCAAATACTAAATTGGATCTCAAAAGGTTATAAAATACCGTTTTGTAAGAAAGTCAGACAGGTTTTCATGCCACGAAATTCCGTTCCCACTAGTGAACAAACAGATATGTTACAATGTATAGAAAAATTGTTAGACCTCGGTGCTATTACTTCTTGTCATAAGTCAAAAAACGATTTCGTCTCTAGCATTTTTCTGGCCCCTAAGGCCAATGGGGCAAAGAGATTTATTTTAAATCTCAAGACTTTAAATAAATTTATATCAACTTCCCATTTCAAAATGGAGGACCATAGGACAGCAGCTAGACTCGTACCTCAGTCTGGTTTTATGGCAAATATTGACCTAAAAGAAGCTTACCTCTTAGTTCCTATTGCAAAAGAGCATCATAAGTACCTACGTTTTGAATATAATCAAAGTTACTATGAATTTAAAGCCATGCCTTATGGGTTATCGGTTGCTCCCTGGGTATTCACAAAATTAATGAGAGAAGTCATTAACCATCTTCGTCAGGAAGGCTACAGGTCAGTTATCTATCTCGATGACATTTTATGCATCGGTGACTCTTATGAAGAATGTGCTAACAATGTCAAAAAAACTCTAGACTTGCTAAAATGTTTAGGTTTTGTTATTAATTATGAAAAAAGCAACCTAGAACCAAGACAGGTTTGTAGGTTCTTAGGCTTCGTATTTAATACCATCGATATGACCCTTAGCCTTCCTGATGAAAAACGACAAGGTATAATGAAGTTTCTTAAGAAATTCTCGAAACTCCCTAAATGTTCCATTAGGGAATTGTCACAATTGATCGGCGTTTTAACGGCGGCTTGCCCAGCAGTTCGATATGGCTGGATATACACCAAAACTCTCGAACGTCAAAAATTTTTAGCCCTCCAAAAGTACAATGACAATTTTGAAGCAAAAATCAAGCTTTCGAATGTTATCTTACCTGATCTAAATTGGTGGGAAGAAAACATAATGTCAACTTACAATATACTAAGACAAGACAAAAAGTTCGTTTTGGAAATATATACTGACGCATCGAAAACTGGATGGGGCGCCGCCTGTAACGGGAAACGCGCTAATGGGGGATGGAAAGATGAAGAATTATCTTTCCACATTAATTACCTTGAATTACTCGCGGTTTTCTTAGGGTTAAAAAGTTTCGCTAATAAACATCAAAATTGCTCTATTTTACTAAGAGTGGACAATACAACTGCCTTATGCTATATAAATCGCATGGGGGGAATCCGTTTCCCACATTTAAATGACTTGACAAAAACCATTTGGCAGTGGTGCGAAAGGCGTAACATCTTTATATACGCGTCATATATTAATACACATGATAATATCGAAGCAGACGAAGAATCGCGAAAAATAAATGCAGATACGGAATGGGAACTTTCCGATTGGGCATTTCAAATTATAGTTCAAACGTTGGGAAAACCCCAAATTGATTTGTTCGCTTCTCGCGTCAATGCCAAATGCATTCGATACATTTCATGGAAACCGGACCCCGATGCACTGACAGTGGATGCATTCACAGTTAGTTGGAATTTTTCATTCTTCTACGCATTTCCCCCGTTCGCTCTCATACTAAAATGTTTACGCAAAATAATTGAAGACAAAGCCACTGGCATTCTAGTCTTCCCCTATTGGCCTAGCCAAGCTTGGTTCCCATTGCTGAAAAGAATGCTTATCTCAGATATTATTTTCTTTGAACCTAATCGGGACCTTCTGCGTTCACGTTTCAGATTACGTCACCGGTTACACACCAGCCTTACCCTGGGGGCCGCGACGCTCTCAGGACAGCATTTACAAAGCTAAATACCCCGAGTGTAGCATTAGACCTAATGTTAGCATCCATTTCGGAAAATACTATGAAACAATATTCTTCGACGTACAGGTTGTGGTGGCAGTTTTGTGTAGAAAAAAATATAAATACCTTTGAAGCCCCGTTATCCGCAGTTATAGCCTTCTTAGTAGAATCATATAATAACGGATCATCGTACGGAACAATCAATAGTCATCGCTCTGCCCTATCATTACTCCTCGGGAATAACATAGGATCAGACGAAAGAATAAAACGCTTACTTAAAGGTATTTATAGACAAAAGCCATCCCGTCCCAAATATACCACCACCTGGGACCCAAAAACCGTATTAGATTGTATATCCAAATGGTACCCAAACAGTAATTTGGATTTGGCCAAACTTACAAAAAAGCTATCAATTCTATTGGCTTTATGCACATCCCATCGCGTACAAACGTTCTCTTTGATCAAAATCAGTAATATCAGTAAGTCCCCGTCAGGTATAAAGATAATAATATCAGACATGATAAAGACCTCTGGTCCCAACCGAGAACAGCCAGTATTATTCCTACCATATTTCATGGAAAATCTTAGTATTTGCCCAGCAAGTACTCTTGATGATTACTTAACAGCAACATCGGGTTTGCGACCCGAGGGCACAGACAGTCTCCTAGTTACCCATAAAAAACCCCATAAAAAGGCATCGCCAGGAACTATAAGCAGGTGGATAAAACAGACTCTGGCGGAGTGCGGCGTTGACGTAAAAGTATTCAGTGCACACAGCACGCGTCACGCCTCCACTTCAGCGGCGGCCTCCGCCGGAGTCTGCCTTGACACCATAAGGAAAACAGCCGGGTGGTCCACCACATCCCTGACGTTTGCCAGATTTTATAACCGTCCAGTAGCGGACGAGGGATTATTTGCTCGGTCTGTCTGTGCGATCTCGAGTACTAATTAAAAGTTAACAGAATAATAATAAGATCATTATTTAGTTGGTATGCAAGTACAATAATTTCGTTCTGTTCCGAATTATGATTAATTTATGTTTTTCTTTTCAAAAATGGTACCCTATCAGGGTAACATAATATGTACTATTGTAATTATTAATGTAATTAAAAAAGGAGAATAATTATATACAAAATAAATGTATGTTTTCTACTAATGATTATTAATGTTTTATTAGCACAAAACATTTCGGAATTAAGGATAAAAATGTCTCTAAACATCTACCTATGTAAATGTATCTGAAGAATGAAGTGACGAATTATAATATAAGATCAAACGAACTTCTTGAAGTGAAGTTCGATCATTATTATAAGAGTCACTTCATTCGAAGATACAGGGTTCCCACCCACCCAAAAACCCAGCCTAAAAAGTAGAAAACTAAGATATCTCTGAACAAGAATGAGGCGACAGTCTGACCGGCACTGGAAAGCGGCAGAAAAAAAAAAAAAAAAAAAAAAAAAAAAAAAAATTAAACCGGGAATCGATTGCAAATTCGATTCTCTTAACGTGCGAAATTCCTCGTGTAGGCTAAAGGCACTACCTATGTAAATGTATCTTCGAATGAAGTGACTCTTATAATAATGATCGAACTTCACTTCAAGAAGTTCGTTTGATCTTATATTATCAGTAAAAATTAAATTCAATGTCCAAACGAAATAAATTAAATTAAGTAAATTAAAAGACAAATACACAAACATTTTAATTAAACAACATTAATCAAATTCCATGTCACAAAATACTAGGTACATGTTTATAATAAATAATAGTGATCACATTACATATTACATTTCCATCATGAGACAGTTAAGGTGTTCAAGTATGGGAGAGTCAGGCCTGCATACAAACGTTTGCAGAATGCTGTTGGAGCTGTTCCGCATTCTGCTCACCAGTGAGGCGGCTCTCTTGCGCATGATGGCATGGAACCCATCCGTGCGAGCCTCCGCAAACATCTGTGATGCACTGCAGAAACGGGGCAGCCCCAACAGCGCTCGGAAACTATTATTATATTGAACCCTCAGGGCACCAAGCGCTTTCCGAGTACAGTCAAACCACAGGCTGCTCGTGTAAAAGCTCTGGCAGTACGCTTTGAATAATGTAATCTTAACTTGCTCAGAGCATCGAGCAAACCTGCGGGCTAACATGTTACTCCGTACCGCCAGCGCCCGACGTTCTCTCTCAATGTCGCAGTCATCCCTAAGGTCGTCAGCAAGAAAGTGACCGAGATACTTAAATTTGTACACTCTCGACAACGGGACTCCGTTAAGTACAATCTTGGGTACATTTTCAGGCACCTTTTCCGGTCTCTTGCCGGCGGCCCTAAAGATGACGTATTCACTTTTTTTGACATTGTAACATAACCCGTGACTAGTCGCATATGATTCGCATATATTTAAAAGAGTTCTCAGTGCCTTAACCGATGGGCTCAGCAACACCATGTCATCCGCATAACTGATATTGTTAACACACACACCATCCACGTGGCATCCTACATGTGTGTTGCTGAGCTCACGAATAAGCCCGTCCACATACAGGTTAAAAAGTTTAGGTGAGGACAGACCTCCCTGCCTCACCCCGCACTCCAACCCGTACGAGTCCGAGAGGGCACTCGCCCACCTAACTCTATTTCTCTGATTCGCGTACCAGTACTGGAATATACTAATCAGCTCAACCGGCATGTCTTTATCCCTCATTTTCTGCCACAGAACATCATAAGAGACCAAGTCGAACGCTTTCGAGAGGTCCAAGAAACAAGCGTAAACTATAGTGCTGCGCTCAGTGTAGTACCGGACAGCATGCTTAAGGCTCAGTATGGCAGTTTCCGTCGAGAGTCCAGGTCTAAAACCGAATTGTCCGTCATGGAAATGTAAATAGTTGTCAAGCTGAGCGTTAAGCAAGCTATCCAACACTTTAGCGAGAACATTCGCCAGAGAGATCGGTCTATAATTCAATTTGTCAGCTATATCTCCGGTTTTGTTTTTTACTATAGGTACCACAATGGTACTCATCAGTTCATTTGGTAAGTATGCATGGCTAAGACAAAGTGTGTAGAACATTGACAGAACTCTCGGCAAATGAACCCCCGCATACCTAAGATGTTCGATGCTAAGACAGTCATCGCCAGGAGATTTGCCCTTGGTCATATTTTGGATCACCATCGCAACTTGCTTAGCTGTGAAACTAATCGATGTCCTATCGTGCCTAGTCTCCGCATCGACCCCCAAACACGCGGGTCCCAAAGGTGATTTGACTGTAAAATGTTCCCTGAAAATCGCAGCAATATCCCGAGACTCACTAACGCCGTCAACGCTCACGGGTAAGCCAGGCTTCAAATTGAGTCTATTTGTAGCCTTCCAAAATTGACCAAAGTTATATTACGTCTCCCCCCAGCAAAACTGGGTCGGGGACTCGGAAGGCTTGGTGGCTGTCGTGGTGCCGGCTGCCGGCTCCCAAGGCTTAACCCTTAAGGAAAGGGGAGCCGGCTACGTGGCGGCCACCTGGGGAGAGGTAGTCGTCATCGGAGTCTACTTCTCCCCAAACAGGCCCTTCAGGGAGTTTGAACGCTTCCTGGCGGGCCTGGAGCCGGTTGTGCAGAGGGCTGTAACACTTCTACCCAGGGCTTATCAGAAATGAATGAAAAACCCTGAAGTAATTAGCGTTCGTATTTATAGCTACCTAACACTTCAATAATTGGCCAAAATAAATGTGATCGTCTAGTTTTAAAAATAGGACCCTCTATTACGTTGTGTTGTGTTATAAAATACCTAAGTGGATAAATCAAGATAGTTCAGAGTTAAGTGATGATAGTTATTAATATTAGAATATCCTGCCAAATGCTAAATGAATCATCATTCCAATTGCAGCGCTGCCCTCCGACTTCAGAACAAAATGTCTACTTATAAATTGATAAGTTTTTGGCCCTACCCTAAAAAACCCCCTACCTCAAAAAGGCCTTTCAATGAACGCCAACTTGTGTATTTCATATTAAATAGGCTGTGTTATAGCCAAACTTACACAATTTAACACTCATTCTGGATGGGGAATGACCGCGACCCAAAATATATCAGTGTCCTTTTATACCAGGTCAATCATTCATCCATACAGAGACATAAAAAAAATGCAATTCATGCAAATTATGCTTATTTAAATAACGCTTGCAATTACGCTTCCCTACTTCGAAAGCTGCCGCGGATGTCTGTGTCAAAGAGCTAGAGGGTGTTGACGAGTTGTACAAGGTGATCTGAATACCATTTAAATGAATATGATAAGTACTTTTTCTGTGAACTCCTGCAAAGGATACAGCTTTAAAACTAGTCTTCACACAAGACGCAGACGGTCATGGGTCGAAAAGCCAAAGACGATGTACCTCAGAGACACTAGTAAAAATCATAAACACCCAAATGACTCAGGGCTTGTGTGTGTACCTAGTGTGTGTGAAGAACCCAAATTAATGAGTTCTAGTGTGTGTCGTATTGCTGTCCGGTATATCCAGGAGCTAGTCTCAGCCAAATAACCTTCTAGCATGTGTGTTAGCTAGTGTGTGTGTGAATTAATTAAAATGTGGTGTGTACCTAGTGTGTGTGTTGTGTGATGTTGTGCAGTGTAAGAGAAAAGTGTGTGTATTGTGTAAAAGTAATACCTACTAAGACCTCTAGATTGACACAGACTAGAATCAAATAAGCAATACTGCGCGTGACACAGTAATCCAGTGAAATGCCAGGTTGAGTGAAAGTGATGTAGAATAATGATTGAGATAATACACTCTTCCCTTTACTCCACCGAAATCACAGTGACACCTTAAAATTAGATGTATTTAATGCACTCAAACATGCTCTCAATCATACAAAATATTAGTAAAATAAGATGAAACGAAGCTCTGCTTTTGACTTTGTGTCAAAACACGCCGAAAACGAAAACAACCGGCGAATAACTATAAAATAGCCTAATCAAATAAAACTATACCTAATAACTTTAGAAAACCTGTATTAAAGGAAGAAATGGAATAACCAGCCGTCCGCTCGTAGTATCTATAAACCTACTTACTATTGTCAGCCTACAACCTATAAACCAAGTTAAATTAGCTAAAATACCTAGCAATACTAGTCGATCGCTCGCCCCTACTATCTGAATAATAAAAACACCTTATTAAATTAAGTGAATTAAACAATAAGTTTTAATCAAATGAGTTTAAGTTATATTTAGTTTAATTTAAGTTTTTATAGTTTGTTTAATAGAGAATAACCTAGAGTTATAATGGAAGAAAATTTAGTCAAGTCTTATTTTAATTTTATAGCACTAATAAAAAATATATATATCCTAAAACTTAGCTGCCGTTAGTATGTTCAATCCTGCTGCGTCTCAGGTATTGCGAGATCGAGAAATCTCGACCTGCCTCACGAATACGAAAGTCTAGTCCCACAAAATAATCACTACACTACGCACTATATTTTTAATAAGTCGACGTATTAATACGATCGAAATCGGACTTCGCTCTCGTATATTTTATCGTTTTAATTTGAATGAATAAAAATCACAAACACTAACTTTATGCTATGAATCTATTTTTAGACGCATATGTGTATAAAAACACGTTAGCGTTTCGCGTCCCTGAATCCAACTAACCCAAAACAAAGCTCTCCCTGCCCTATCCCTTCTACACAGCCTATATAAAAAAATCACTACGTCTTTGGATTTCGAAAATATTCCACAAACTCATAAATCTATAACTTTATTAGCCCACTTGAGCCAAAATTTAACACGGCCGGTCTCACGCACTTGAAGACATAAATCGTCACACTTAAAATCAAAATTCTGGGACCTTTCAGAACACTTGAAAACTATGCAATAAATCTAGGTTCTTTACGATGTTATTTTTTTTATGCGTCAACAAGGCAAGTAAATATATTTTTATATAGGTGCGTTATGTATATATATATATATATATATATATATATATATATATATATATAAATTTATAATACTGTTATCACGCTTGGATAGCGTCGGTTACAGAACGCCCCTAAGATGACGAAGTATTTTGCATTTGAAGAATGTAAAAATATTGAGGAATCTTGAATAGGATTTACTGAAATAATTAATACTCGTCCTATTAACATAAATATTCATTTACTTTAGTGTCAAATTATATCCTAGTTTTATTATCGCTTCGCTAGTAAGTAATGACATTCCTACTTTACACATTAGGTCTTATGTTATGTCCTAATATTTCCAACACTTGTCATACCTACTAAAGTCTAGTAAGTAATAATAGTGCCCGCCTTAGGTTTTGAAATAAAGCAACCTTATGTATTTAAGCCAGTCATACATACATACTCACTTTAATACGGTAATTCCCTAGTTCATCTCACCAAACAAGGTCATACATGACATACATGAATACTTCTAAACCAACAAAAATTATAATTATGAAGCGCAATTCTAGTGTTTACTTATTCCTAATTATAACTCAATGTTGTATTGTCTTGCCAAAACCAAATCAAATCACACATACATACTTTAATTTCTGGGAACCTTCTTGTATACATTAAATAATGTATCTAAATCAAGATTCATTAATTATTGTCAAAGTCTTCCTATCCTTCATACAACTCAAAATGTAATGTTAGTACTAATTAACACCATGGCAATCAAAAGAAATTTTGATTGATTTAAAACTATGCATTTGCCCTGTGATAAACTTAATTTCTATCATTAAACATATTTTACAACAAACATACCATACACACTTAATAAAAAAAATATGTACCGTAATCAAAGCATAAAAAAATGCGTTACTAACATAAATAATAATAATTATATTGGTAGCAGAGAAGCAAAAGATAGGTATGCTACTCATTGATGTGAACCACTCACAATGCAACGCGGGCATTATTTAATAGTATTATTATATCGCGCCAAAGTACGTATTTAAAAATTCGAACATACTATTCAAATTTAAACGAACTAATGATTATCGTAGTAATAAATACCTAAGAAATAATCTAGCATGAAATAAACTTATGGCTAATAAACATTTGCTTCAAGTAAAACAGTACGGGAATCGAACCCGCTTGTACTGAGATGTACACTTAATATAGCTTATGTTTATCTAATCATCATTTCTTTATTATGATCATCATCATCATTTCAGTCATGTAATACGTCCACTGCTGGACATAAGCCTCCCTTATTAATACAAAATAATTAGAATTGGAATCGTTTACATCTAATAAACGCTCGACGTCATAATAATCCTTTACCAAAATGTACGCCCCTTGCTCTATCGTCAATACAAATTATACGCCCCTTATTCTATTGCTTATTAGTATAAAGGCTATTAAAGTTTCTCTAGCAACAGAAATATTCTTTATAATACCGGTAAGAAATACATAATGTGATACAAAAAAAATTATACTCATTCATCACTAATTATCCATGGAAATCGAATCCGCGAAGAAGATTTTTGGATAAACCTAACTCCAACTAAGTATACTTAAAACTACTTTACGCCCCTTGACCATGAAATTTAAATTTCACACCTAAAATCGCATTAACGCAATAACTTTTAAAAAAAATAACGCCGGACTCAAACCAACGTTCTTGTGTTACAATCAATTATTCTAATGTATACATTTTTACGACAGAAAAAAACAGACCAAAATAGTCGCAACTATAGGTGTTAAGTAGAGCATATCAAGTTCAATAAAATTATCAAAGAGGTCGAACCCATACTTAGGATTTCACTTATCTATGTAATTAATACACATGGTTTGTATAAGCAGTTACAACAAATGTACACGGGAATCGAACCCATGAATAACATTGATTACTAACTTATTTTCACGCTAGTCAATAAGCAGGTAATTAACTAAAATGGGCTAGAAATTCACGCCCCTAAATATATTATCTCTTGATTATAATCCAATACGACCCAATTCTAATGCAGTTCCTTAATAAATTAGTGTTTACTTAACCCCATCTATCGATATTTGGCACCTTTTGATACCTTTCTCATAAACATTTAGATGAAACTGTCGTAGGGATCGAACCTACGGACGTGGGATTATCTTATTTTATAATTGTGGCGAAATTTTAACCCGTTATAACGTATTCACATAAGTTATTGTGGGAGTCGAACCCACAAACAGGCAAGGCTTTACGTATAAATTCCACCAAATACCAGACAGTAAACTAGTTAAAAATCTTAGACATTTTTTTTTTTATACAATACATACCTTATAAGAATTGTAAGTTCATACTAACATGTAGTAACCCGAATTCTTTAATTAAGTATTTGAACAATAATAGTCCAAATTTTAATGACTTAAAATCCTACGGTCACGGCATCAACTGTAACACTTCTACCCAGGGCTTATCAGAAATGAATGAAAAACCCTGAAGTAATTAGCGTTCGTATTTATAGCTACCTAACACTTCAATAATTGGCCAAAATAAATGTGATCGTCTAGTTTTAAAAATAGGACCCTCTATTACGTTGTGTTGTGTTATAAAATACCTAAGTGGATAAATCAAGATAGTTCAGAGTTAAGTGATGATAGTTATTAATATTAGAATATCCTGCCAAATGCTAAATGAATCATCATTCCAATTGCAGCGCTGCCCTCCGACTTCAGAACAAAATGTCTACTTATAAATTGATAAGTTTTTGGCCCTACCCTAAAAAACCCCCTACCTCAAAAAGGCCTTTCAATGAACGCCAACTTGTGTATTTCATATTAAATAGGCTGTGTTATAGCCAAACTTACACAATTTAACACTCATTCTGGATGGGGAATGACCGCGACCCAAAATATATCAGTGTCCTTTTATACCAGGTCAATCATTCATCCATACAGAGACATAAAAAAAATGCAATTCATGCAAATTATGCTTATTTAAATAACGCTTGCAATTACGCTTCCCTACTTCGAAAGCTGCCGCGGATGTCTGTGTCAAAGAGCTAGAGGGTGTTGACGAGTTGTACAAGGTGATCTGAATACCATTTAAATGAATATGATAAGTACTTTTTCTGTGAACTCCTGCAAAGGATACAGCTTTAAAACTAGTCTTCACACAAGACGCAGACGGTCATGGGTCGAAAAGCCAAAGACGATGTACCTCAGAGACACTAGTAAAAATCATAAACACCCAAATGACTCAGGGCTTGTGTGTGTACCTAGTGTGTGTGAAGAACCCAAATTAATGAGTTCTAGTGTGTGTCGTATTGCTGTCCGGTATATCCAGGAGCTAGTCTCAGCCAAATAACCTTCTAGCATGTGTGTTAGCTAGTGTGTGTGTGAATTAATTAAAATGTGGTGTGTACCTAGTGTGTGTGTTGTGTGATGTTGTGCAGTGTAAGAGAAAAGTGTGTGTATTGTGTAAAAGTAATACCTACTAAGACCTCTAGATTGACACAGACTAGAATCAAATAAGCAATACTGCGCGTGACACAGTAATCCAGTGAAATGCCAGGTTGAGTGAAAGTGATGTAGAATAATGATTGAGATAATACACTCTTCCCTTTACTCCACCGAAATCACAGTGACACCTTAAAATTAGATGTATTTAATGCACTCAAACATGCTCTCAATCATACAAAATATTAGTAAAATAAGATGAAACGAAGCTCTGCTTTTGACTTTGTGTCAAAACACGCCGAAAACGAAAACAACCGGCGAATAACTATAAAATAGCCTAATCAAATAAAACTATACCTAATAACTTTAGAAAACCTGTATTAAAGGAAGAAATGGAATAACCAGCCGTCCGCTCGTAGTATCTATAAACCTACTTACTATTGTCAGCCTACAACCTATAAACCAAGTTAAATTAGCTAAAATACCTAGCAATACTAGTCGATCGCTCGCCCCTACTATCTGAATAATAAAAACACCTTATTAAATTAAGTGAATTAAACAATAAGTTTTAATCAAATGAGTTTAAGTTATATTTAGTTTAATTTAAGTTTTTATAGTTTGTTTAATAGAGAATAACCTAGAGTTATAATGGAAGAAAATTTAGTCAAGTCTTATTTTAATTTTATAGCACTAATAAAAAATATATATATCCTAAAACTTAGCTGCCGTTAGTATGTTCAATCCTGCTGCGTCTCAGGTATTGCGAGATCGAGAAATCTCGACCTGCCTCACGAATACGAAAGTCTAGTCCCACAAAATAATCACTACACTACGCACTATATTTTTAATAAGTCGACGTATTAATACGATCGAAATCGGACTTCGCTCTCGTATATTTTATCGTTTTAATTTGAATGAATAAAAATCACAAACACTAACTTTATGCTATGAATCTATTTTTAGACGCATATGTGTATAAAAACACGTTAGCGTTTCGCGTCCCTGAATCCAACTAACCCAAAACAAAGCTCTCCCTGCCCTATCCCTTCTACACAGCCTATATAAAAAAATCACTACGTCTTTGGATTTCGAAAATATTCCACAAACTCATAAATCTATAACTTTATTAGCCCACTTGAGCCAAAATTTAACACGGCCGGTCTCACGCACTTGAAGACATAAATCGTCACACTTAAAATCAAAATTCTGGGACCTTTCAGAACACTTGAAAACTATGCAATAAATCTAGGTTCTTTACGATGTTATTTTTTTTATGCGTCAACAAGGCAAGTAAATATATTTTTATATAGGTGCGTTATGTATATATATATATATATATATATATATATATATATATATATATAAATTTATAATACTGTTATCACGCTTGGATAGCGTCGGTTACAGGGCATCACCGGCTCAGGTGATATCCTGATGGGGGACCTCAATGCCAAGTGCGCGGCATGGGGGTGCCCCATCACAGATCAAAGGGGGGCGCTTCTGCGGGACTGGGCTGCAATGGCCGGCCTGGTTCTGCAGAACAAAGGGACCGCCAACACCTGCGTCCGATGGCAGGGTGGGTCGATAGTAGATGTCACGTTCACTACCCCTTCCATCGGTGCTCGAGTGGGCGATTGGCATGTCCTCGAGGAGGTGGAGACCCTGTCCGATCATGCCTACATCCGGTTCAGGGTCTCCAAAACGCCCCGCGGGCTCCCAGCCCGGGTGGCGGGTGGGCGAGGCGGGAATTTCCCCAAATGGGCAATCTCCCGCCTCGATCGGGATAAGGCGGAAGAGGCCGCCCTGGTCCAGGCGTGGTGTGTCGACCCCCCCGACAGCATGGGGATCGACGAGAGGGCTGTCAGGTTCCGCAAGGACCTGACAGCCATCTGCGACGCGGCGATGCCTAGGGCGCGCAAATGTGCGCCCAGGGCGAGCGCATACTGGTGGTCGCAGGACCTCGCGGACCTTAGAGCCGCAAGCGACGCAGCCCGCCGCGCCTTCACCCGGTGCCGTAGGCGACGCAGCCGGGTGCCGGGTGAAGAGGAACGGCTCCTCGCTGAGCTGCGGGCGGCGAAGGCCACCTTCAAGGTGGCCATAGCACAGGCCAAGGATACGGCGCACGCCGAATTCTTGGCCACGCTCGATGGAGACCCGTGGGGCCGCCCGTACCGAATGGTACGGGCAAAGCTGAAGGTGTCCCCCTCCACGGAAGACTTCGAGCCGGGGCTCCTCAGCGCGGTGGTGCAGGGCCTCTTCCCTACCAGCCCGCCCTTCGATCCACCGCGGATGGCGCCGCCAGAAGAGGAGCCCGCAGTCCCCGCTGACGTCCCCCCAGTGACGGGGGAGGAAATGGCGAGGGTGTTAGGCCGACTCAAAGGGTGCCGCAAGGCACCTGGGCCCGATGGCGTCCCGGGAAAGGTGCTTCCCATTGCGGCGAAGCACCTGGGGGACCGGCTCTGCGGCCTAATGGATCACTGCCTGGGCGCGGGGCAGTTTCCCCAAATTTGGAAGGAGGGCCGCCTGGTCCTCCTGCGGAAGGAGAGCAGGCCGATGGACTCTCCTTCCGGGTGGCGGCCGCTCGTCATGCTGGACGAGACCGGGAAGCTCCTCGAGAGAGTAATCGCTTCCCGGATCGCCCACCACCTGACGAGCGAAGGGCCGGATCTTGCGGGGAACCAGTTCGGGTTCCGGGTAGGGCGGTCCACGTTGGACGCACTATCCGCCCTGAAGGAGTTCACCGAAGATGCGGCCAGGAGGGGCCAGGGGGCCGTGGCGGTATCCCTCGATATCGCCAACGCCTTCGGGTCCCTCCCCTTCGGAGTGATAGAGGAGGCACTCCGGTATCACCGGGTGCCTCTCTACCTCCGGAGGGTTGTGGGGCACTACCTGACGGGGCGGGTAGTGCTCTACACGGGGAGGGGGGGAATTCGGATGGCCCAGCCGGTGACCAGTGGCGTTCCGCAGGGGTCCGTGCTAGGGCCCCTATTATGGAACGTCGGGTACGACTGGGTCATCCGCGTGAGGGTGCTGCCTCGGATGGCGGTGTTCTGCTACGCGGATGACACCCTCATCGCCATCCGGGGCGCCACCTTCGAAGAGGTGGCGAGGAGGGCGGAAGTGGGAGCCACCCTGGTGATCCAGCGCATAGAAGCGCTGGGTCTCAGGGTGTCCCTCCCGAAGACGGAGGCCCTCTGTTTCCGAGGGCCCCGGTGGAGGCTGCCGCGCGGAGCCGCCCTGCGCGTCAGTGGGGAGACCGTCGAGGTGAAGGCCTACATCAAGTATCTGGGCCTTACCCTCGACGGCAAATGGGAGTTCGGGGAGCACTTCCGCAGACTGGCTCCCCGACTCGTGGGCGCGGCGGGAGCTTTGGGCCGGCTCCTGCCCAATCTGGGCGGACCAAATGCCCCCTGCAGAAGGCTGTTCGCAGGGGTAATTCGCAGCATGGCCCTGTACGGGGCCCCAATATGGGCGAGTTCCCTCACTGCCACCACCAAAGCCCTTCTCAGAAAGCCCCAGAGGGTGATGGCAGTGAGGATGGCCCGGGCCTACCGGACGGTGGGCTGGGCGGCGGCTGGAGCCCTCGCAGCCTCCCCTCCGTGGGAGATCGAGGCGGTCGGTCTCGCCGAGGCCTACCGGGACAAAATGGAGCGCAGGGAGCGGGGGGACACCCTCGCTCCCAAGGAGTTGGCTCGGGCCAAAGAGGCCCAAAAGGAAGAGGTGCTGGAGCGCTGGGTGGATGAGCTTGCGCAGGCCGAATACGGCCTCCGCACGATCGCAGCCATCCGCCCGGTGCTCCAGGAATGGTGCGGAAGGGATCATGGGTCCCTCACCTTCCGCCTTGTGCAGGTGCTGTCCGGGCATGGCTGCTTCGGGCGGTACCTGCACAAGGTTGCCGGAAGGGAGGAGACGGCGTCGTGCCACGAGTGCGGCGCCGCCGAGGACACAGCCCAGCACACCTTGGAGGTGTGCAGCGCATGGAATGAGCGGCGCCGCACTCTGGCGGCGACGATTGGCGGCGACCTCTCGCTCCCCAGCGTCGTACGTGCGATGCTGGAGAGCGAGACGTCCTGGGAGGCCGTCACCTCCTTCTGCGAAGACGTGATATCGCAGAAGGAGGAGAGGGAGCGGGAACGCGAGAATGATCCCCTCGCGAACCCGCTCCGGCGCAGACGGACGGGAAGGAGGCGGCGACAGTTCGCTGCCAACCTCCCCTAGTGGTGCTAGCCGGCGGGGGATGGGGATCCCCTGTCGGCCGTAATAGCCCACACGTCTAGGGGGGGGACCAAGTATTCCGGTCCCCCCTCTCTTGGCGCGGGAGCCCCGGCATAGGCTGGGGCGGCCAGCGGATGCTGTGGTGGCTCTCAATTCTCCCATGGCATCCGCAAATGGCAAGAGAGGGAATACCGGTGGGTTTTTAGTGGGTATGCCTCCCCCCCTCCTTCCACTAGGGAAGGAGGTTACGGGGGTGGTGAGTCCCACATAACTTCCGCGCCGTCCCCACGGCGCGGTCGTATGCGTAACGCATTTTCCCACCGTAAAAAAAAAAAAAAAAAAAAAAAAAAAAAAAAAAGGTTAGGTTAGGTTAGGTTGGGGTGCGATGTCGGCAACCTCCTCGAGTGCCCGGGCGTTACCACTCCCTTCCGTCCGAGGCGTTGGCCTCATGGGGTGGGGAAGGGTAACGCCTGGGACGGTGCACCCTGGGCAACAACGGTTAATTAATTCCTTAGGGATTTAGTTAACCGTTGGCTAATATCCGACTGGGGGGGTGGGGGTCAGCAATCTCCACATGTGCCCGGGCCACCAGGCCTACGACTAGATGGTCTGGGCTGCACGACCGTTACGGTTCTCCCCTATTAACCCTGGTGGTTAAGGGGGAGAAGAGTAGCGGATGGGCCCATGGCCTGTGGCGATTGACTGACGGGGGGGGAGGGGGGTCAGCAGCTTCTACATGTGCCCGGGCGGTCGGAATAACGGCTTGCCGTCTGGGCTGCACGACCGTTACGGTTCTCCCCTGTTAACCCTGGTGGTTAAGGGGGAGAAGAGTAGCGGTTGGGCCCATGGCCTGTGGGAGTTTGCTGACACACTGGGGGGGAGGGGGTCGGCAATTGCTACATGTGCCCGGGCGGTATTTCTGGTTATCGTCTGAGCTGCACGACCGCTACGGTTCTCCCCTGTTAACCCTGGTGGTTAAGGGGGAGAAGAGTAGCGGATGGGTCCACGACCTGTGGCAATTTGCTGACATACTGGGGGGGTAGGGGTGGTGAGGTGAACCCGTAACTTGTTGCGGGGGATCCGAGCCAGCGGGCCCATTCGTGGGTCCGCAGAGAGGACGGCGTCTCGCCCTTGGGCGGACGCCTTTGACGTAGGCGATCCCGAACTCAGTACCTGCTCTGCCACGGCGGACAGGGAAAGGCGAGGGGGAGCCTGGTGGGCGGAAGCGACCGTGTCCTCGGTACCGCTCTGCTTCCAGAGCAGGACATGAGGGCGCGGAAGCTAACGTGAGGGCACGTAACCCCGGCTTGCCGGGAACGTGGGCATCTGCGGAAGCCACGAGGAGTAAACCTCTTTAAACAATCCTTCACCAGCGGGGGAGGCCGGGGAGTGCCGAGCCCGCATTGCACGGTGTCGACAGAGGAGCCCCATCCCGGGGCGGCCAGTGTGCGTTGCGGTGACACATCTTGCTCCCGTGGCGTTCACAATGGCAAACGAGGGAATCCGTGTGGTTTTTAGTGGGTAGGCCCCCCTTGGGGAGAGCCCCACATACCTCCGTTTCCCCGAACGGAGACGATGCATAAGGTGCATTTTCCACACCAAAAAAAAAAAAAAAAAAAAAAAAAAGGTTAGGTTAGGTTAGGTTGGGGTGCGATGTCGGAAACCTCCTCGAGTGCCCGGGCGTTACCACTCCCTTCTATCCGAGGCGTAGGCCTCATGGGGTGGGGAAGGGTAACGCCTGGGACGGTGCACCCTGGGCAACAACGGTAAGCTCATGATTATCACATGATCTTACCGGTGGCTAATATCCGACCTGGGGGGGAGGGGGTTCAGTCAGCAATCTCCACATGTGCCTGCACCAAGCTACGCGAAGGGGCATGGTTCAGGCTGCACGACCGTTACGGTTCTCCCCTGTTAACCCTGGTGGTTAAGGGGGAGAAGAGTAGCGGATGGGCCCATGGCCTGTGGGGTTGACTGGCTGACTGGGGGGGGGGTCAGCAACGTTCACATGTGTCCGGCCATGTAAATTTGTATACATGTCTGGGCTGCACGACCGCTACGGTTCTCCCCTGTTAACCCTGGTGGTTAAGGGGGAGAAGAGTAGCGGTTGGGCCTATGGCCTGTGGGGGTTTGCTGACACACTGGGGGGGAGGGGGTCGGTAATTTCCACATGTGCTCGGCGGTGATAAACGTCTGAGCTGCACGACCGTTACGGTTCTCCTCTGTTAACCCTGGTGGTTAAGGGGGAGAAGAGTAGCGGATGGGTCCATGACCTGTGGCAATTGACCGACGTACTGGGGGGGTAGGGGTAGCGGGCCCACTTGTGGGTCCGCTTTGTGAGGACAGCGTTTCGCCCTCGGGCGGACGCTTTTTGATGGAGGCGAACCCAAACCAAGTACCTGCTCTGCCACGGCGGATAGGGAAAGGCGAGGGGGAGCCTGGTGGGCGGAAGCGACCGTGCCCTCGGTACCGCTCTGCTTCCAGAGCAGGACATGAGGGCGCGGGAGCTAACGTGAGGGCACGTAACCCCGGATTGCCGGGAACGTGGGCATCTGCGGAAGCCACGAGGAGTAAACCTCTTTAAACAATCCTTCACCAGCGGGGGAGGCCGGGGAGTGCCGAGCCCGCATTGCACGGTGTCGACAGAGGAGCCCCATCCCGGGGCGGCCAGTGGGCGTTGCGGAGACACATTTTGCTCCCGTGGCGTTCACAATGGCAAACGAGGGAATCCGTGTGGTTTTTAGTGGGTAGGCCCGTAGGGGAGAGCCCCACATACCTCCGTTTCCCCGAACGGAGACGATGCATAAGGTGCATTTTCCACACCAAAAAAAAAAAAAAAAAAAAAAAAAAAAGGTTAGGTTAGGTTAGGTTAGGTTAGGTTAGGTTAGGTTAGGTTAGGTTGGGGTGCGATGTCGGAAACCTCCTCGAGTGCCCGGGCGTTGCCACTCCCTTCTATCCGAGGCGTAGGCCTCATGGGGTGGGGAAGGGTAACGCCTGGGACGGTGCACCCTGGGCAACAACGGTAAGCTAATGTATTCGTACATTATCTTACCGGTGGCTAATATCCGACTTGGGGGGGAGGGGGTTCGGTCAGCAATCTTCACATGTGCCTGCACCAAGCTACCGCTAAGGCATGGTTCAGGCTGCACGACCGTTACGATTCTCCTCTGTTAACCCTGGTGGTTAAGGGGGAGAAGAGTAGCGGATGGGCCTATGGCCTGTGGGGGTTGACTGACTGACTGAGAGGGGGGGTTTCGGCAATCTTCACATGTGCCCGGGCCATCATGCCAACGACTGCATGGTCTGGGCTGCACGACCGCTACGGTTCTCCCCTGTTAACTCTAGTGGTTAAGGGGGAGAAGAGTAGCGGTTGGGCCCATGGCCTGTGGTGATTGCCGGATAGAGAGGACGGCGTCTAGCCCTTGGGCGGACGCCTTTAGACGTAGGTGAACCTAAGCTTATTACTTGCTCGCTGGCAAACCGGGCAGGGAAAGGCGAGGGGGAGCCTGGTGGACGGAAGCGACCGTGCCCTCGGTTCCGCTTTGCTTCCAGAACAGGACATGAGGGCGCGGAAGCTAACGTGAGGGCACGTAACCCCGGCTTGCCGGGAACGTGGGCATCTGCGGAAGCCACGAGGAGTAAACCTCTTTAAACAATCCTTCACCAGCGGGGGAGGCCGGGGAGTGCCGAGCCCGCATTGCACGGTGTCGACAGAGGAGCCCCATCCCGGGGCGGCCAGTGTGCGTTGCGGTGACACATTTTGCTCCCGTGGCGTTCACAATGGCAAACGAGGGAATCCGTGTGGTTTTTAGTGGGTAGGCCCCCCTGGGGAGAGCCCCACATACCTCCGTTTCCCCGAACGGAGACGATGCATAAGGTGCATTTCCCACACCAAAAAAAAAAAAAAAAAAAAAAAAAAAAAAAAAAAAAAAAAAAAAAAAAAAAAAAAAAAAAAAAAAAAAAAGGTTAGGTTAGGTTAGGTTAGGTTCCACGGACCTGCTTAGTTGTCTAAGTGGGCGGAGAGGTGTACTCCGACGTGGCGCGTCCCCGGGTGGTGGATAGGGGAATGCCTGCCTCGCGGTGGGTAGGGGCAATAGCTCCCGCGAACCAAACACTGGGGGGGAACTGGGAAATCGGGTGGGTGTCGGGCGCGCGCTCCTCCGCGGCTGCCTCTGCTGGGCCCAATTTTCAGGCGTGAAAACTCTTGGCATTTGGGCCTAGCTGGGACTGCTTTGGGGGCGTGCGCGTCAGACAGCCACCTGATTTGGGAGGGTGGGGTTTAAAGGGAGGGGCAGCTTTGGCTGCAGTTGGGGAATGGCCTTCCTAACCGAAGGCCCTTGTGGAGAAGCCCACGCCACTTCTCCTTCCGTAGCCTGCAGATCCAATTCAACGACCCCAGTCGTGGCGTTAATGGGGTATGTCTTGGATACTGCGGAGCGGAGGGATTGCCTTAATTGGCCGGCCCGTGAGAAGGAAACTCTATAACACCCGACAGTGAAGTCGTTAAAACCTGTGGATACCTGGCGACCTCCACAGTAAGTAGCCGCACTACCGGAATGGACGTCACCCGGTAGTGCAAAACCTTCGTTCCATTCTCGTGGGTACAAAATTGAGTTACGCTACGCACGATCACTCCGAAGGAGGAGCAGCGCAGACTCCGCGCTGACAACGCTCGGCTTTCGAGGGAGCTAGACCTGGTACGCGCGGAGTTGCGTGCCTTTAAGAAGGCTTACTCGGAGTCCCAGAAGAGCTTGGCTGTGGTCCCAAGAGAAACCCAACTGAGCTCCTTGGAGGAGGTTCTCAAGGAGACAATGGAGGGGATGAGGCGCGACCTCCAAATATCTCTGGGCGGGATGTTAAACGCCCGCCTAGAGGAGCTGGAGTCACGACTCCCGCCAGAACCGGTCCTAAGACCCCCGCTCGCGGCTGACAGGCGCCAAGAGCCCCCGCCTCGCCTAAGGGCCCAGCCAAACCCGGCTGCAGGGGCCATTCACAACCCTCAGCCCCGGTCAGAGCCGATCGTCCCTATCCCCCAGCCCCGAGCGAGAAAGGGGGCCGGGGGACCTTTGAAGAATGGGCCTCAAAAAAGGCCAACGCCGAAACCTGGACCTCAAGTCCAGGGACAACCAGAGGCTGGTCCAAGTAGGCAAGAGCCTATGGCCCCCGAGAACGAGGAGACCACCCCGTGGTCCCAGGTCCTCCGAAGAAAGAGGCGAAGAAAGAAGCGGAAGGGGAACGCTCCCTCCCAGCTGCCCGAGACGCCCAAGGCCCCCGCCGCACGTGCTAAGGCACTCCCGCCGAAGACGAAGCCGGCCAGAGTCGTGGTCCCCCGCACTGCAGCGATAGTAATATCGCCGCGGGAGGGGGCAACCAACATTATTGAGGTCTTGGCGAAAGCAAAAGCCGCCATCAGCTTGGCAGACTTTGGCTTGGAGTCAGTCAAAGTCAGGACGACTATGACTGGCTCCAGAATGTTAGAGGTGGGCGGAGAGCAGCCTGAAAAATCCGCGGACCTCCTAGCGGTAAGGCTGCGGGAGGTAATTGGGGACCTTGCGGAGATCTCGCGGCCCACAAAGCTCGTGGACCTAAAGATCTCAGGTCTAAACGAGTTGGTGGGACCCGAGGAACTCGCTGCCGCGATGGCAAGGATGGGGAAATGCGCCTCCGAACAAATAAAGGTCGGGGCCGTAAGGGTGAGCACCTGGGGCCAGGGCTCAGCCCTGGTGAAGTGCCCAGCTGTGGCCGCAAAGGCCATCGCCACCGCCGGGAAGATCCCGGTAGGGTGGACGGTGGTCACAGTCAAGCCGGTGGAGGCCCTGCCCATGCGGTGCTTCAAATGCATGGCGCTGGGCCACACCAGAGCCCTTTGCCCATCGGAGGCGGAATATCGCTCTAAATGCTTTCGATGCGGCGCTGAGGGCCACCTGGCAGTGACTTGCGAGGCGGTGCCTAAGTGCGCCGTCTGCGCGAAGGCTGGTCGTCCAGACGGCCACAGAATGGGGGGATCAAACTGTACCCCCCCAACGGTTAGGGGAAGGGTCCCATCGGCCAGGCCCCCCCCTGAACGTGGCCAGAAGGCCAGAGAGGAGCTCAATATGCAGGTGTTTTAATGCCAGTACACCCATATTACGAGCTCCTCCAGGGGAATGTTAACCACTCCGCGCGCGCACAGGACCTTTTCATCCAGGTCCTTGCGGAGTGGCACATAGACGTGGCAGTGGTCGCCGAGCCATATTACGTCTCCCCCCAGCAAAACTGGGTCGGGGACTCGGAAGGCTTGGTGGCTGTCGTGGTGCCGGCTGCCGGCTCCCAAGGCTTAACCCTTAAGGAAAGGGGAGCCGGCTACGTGGCGGCCACCTGGGGAGAGGTAGTCGTCATCGGAGTCTACTTGTCCCCAAACAGGCCCTTCAGGGAGTTTGAACGCTTCCTGGCGGGCCTGGAGCCGGTTGTGCAGAGGGCATCACCGGCTCAGGTGATCCTGATGGGGGACCTCAATGCCAAGTGCGCAGCATGGGGGTGCCCCATCACAGATCAAAGGGGGGCGCTTCTGCGGGACTGGGCTGCAATGGCCGGCCTGGTTCTGCAGAACAAAGGGACCGCCAACACCTGCGTCCGATGGCAGGGGGGGTCGATAGTAGATGTCACGTTCACTACCCCTTCCATCGGTGCTCGAGTGGGTGATTGGCATGTCCTCGAGGAGGTGGAGACCCTGTCCGATCATGCCTACATCCGGTTCAGGGTCTCCAAAACGCCCCGCGGGCTCCCAGCCCGGGTGGCGGGTGGGCGAGGCGGGAATTTCCCCAAATGGGCAATCTCCCGCCTCGATCGGGATAGGGCGGAAGAGGCCGCCCTGGTCCAGGCGTGGTGTGTCGACCCCCCCGACAGCATGGGGATCGACGAGAGGGCTGTCAGGTTCCGCGAGGACCTGACAGCCATCTGCGACGCGGCGATGCCTAGGGTGCGCAAATGTGCGCCCAAGGCGAGCGCATACTGGTGGTCGCAGGACCTCGCGGACCTTAGAGCCGCAAGCGACGCAGCCCGCCGCGCCTTCACCCGGTGCCGTAGGCGACGCAGCCGGGTGTCGGGTGAAGAGGAACGGCTCCTCGCTGAGCTGCGGGCGGCGAAGGCCATCTTCAAGGTGGCCATAGCACAGGCCAAGGATACGGCGCACGCCGAATTCTTGGCCACGCTCGATGGGGACCCGTGGGGCCGCCCGTACCGAATGGTACGGGCAAAGCTGAAGGTGTCCCCCCCCACGGAGGACTTCGAGCCGGGGCTCCTCAGCGCGGTGGTGCAGGGCCTCTTCCCTACCAGCCCGCCCTTCGATCCACCGCGGATGGCGCCGCCAGAAGAGGAGCCCGCAGTCCCCGCTGACGTCCCCCCAGTAACGGGGGAGGAAATGGCGAGGGTGTTAGGCCGACTCAAAGGGTGCCGCAAGGCACCTGGGCCCGATGGCGTCCCGGGGAAGGTGCTTCCCATTGCGGCGAAGCACTTGGGGGACCGGCTGTGCGGCCTAATGGATCACTGCCTGGGCGCGGGGCAGTTTCCCCAAATTTGGAAGGAGGGCCGCCTGGTCCTCCTGCGGAAGGAGAGCAGGCCGATGGACTCTCCTTCCGGGTGGCGGCCGCTCGTCATGCTGGACGAGACCGGGAAGCTCC
This sequence comes from Archips xylosteana, assembly GCA_947563465.1. Lineage (NCBI taxonomy): Eukaryota > Metazoa > Arthropoda > Insecta > Lepidoptera > Tortricidae > Archips > Archips xylosteana. The sequence continues at coordinate 21,392,415 of OX387357.1, forward strand.
TCGAGAGAGTAATCGCTTCCCGGATCGCCCACCACCTGACGAGCGAAGGGCCGGATCTTGCGGGGAACCAGTTTGGGTTCCGGGTAGGGCGGTCCACGTTGGACGCCCTATCCGCCCTAAAGGAGTTCACCGAGGATGCGGCCAGGAGGGGCCAGGGGGCCGTGGCGGTATCCCTCGATATCGCCAACGCCTTCGGGTCCCTCCCCTTCGGAGTGATAGAGGAGGCACTCCGGTATCACCGGGTGCCTCTCTACCTCCGGAGGGTTGTGGGGCACTACCTGACGGGGCGGGTAGTGCTCTACACGGGGAGGGGGGGAATTCGGATGGCCCAGCCGGTGACCAGTGGCGTTCCGCAGGGGTCCGTGCTAGGGCCCCTATTATGGAACGTCGGGTACGACTGGGTCATCCGCGTGAGGGTGCTGCCTCGGATGGCGGTGTTCTGCTACGCGGATGACACCCTCATCGCCGTCCGGGGCGCCACCTTCGAAGAGGTGGCGAGGAGGGCGGAAGTGGGAGCCACCCTGGTGATCCAGCGCATAGAAGCGCTGGGTCTCAGGGTGTCCCTCCCGAAGACGGAGGCCCTCTGTTTCCGAGGGCCCCGGTGGAGGCTGCCGCGCGGAGCCGCCCTGCGCGTCAGTGGGGAGACCGTCGAGGTGAAGGCCTACATCAAGTATCTGGGCCTTACCCTCGACGGCAAGTGGGAGTTCGGGGAGCACTTCCGCAGACTGGCTCCCCGACTCGTGGGCGCGGCGGGAGCTTTGGGCCGGCTCCTGCCCAATCTGGGCGGACCAAATGCCCCCTGCAGAAGGCTGTTCGCAGGGGTCATTCGCAGCATGGCCCTGTACGGGGCCCCAATATGGGCGAGTTCCCTCACTGCCACCACGAAAGCCCTTCTCAGAAAGCCCCAGAGGGTGATGGCGGTGAGGATGGCCCGGGCCTACCGAACGGTAGGCTGGGCGGCGGCTGGAGCCCTTGCAGCCTCCCCTCCGTGGGAAATTGAGGCAGTTGGGCTTGCCGAGGCCTACCGGGCCAAGGTGGAACGAAGGGAGCGGGGGGAGTCCCTCGCTCCCCAGGAGTTGGCCCGGGCCAAAGAGGTCCAGAGAGGGGAGGTGCTGGATCGCTGGGCGGCAAAGCTTGCGGAGGCCGAATACGGCCTACGCACGATCGAAGCCATCCGCCCGGTGCTCCAGGAATGGTGCGGGAGGGATCACGGGTCCCTGACCTTCCGCCTTGTGCAGGTGCTGTCCGGGCATGGCTGCTTCGGGCGGTACCTGCACAAGGTTGCCGGAAGGGAGGAGACGGCGTCGTGCCACGAGTGCGGCGCCGCCGAGGACACAGCCCAGCACACCTTGGAGGTGTGCAGCGCATGGGCTGACCGGCGCCGCACCCTGGCGGCGACGATTGGCGGCGACCTCTCGCTCCCCAGCGTCGTACGTGCGATGCTGGAGAGCGAGACGTCCTGGGAGGCCGTCACCTCCTTCTGCGAAGACGTGATATCGCAGAAGGAGGAGAGGGAGCGGGAACGCGAGAATGATCCCCTCGCGAACCCGCTCCGGCGCAGACGGACGGGAAGGAGGCGGCGACAGTTCGCTGCCAACCTTCCCTAGTGGTGCTAGCCGGCGGGGGATGGGGATCCCCTGTCGGCCGTAATAGCCCACACGTCTAGGGGGGGGGGACCAAGTGTTCCGGTCCCCTCTCTCTTGGCGCGGGGCGGGAGCCCTGGCATAGGCTGGGGCGGCCAGCGGATGCTGTGGTGACTCCAAATTCTCCCATGGCATCCGCAAATGGCAGGAGAAGGAATACCGGTGGGTTTTTAGTGGGTATGCCTCCCCCCTCCTTCCATTAGGGAAGGAGGTTACGGGGGAGGAGAGTCCCACATAACTTCCGCGCCGTCCCCACGGCGCGGTCGTATGCGTAACGCATTTTCCCACCGTTAAAAAAAAAAAAAGGAAAAAAAAAAAAAAAAAAAAAAAAAAAGGTTAGGTTAGGTTAGGTTGGGGTGCGATGTCGGAAACCTCCTCGAGTGCCCGGGCGTTACCACTCCCTTCTATCCGAGGCGTAGGCCTCATGGGGTGGGGAAGGGTAACGCCTGGGACGGTGCACCCTGGGCAACAACGGTAAGCTAATGTATTCGTACACTAGCTTACCGGTGGCTAATATCCGACTGGGGGGGGGGGGTGTCAGCAGCAACCTCCACATGTGCCCGGAACATGCATTAATCTCTGCATGGTCTGGACTGCACGACTGTTACGGTTCTCCCCTATTAACCCTTGTGGTTAAGGGGGAGAAGAGTAGCGGTTGGGCCCATGGCCTGTGGGGTTGACTGACTGACTGGGGGAAAGGGGGTCGGCAATTTCCACATGTGCCTGGGCGGTGGTAGGGTTACTGCCTACCGTCTGGGCTTCACGACCGTTACGGTTCTCCCCTGTTAACCCTGGTGGTTAAGGGGGAGAAGAGTAGCGGTTGGGCCTATGGCCTGTGGGGGTTTGCTGACACACTGGGGGGGAGGGGGTCGGCAATTTCCACATGTGCTCGGCGGTGATAAACGTCTGGGCTGCACGACCGTTACGGTTCTCCTCTGTTAACCCTGGTGGTTAAGGGGGAGAAGAGTAGCGGATGGGTCCATGACCTGTGGCAATTGACCGACGTACTGGGGGGGTAGGTGTAGCGGGCCCACTTGTGGGTCCGCTTTGTGAGGACAGCGTCTCACCCTCGGGCGGACGCCTTTTGATGGAGGCGAACCCAAACCAAGTACCTGCTCTACCACGGCGGATAGGGAAAGGCGAGGGGGAGCCTGGTGGGCGGAAGCGACCGTGCCCTCGGTTCCGCTCTGCTTTCAGAGCAGGACATGAGGGCGCGGAAGCTGACGTGAGGGCACGTAACCCCGGCTTGCCGGGAACGTGGGCATCTGCGGAAGCCACGAGGAGTAAACCTCTTTAAACAATCCTTCACCAGCGGGGGAGGCCGGGGAGTGCCGAGCCCGCATTGCACGGTGTCGACAGAGGAGCCCCATCCCGCGGCGGCCAGTGGGCGTTGCGGTGACACATCTTGCTCCCGTGGCGTTCACAATGGCAAACGAGGGAATCCGTGTGGTTTTTAGTGGGTAGGCCCGTAGGGGAGAGCCCCACATACCTCCGTTTCCCCGAACGGAGACGATGCATAAGGTGCATTTTCCACACCAAAAAAAAAAAAAAAAAAGGTTAGGTTAGGTTAGGTTAGGTTGGGGTGCGAAGTCGGAAACCTCCTCGAGTGCCCGGGCGTTACCACTCCCTTCTATCCGAGGCGTAGGCCTCATGGGGTGGGGAAGGGTAACGCCTGGGACGGTGCACCCTGGGCAACAACGGTAAGCTAATGTATTCGTACATTATCTTACCGGTGGCTAATATCCGACTGGGGGGGAGGGGTGGTGAGGTGAACCCGCAACTAGTTGCGGGGGATCCGAGCCAGCGGGCCCATCCGTGGGTCCGCAGTGAGGGCGGCGTCTCGCCATTGGGCGGGCGCCTTTGACGTCGGCGAACCCGAGCTGAGTACCTGCTCTGCCACGGCGGACAGGGAAAGGCGAGGGGGAGCCTGGTGGCGGAGGCGACCGTGCCCTCGATTCCGCTCTGCTTTCAGAGCGGGACATGAGGGTGCGGAAGCTAACGTGAGGGCACGTAACCCCGGCTTGCCGGGAACGTGGGCATCTGCGGAAGCCACGAGGAGTAAACCTCTTTAAACAATCCTTCACCAGCGGGGGAGGCCGGGGAGTGCCGAGCCCGCATTGCACGGTGTCGACAGAGGAGCCCCATCCCGGGGCGGCCAGTGGGCGTTGCGGTGACTCTTTGTGCTCCCGTGGCGTTCACAATGGCAAACGAGGGAATCCGTGTGGTTTTTAGTGGGTATGCCTGGTGAGAGGAGAGCCCCACATACCTCCGTTTCCCCGAACGGTGATGATGCATAAGGTGCATTTTCCACACCAAAAAAAAAAAAAAAAAAAAAAAAAAAAAAAAAGGTTAGGTTAGGTTAGGTTAGGTTAGGTTAGGTTAGGTTAGGTTGATGCGGTGGTTGTTAAGGGGGAGAAGAGTAGCGGATGGGCCCATGGCCTGTGGCGATTGACTGACGGGGGGGAGGGGGGTCAGCAGCTTCTACATGTGCCCGGCCACGCTTTTGATATTTTGGGCATGGTTGGGCTGCACGACCGTTACGGTTCTCCCCTGTTAACCCTGGTGGTTAAGGGGGAGAAGAGTAGCGGTTGGGCCCATGGCCTGTGGGGTCTGCTGACACACTGGGGGGGAGGGGTAGCGGGCCCATTAGTGGGTCCGCTTGTGAGGACGGCGTCCCGCCGTTGGGCGGGCGCCTTTGACGTCGGCAAACCTGAACTGAGTACCTGCTCTGCCACGGCGGACAGGGAAAGGCGAGGGGGAGCCTGGTGGCGGAGGCGACCGTGCCCTCGATTCCGCTCTGCTTTCAGAGCGGGACATGAGGGTGCGGAAGCTAACGTGAGGGCACGTAACCCCGGCTTGCCGGGAACGTGGGCATCTGCGGAAGCCACGAGGAGTAAACCTCTTTAAACAATCCTTCACCAGCGGGGGAGGCCGGGGAGTGCCGAGCCCGCATTGCACGGTGTCGACAGAGGAGCCCCATCCCGGGGCGGCCAGTATGCGTTGCGGTGACACATCTTGCTCCCGTGGCGTTCACAATGGCAAACGAGGGAATCCGTGTGGTTTTTAGTGGGTAGGCCCGTAGGGGAGAGCCCCACATACCTCCGTTTCCCCGAACGGTGACGATGCATAAGGTGCATTTTCCACACCAAAAAAAAAAAAAAAAAAAAAAAAAAAAAAAAAAAAAAAAAAAAAAAAAAAAAAAAAAAAAAAGGTTGATGCGGAGGTTGAGGGATTATTCCCAAATGCCCCTCCGTTTGACCCACCGCACGTGGTAGAGCCCAGAGCGGAGCCGGCAATGACCCAAGGGGCCCCGCCGGTGACGCAAGAGGAGATGTGCCGAGCGGTGGATAGGCTCAAGGGTGCCCACAAGACCCCTGGACCTGACGGGATACCCAGGAAGGCTCTCCACGTTGCACTAAAACACCTCGGAGGCCGCCTCAGCACGCTATTTGATGATTGTCTAGCGGTGGGGCGGTTCCCGGAATGTTGGAAGGAGGGCAGACTGGTGCTGCTCCGGAAGGAGGGCCGACCGGTCGACTCTCCATCCGGCTACAGACCGTTAGTGATGTTGGATGAGACGGGAAAGCTACTCGAGAGAGTTATAGCTTCCCGTCTCAACCAACATCTAAGAGACGTGGGGCCAAACCTCTCGGAGAACCAATTTGGGTTTCGGGCGGGGCGCTCCACATTGGACGCGCTGCTCGCCCTGAAGGGGTTCTCCGCAGAGGCGGCCGGGAGGGGGCAGGGGGCGATGGCGGTGTCGTTAGACATCGCCAACGCCTTCGGGTCCCTCCCCTTTGAGGTGATAGGGGAGGCGCTCCGTTACCACGGAGTGCCCCACTATCTACAGAGAATTGTGAAGCACTACTTGAGCAATCGAGTAGTGCTTTACATGCGGAGAGGGGGCGTGCGGATGGCGAGGTCAGTAACCTGCGGTGTTCCACAGGGGTCCGTTTTGGGACCCCTGCTTTGGAGCATCGGTTATGACTGGGCCATCCGCGGAGCGGTGCTGCCGCGGATGGCGGTTATCTGTTATGCTGATGACACGCTTATCGCCGTCCGGGGCACCACCTATGAAGAGGTGGTGAGGAGGGCGGAGGTAGGCACCTCGATGGTGGTCAGCCGTATTGGGGCCCTGGGGCTTAGAGTAAGCCTCGGTAAGACTGAGGCCCTCTGTTTTAGGGGCCCCAGATGGAGGCTCCCGCGGGGTGCCTGCCTCCAGATAAACGGAGCGACTGTCGAGGTGAAGGCCCATATTAAATATTTGGGCCTTACCCTCGACGGTGGCTGGAAATTCGAGGAGCATTTCCTTAGAATGGCTCCTCGACTTGCGGGGGCGGCGGGAGCCCTCAGCCGGCTCCTGCCGAACACGGGGGGACCTGATGCCCCCTGCAGACGATTGTTTGCAGGGGTCATCAGGAGTATGGCCCTATACGGGGCCCCGATATGGGCGGACAGCCTCACCGCCAGGACCAAGGCCCTCTTACGAAGGCCACAAAGGGTGATGGCGGTGAGGATGTGCCGGGCATATCGGACGGTGGGTTGGGCAGCGGCCTGTGTCTTGGCCGGCACCCCTCCTTGGGAAATCGAGGCAGGGATGCTGGCCGACGCCTACAGGGCGCGGCTCGAGAGGCGGGACCGGGGTGAGACCCTCGCCCCGCAGGAGCTCGCGAGGGCCCGGGAAGTAGGGAAAGAGAAGGTGATGGAGCGCTGGGCGGAAGAGCTGGCGGATGCCGAGTATGGTACCCGAACCATCGAAGCCATCCGCCCAGTGCTCCCGGAGTGGTGTCAAAGGGGTCACGGATCCCTCACATTCCGCCTTGTGCAGGTGCTGTCCGGGCATGGTTGCTTTGGACGGTACCTGCACAGGGTGGCGGGGAGGGAGGTAACGCAGGCGTGCCACGAGTGTGGTGCCGCTGAAGACACGGCGCAGCACACCCTCGAGGTGTGCCCAGCCTGGTCGGATCGGCGCCGCACTCTTGTGGCGGAAATCGGGGGTGACCTCTCGCTCCCCAGCGTCACAATTGCGATGCTGAGGAGCGAGAGTTCCTGGGAGGCTGTCTCCTCCTTCTGCGAAACAGTTGTTTCACAGAAGGAGGAGAGGGAGCGGGAGCGCGAGAGTAATCCTCTGGCGCACCCGCTTCGACGGAGACGGACGGGGAGAAGACGGAGGCAGTTTGCCGCCGCTCTTCCACCCTAAGGTGGAGCCGACTGGCGGGGATAGGGGATCCACCGCTAGTCAAACGGCCCACAAGTGTTAGGGGGGGATCATGTATTCCCGATCCCCCCCTCTCGGAGAGGAGGACCCGGTTAGACCGGGCCGGCCAGCGGATGTTGTGGTGCCACAATTCTGCTCCCACGACATCCGCATAATTGGCTGGTGAGGGAATACCGGTGGGTTTTTAATGGGTAGGCCTCCTACCTTCTTTCCTTCCCAGTTTTGGAAGGAAAGAAGGTGGGAGGAGAGTCCCATACACCCCCTGCGCCGTTCCCCGACGACGCAGGGATAGTGCGTAATGCATTTTCCCACCGAAAAAAAAAAAAAAAAAAAAAAAAAAAAAAAAAAAAAAAAAAAAAAAGGTTAGGTTAGGTTAGGTTAGGTTAGGTTAGGTTAGGTTAGGTTGGGGTGGGGTGCGATGTCGGAAACCTCCTCGAGTGCCCGGGCGTTACCACTCCCTTCTATCCGAGGCGTAGGCCTCATGGGGTGGGGAAGGGTAACGCCTGGGACGGTGCACCCTGGGCAACAACGGTAAGCTAATGTATTCGTACATTATCTTACCGGTGGCTAATATCCGACTGGGGGGGAGGGGGTTCAGTCAGCAATCTCCACATGTGCCTGCACCAAGCTACGCGAAAGGGCATGGTTCAGGCTGCACGACCGTTACGGTTCTCCCCTGTTAACCCTGGTGGTTAAGGGGGAGAAGAGTAGCGGATGGGCCCATGGCCTGTGGGGTTGACTGGCTGACTGGGGGGGGGGGGTCAGCAACGTTCACATGTGTCCGGCCATGTAAATTTGTATACATGTCTGGGCTGCACGACCGCTACGGTTCTCCCCTGTTAACCCTGGTGGTTAAGGGGGAGAAGAGTAGCGGTTGGGCTTATGGCCTGTGGGGGTTTGCTGACACACTGGGGGGGAGGGGGTCGGCAATTTCCACATGTGCTCGGCGGTGATAAACGTCTGGGCTGCACGACCGTTACGGTTCTCCTCTGTTAACCCTGGTGGTTAAGGGGGAGAAGAGTAGCGGATGGGTCCATGACCTGTGGCAATTGACCGACGTACTGGGGGGGTAGGGGTAGCGGGCCCACTTGTGGGTCCGCTTTGTGAGGACAGCGTCTCGCCCTCGGGCGGACGCCTTTTGATGGAGGCGAACCCAAACCAAGTACCTGCTCTGCCACGGCGGATAGGGAAAGGCGAGGGGGAGCCTGGTGGGCGGAAGCGACCGTGCCCTCGGTTCCGCTCTGCTTTCAGAGCAGGACATGAGGGCGCGGAGGCTGACGTGAGGGCACGTAACCCCGGCTTGCCGGGAACGTGGGCATCTGCGGAAGCCACGAGGAGTAAACCTCTTTAAACAATCCTTCACCAGCGGGGGAGGCCGGGGAGTGCCGAGCCCGCATTGCACGGTGTCGACAGAGGAGCCCCATCCCGGGGCGGCCAGTGGGCGTTGCGGTGACACATCTTGCTCCCGTGGCGTTCACAATGGCAAACGAGGGAATCCGTGTGGTTTTTAGTGGGTAGGCCCGTAGGGGAGAGCCCCACATACCTCCGTTTCCCCGAACGGAGACGATGCATAAGGTGCATTTTCCACACCAAAAAAAAAAAAAAAAAAAAAAAAGGTTAGGTTGGGGTGCGATGTCGGAAACCTCCTCGAGTGCCCGGGCGTTACCACTCCCTTCTATCCGAGGCGTAGGCCTCATGGGGTGGGGAAGGGTAACGCCTGGGACGGTGCACCCTGGGCAACAACGGTAAGATAATGTATTCGTACATTATCTTACCGGTGGCTAATATCCGACTGGGGGGGATATGTATATATGTATTATATGGGCCATGTATCTATGATATGTATGTATTTTGAGAGGACGGGCGTAAGGTAGCTGACGGGAAGCTGCTCTGCAACCTTGAACTGAGTAAGTAGCCCCGCCGTGCTGGTCACACGGCCTGGGCTACCGAAAGGTTCTCCGCTCTGCAACAGGCCTCGATGCGACTTACGCCCTATATAGGGAGGGATAGCATAGGAGGGACAGGCGTTCGGTTGCCAATAGTGCACGCTCTGCAACCTTGGACCTAGTAAGTAGCCCCGCCGTACTCGCCACACGGCCTGGGCTACCGAAAACTCCACCGCTCTGCAACCTGCTGAGGCGCCAAACGCCTTATGGGGAGGGTTAGCTTTTGGGGTTTCTAAGGGGTCAAGAGATGGAGGCGAGCCTAAGCCTAGTACCTGCTTTGTGGCCCGAGCAGGGAAAGGCGAGGGGGAGCCTGGTGGGCGGAAGCGACCGCGCCCTCGGTACCGCTCTGCTTCCAGAGCAGGACATGAGGGCGCGGAAGCTAACGTGAGGGCACGTAACCCCGGCTTGCCGGGAACGTGGGCATCTGCGGAAGCCACGAGGAGTAAACCTCTTTAAACAATCCTTCACCAGCGGGGGAGGCCAGGGAGTGCCGAGCCCGCATTGCACGGTGTCGACAGAGGAGCCCCATCCCGGGGCGGCCAGTGTGCGTTGCGGTGACACATTTTGCTCCCGTGGCGTTCACAATGGCAAACGAGGGAATCCGTGTGGTTTTTAGTGGGTAGGCCCCCCTTGGGGAGAGCCCCACATACCTCCGTTTCCCCGAACGGCGACGATGCATAAGGTGCATTTTCCACACCAAAAAAAAAAAAAAAAAAAAAAAAAAAAAGGTTAGGTTAGGTTCCCCCCCGAGTGTTACCCCCCCGGGTGTCGCTACCTTGTCGTGGTGGGGGGGCTTAAGCCCTTTGTGATCTTCGGGCCTTTAAGCTCGAAGTGAAAGGGTGACCAAGAGCGGCACAGCCTCGGTGGAGCCCATCCTGGGCCAGGAGAGGCGGGCGCGCCCTAGTGACAGGGTGCGTCGCTTTCCTGCTTCCTGTCTCCCCTGCAGCAGGGGACTACGGGGACGTAGAGGTTATCGCAGAAGTTATCGCGGTCTGGATGCGGGTTGCAGCGTATCCAGTACCAGGCCGGAGACAAGTAGGTCCTGTGGACTGAACGGGTCTGGCCTGGGCTAGCGGTTTGCCGGATGTGCCACTTTAGTGGCGAACGGGTTAGCGTAACTGCAACACAAGGGGAACTCACCCCTTAAAAAAGAGGAGAGTGCTCCCTCTTTAAAAGGAGCAGGGGACCGCACCCCTCAATCAAAGGAGCATGGGTGACAACAAAAATATATTACCCCAGGAGGGTACCTCGTCTCGAGGAGAATCCCTCCCCGCTACCATCTCGCGGGCAGCCCCATCGTATTCTGGGGGGGGCACTTGTCGCTCCGTGGGCCCTGCAAGCCCACGTTTTAATTTTAGTTCGTCCGCGACGCAGATCGCGGACCACAAACGTCTTGGCATACCAGTGCGCGACTGCACGGTACGCCTTACAAGGCAAATAGATTGCCATGAGCCCGAACTTGGGGCAAACACTAGCTCAGGAGCCAATTTTGCTTCCCAGGGGACTGCAGGTCACGAGTCCACTGGCAAAAGCAATTTTGAGGACGACTTGGAGGTAGCTGAGCGGGTGAAGCGGAAGCGGAAGCGATTTCGCCCTGCTTCATCCGTTCTCAGCTCAAGTGACGAAGGATCTACATGCCCTTCGGCTGGGGAAGGACAGCCAAAGGCCAAAGGGAGAGGCCGCCCACCAACATCGGGCAAATATGTAGGACTGGCCAGAGCGAAAGAAGCCTACAACCGGGCTCTCAGGGAAGAGCTCCAATTGAAGGCCGAGATGGAGGTACAGGAGATGGCCATCAGGACCCGTCAAGGGTACAAGATGGACAATATTTCTCAACCAAGGACTGACTCAGAGGATGCAGAGGCAAACCTAGATCTTGGCCAGCAAGTGGCAGACAGCGTGGCTGTCATCTCTAAAGTCGCGGCCAAATCTAAAAATCTGTCAGGTGGCTATGTAAAGTGCCTAAAGGAGGCAGCTGTTGCGATCTCTGACGCATTTTCGGAGCTCAGCAGACGCACGGCAACCGAAGAGACGGCTCGGCTACAAGCCGATAACACACGGTTACAGAGTGAGATGGCCAGCCTCCGAAAGGAGCTGGCCGAACTGAAAATGACCCTGGAGGGGATGCGGAAGCATGGTAGTCCGCCACCCATTCCCCCTAAATATGACGGGGAGAAGCTGCCCCATGCGCAGCCCTCCTCAAAGAGAAAAGATAGGCAGGGTTCCAACACCCCGGCGGCGTCTGATATGGACAGAATCTGCCGAGCGGTCATGGACCACGTCGGTTCATACCTTGACGTGCGCTTAGCCAGTATTCAGGACCGGCTACTCCCTGAGAAGCCCGTGAGACCTCCTCTGGCGATAAAAGCCGGGACAGGTGATCAGGTTGGAAATGATTCCACCTCCGGAGCTGTTCCTCCCGGTCCGGGGAGGAAAACCAAAAGAAAGAAGAGGAAGAAAAAGGTCCCTAATAGAGAGGAAGCCTCAGAACCCATTCCGCTACCTCCGCCTCCCGTTTCAGCGGCCATGTCGACAGGGTGGACCAAGGTGAAGCGGAGGGGTAAGAAGAAAGGGGATAAAGTTGGAGACAACAGGAGGGACGAAACAACGGCCGATGTGCGCGGAGCACCACCCCAGGCGAAGAAACTAAAGGCCCGAAAGCTTCGCCCACCTCGTTCTTCGGCTGTTGTAATCACGCTGCTTGAACCACAAGCACAGGAGAAGGGGGCAGACTTCGGGACTGTCCTTGCAGAAGCCAAGAGGAAGGTGCGTTTGAAAGACCTGGGTATTTCGGGACTCCGCTTCAGAAAGGCCCAAACCGGAGCGTATATCATGGAGGTGCCTGGTGTCGCTAGTGGGGAGAAGGCCGATGCCCTGGCTCAAAAGCTCAAAGAGGTCACGGACCCCGCGGTGGTACGTGTGGCTAGGCCCACCAAATGCGCTGAGCTGCGCATTTCTGGCCTGGACGAGTCCGTCTTGTTCACTGACGTGGTGGCGGCGGTTGCCCGGGTTGGGGGCTGCTCAGAAGCGGAAGTCAGGTCGGGAGATATTGTTTGCGGACGCTCCGGGCTTGGAACTGTTTGGCTTCGCTGTCCTATCCCGGCAGCAAAGAAGGTGGTGAAGGCGGGTAGGCTGTTGGTGGGCTGGGTGTCAGCGCAGGTCAAGCTGCTCGATGCCCGCCCCCTGCGCTGCTTCCGCTGCCTCGAGGTGGGCCACGTGCAGGCGAAATGCAAGGCGGCGGTGGATCGTAGCCAACTGTGCTACCGCTGCGGAGCTCCCGGGCACATGGCATATGCGTGCGAAGCAGCATCACACTGCGTGATCTGCGAGGTGGCCGGGTTATCGGCCAATCACAGGGTGGGAAGCAAGATGTGCAACCCACCCAAAACCAGGAAGGCTAAGGCTGGCGAGGGACCAAGGCTCCCCTCACAGCCGCGTACCCGGAAGGGCAGTACAACTGAACACCCGGATGAGGAGGAGGTGATTATCGTGGGACAGCATGGCTAATAAACCCCGATATCTACAGGCGAACATCAACCACTGCGCCAGGGCTCAGGACCTTCTGTTCCAGAGCATGGCGGAGTGGTTGATACACGTCGCAGTGGTAGCCGAACCATATTCGATCCCGGCCAGAGACAACTGGGTGGGGGATCTCGATGGCCTCGTAGCCTTGGCCACTCAAACATCGGCCGGCTCTGCTCCGCTCGAAAGCGTGGTGCGGGGCCACGGCTTCGTGGCTGCCATCATTGGGGGTATAATGGTGGTGGGGGTGTACTTCTCGCCGAACAGGAGCCTAGCCGACTTCGAGGTGCTTCTCGACAGTGTGCAGGCTTTGATCGGCAGGAGTGGCCCCGAACTGCTGCTGGTCGCGGGGGATTTCAATGCCAAATCAACGGTGTGGGGCTCCCCTGCGACTGACGCACGCGGTGAGGCGCTCACAGAGTGGGCAGTGGCCGTAGGGTTGGAGGTCCTTAACCGAGGGACGGTCGACACGTGCGTGCGGCAACAGGGTGGCTCCATCGTGGACATCACGTTTGCAAATGCTGCCCTGGCGCGTCGTGTCCAAGGCTGGGAAGTGCTGGAGGGCGTGGAAACGTTATCGGACCACAGATATATCCGGTACGAAGTCTGCGCCCACCACACTACATCGGATGGCCTCAGCCATCCCCGGAGAGACGATAGCCCCAGATGGGCAACGAAACGGCTCGATCGGGACCTGTTGCACGCAGCGGCCCTGGTCCAGGCCTGGCCGGAGATGCCCGAAGGCCTAAGAAGTGTAGAGGAAGAAGCATCCTGGCTCAGTGGGGCCATGGTTCAAATCTGCGATTCCGCAATGCCACGAGTCAAGCCCACAGGGCCGAGGCGGAGCGTGTACTGGTGGTCCGCAGAGCTGACGCAGCTGCGCAAGGCGTGCGTGGCTGCGAGACGCCAGTACACCAGGAGCCGAAGGCGGAGGAGGCGAAACCTGGCAGCGGAGGATGAGCTGTACGCAAGATATAGGGCGGCCAGCAAAGCCCTCAGCGTAGCCATTGGCCAAGCCAAAGACCTGGCGGAGGAGGAAATGTTGGAGGCTCTGAACAGCGACCCGTGGGGGCGGCCGTACAAGTCGGTGAGGTGCAAACTTCGCCCCTGGGCCCCTCCACTCACGCAAAGCCTCCAGCCGGACCTTCTGAGCCGAATCGTGGGAACCCTCTTCCCACGACGGGGTGAACACCATCCCCCGTGCATGGCTTCAGTGTCCCCAACGGAGGGAGAAGTTGCACCCGAGGTGACAGAGGGAGAGTTGGGAGCCGCAGTGTTGAGGCTTAAGGCCAAAAACACTGCCCCTGGTCCCGACGGTATTCCCGGCCGAGCCTGGGTGTTGGCGCTGGGCCCCTTGGAGCCAAGGGTGAGGGCACTATTTTCTTCGTGCCTGGAGCAGGGGTGCATCCCACGTTCGTGGAAGTGCGGAAAGCTGGTGCTCCTGCGGAAGGAAGGGCGACCGGGTGACTCCCCTTCGGGATACAGGCCGATCGTACTTTTGGACGAAGGAGCGAAGCTCTTTGAGCGGATAGTGGCTTTCCGGCTGATAGGGCATGTAGAGGGACAAGGGCCGAACCTAAGTGCGTGCCAGTACGGATTTCGTCGGGGCAGGTCCACCATCGACGCCATTGCGCGGGTGAGGGCTCTGGCGGATGACGCGGTTTCCCGGGGGGAGGTAGTGTTGGCGGTATCTCTAGATATCGCCAATGCTTTCAACACCCTTCCCTGGGAAACCATCAAGGAGGCCCTCAGGTACCACAACGTGCCGGAGTACCTGCGTAGGGTGGTTGGGTCGTATCTTTTCGAGAGGGCGATCCGCTACCCCACACAGGATGAATGGGTAGAGCGCGAGATGTCGTGCGGGGTCCCACAGGGGTCAGTCTTAGGACCGCTCCTGTGGAACATTGGTTACGACTGGGCGCTACGTGGCGCCAACTTGCGGGGGGTAGACGTAACCTGTTACGCCGACGACACCCTTGTAACGGCCCGAGGGGCCACATTTCGCGATGCGTCCATCTTGGCCACTGCTGGGGTAGCCCTAATCGTGGACAGGATACGGAGGCTGGGACTAGAGGTTGCCCTGCACAAATCGGAGGCCATCTGTTTTCATGGGCCTCGGAGGGCACCTCCAGGAAATGCCAGCATAATGGTGGGCGGAGTTTCTATCGGCGTCGGGAAGACGATGAAGTACCTGGGACTCGTCCTCGACAGCCGATGGAACTTCGAGGAGCATTTCCGGCGCTTGGCTCCAAAACTACTTGGCACAGCGTCGGCACTGAGCCGGCTCCTCCCGAACGTGGGCGGGCCGAAGGCGGGCTGCCGCCGACTGTACACGGGTGTGGTGCGGTCGATGGCCCTTTACGGGGCACCCATATGGGTAAATGCTCTTTCCGCCCATAACAAGACCCAACTGCGGCGACCGCAAATGGTCATGGCGGTAAGGGCAACGAGGGCGTACCGCACCACCTCGTTCGAGGCGGCCTGCGTGATGGCAGGGACCCCACCTTGGGAGTTGGATGCCGAGGTGCTGAACGAGGTCTACCGCCGGGTAGCCGAGGCGCGCACCAGAGGAGAACAACCGTGTCCGGAAGAGGTTAGGCGATGGAGAGAGATCTCTCGCCAAACCCTCTTCCGGAGATGGTTGGTGGCCTTGGAGCAGCCGAGCGCCGGCCACTGGACCATATCGGGAGTGCGGCCCGTCCTGCAGGAATGGGTCGAAAGGAGGTGGGGCGTTGTTTCCTTCCACCTAACGCAGGTACTGTCGGGACACGGATGTTTCGGCAGATACCTGTGTAAGGTTGCAAGGAGGGAAACAACGCCAATGTGTCACCACTGCGGTGGGGCGGAGGACACGGCGCAGCACACGCTGCAAGTGTGTCCCGCCTTCGACGAGCAGCGAGCCCGCCTCACGGCGGTGATTGGATCCGACCTCTCGCTACCGGCCGTTGTCAAAGCCATGACCGACAGCGAGAGATCGTGGACTGCCATGTCCTCCTACTGTGAGGAGGTCATGGCACTCAAAGAGGGTGCGGAGCGGGAGCGCGAGGAAGACCCATCTTCCCAGCCCCTGCGCCGCAGGCGTGTCGGGCGCAGGCGGTTAATCCATAACCGTCAAATACCGCCCTAATAGGACTGCGGGAGATGGGCACGGGGATGCCCGTCCCCGCCGTTAAGGTCCTGTTGAGCTGGTAGGCGCGTCAAGTGTTTCGGCGCGCCTACAGTGGAGGAGACAGGAGACGCGCAGGTCTCCTGGAGATGGGTCCGTGAGCGGACATACCGCTGTGCTGCCGGGCCGTGGATGCATAAAGTTCCCACAGCCCGGTTGCTTACCGGCGACGAAGTGGAACACCCTGGGGTTTTTAGTGGGTACACCGCCCCCTTCTGGGGCGGGAATCCCACATATCCACCGGCCTCCCCGGGCCGGTGTCGAATCCATAAAGGATTTTCCCCAGGAAAAAAAAAAAAAAAAAAAAAAAAGGTTCCCCCCCGAGTGTCGCTACCTTGCCGTGGTGGGGGGGCTTGAGCCCTTTGTGATCTTCGGGCCTTTAAGCTCGAAGTGAAAGGGTGACCAAGAGCGGCACAGCCTCGGTGGAGCCCATCCTGGGCCAGGAGAGGCGGGCGCGCCCTAGTGACAGGGTGCGTCGCTTTCCTGCTTCCTGTCTCCCCTGCAGCAGGGGACTACGGGGACGCAGAGGTTATCGCAGAAGTTATCGCGGTCTGGATGCGGGTTGCAGCGTATCCAGTACCAGGCCGGAGACAAGTAGGTCCTGTGGACTGAACGGGTCTGGCCTGGGCTAGCGGTTTGCCGGATGTGCCACTTTAGTGGCGAACGGGTTAGCGTAACTGCAACACAAGGGGAACTCACCCCTTAAAAAAAGAGGAGAGTGCTCCCTCTTTAAAAGGAGCAGGGGACCGCACCCCTCAATCAAAGGAGCATGGGTGACAACAAAAATATATTACCCCAGGAGGGTACCTCGTCTCGAGGAGAATCCCTCCCCGCTACCATCTCGCGGGCAGCCCCATCGTATTCTGGGGGGGGCACTTGTCGCTCCGTGGGCCCTGCAAGCCCACGTTTTAATTTTAGTTCGTCCGCGACGCAGATCGCGGACCACAATCGTCTTGGCATATCAGTGCGCGACTGCACGGTACGCCTTACAAGGCAAATAGATTGCCATGAGCCCGAACTTAGGGCAAACACTAGCTCAGGAGCCAATTTTGCTTCCCAGGGGACTGCAGGTCACGAGTCTACTGGCAAAAGCAATTTTGAGGACGACCTGGAGGTAGCTGAGCGGGTGAAGCGGAAGCGGAAGCGATTTCGCCCTGCTTCATCCGTTCTCAGCTCAAGTGACGAAGGATCTACATGCCCCTCGGCTGGGGAAGGACAGCCAAAGGCCAAAGGGAGAGGCCGCCCACCAACATCGGGCAAATATGTAGGACTGGCCAGAGCGAAAGAAGCCTACAACCGGGCTCTCAGGGAAGAGCTCCGGTTGAAGGCCGAGATGGAGGTACAGGAGATGGCCATCAGGACCCGTCAAGGGTACCAGATGGACAATATTTCTCAACCAAGGACTGACTCAGAGGATGCAGAGGCAAACCTAGATCTTGGCCAGCAAGTGGCAGACAGCGTGGCTGTCATCTCTAAAGTCGCGGCCAAATCTAAAAATCTGTCAGGTGGCTATGTAAAGTGCCTAAAGGAGGCAGCTGTTGCGATCTCTGACGCATTTTCGGAGCTCAGCAGACGCACGGCAACCGAAGAGACGGCTCGGCTACAAGCCGATAACACACGGTTACAGAGTGAGATGGCCAGCCTCCGAAAAGAGCTGGCCGAACTGAAAATGACCCTGGAGGGGATGCGGAAGCATGGTAGTCCGCCACCCATTCCCCCTAAATATGACGGGGAGAAGCTGCCCCATGCGCAGCCCTCCTCAAAGAGAAAAGATAGGCAGGGTTCCAACACCCCGGCGGCGTCTGATATGGACAGAATCTGCCGAGCGGTCATGGACCACGTCGGTTCATACCTTGACGTGCGCTTAGCCAGTATTCAGGACCGGCTACTCCCTGAGAAGCCCGTGAGACCTCCTCTGGCGATAAAAGCCGGGACAGGTGATCAGGCTGGAAATGATTCCACCTCCGGAGCTGTTCCTCCCGGTCCGGGGAGGAAAACCAAAAAAAAAAAGAGGAAGAAAAAGGTCCCTAATAGAGAGGAAGCCTCAGAACCCATTCCGCTACCTCCGCCTCCCGTTTCAGCGGCCATGTCGACAGGGTGGACCAAGGTGAAGCGGAGGGGTAAGAAGAAAGGGGATAAAGTTGGAGACAACAGGAGGGACGAAACAACGGCCGATGTGCGCGGAGCACCACCCCAGGCGAAGAAACGAAAGGCCCGAAAGCTTCGCCCACCTCGTTCTTCGGCTGTTGTAATCACGCTGCTTGAACCACAAGCACAGGAGAAGGGGGCAGACTTCGGGACTGTCCTTGCAGAAGCCAAGAGGAAGGTGCGTTTGGAAGACCTGGGTATTTCGGGACTCCGCTTCAGAAAGGCCCAAACCGGAGCGTATATCATGGAGGTGCCTGGTGTCGCTAGTGGGGAGAAGGCCGATGCCCTGGCTCAAAAGCTCAAAGAGGTCACGGACCCCGCGGTGATACGAGTGGCTAGGCCCACCAAATGCGCTGAGCTGCGCATTTCTGGCCTGGACGAGTCCGTCTTGTTCACTGACGTGGTGGCGGCGGTTGCCCGGGTTGGGGGCTGCTCAGAAGCGGAAGTCAGGTCGGGAGATATTGTTTGCGGACGCTCCGGGCTTGGAACTGTTTGGCTTCGCTGTCCTATCCCGGCAGCAAAGAAGTTGGTGAAGGCGGGTAGGCTGTTGGTGGGCTGGGTGTCAGCGCAGGTCAAGCTGCTCGATGCCCGCCCCCTGCGCTGCTTCCGCTGCCTCGAGGTGGGCCACGTGCAGGTGAAATGCAAGGCGGCGGTGGATCGTAGTCAACTGTGCTACCGCTGCGGAGCTCCCGGGCACATGGCATATGCGTGCGAAGCAGCATCACACTGCGTGATCTGCGAGGTTGCCGGGTTATCGGCCAATCACAGGGTGGGAAGCAAGATGTGCAACCCTCCCAAAACCAGGAAGGCTAAGGCTGGCGAGGGACCAAGGCTCCCCTCACAGCCGCGTACCCGGAAGGGCAGTACAACTGAACACCCGGATGAGGAGGAGATGATTATCGTGGGACAGCATGGCTAATACACCCCGATATCTACAGGCGAACATCAACCACTGCGCCAGAGCTCAGGACCTCCTGTTCCAGAGCATGGCGGAGTGGTTGATCCATGTCGCAGTGGTAGCCGAACCGTATTCGGTCCCGGCCAGAGACAACTGGGTGGGGGACCTCGACAGCCTCGTGGCCTTGGCCACTCAACCATCGGCCGGCTCTGCTCCGCTTGAAAGCGTGGTGCGGGGCCACGGCTTCGTAGCTGCCATCATCGGGGGTATAATGGTGGTGGGAGTGTACTTCTCACCGAACAGGAGCCTAGCCGACTTCGAGGCGCTTCTCGACGATGTGCAGGCCCTGATTGGCAGAAGTGGCCCCGAACTGCTGCTGGTCGCGGGGGACTTTAATGCAAAATCAACGGTGTGGGGCTCTACTGCGACTGACGTACGCGGTGAGGCGCTCGCAGAGTGGGCAGTGGCCGTAGGGTTAGAGGTTCTTAACCGAGGGACGGTCGATACGTGCGTGCGGCAACAGGGAGGCTCCATCGTGGACATCACGTTTGCAAATGCTGCCCTGGCGCGCCGTGTCCAAGGTTGGGAAGTGTTGGAGGGCGTGGAAACGTTATCGGACCACAGATACATCCGGTACGAAGTCTGCGCCCACCACGCTACGCCGGACGACCTGAGCCGTCCCCGAAGAGACGACAGTCCCAGATGGGCAACGAAACGGCTCGATCGGGACCTGCTGCATGCAGCGGCCCTGGTCCAAGCCTGGCCGGAGACGCCCGAAGGACCAAGAAGTGTAGAGGAAGAAGCATCCTGGCTCAGTGGGGCCATGGCTCAAATATGCGATGCCGCAATGCCGCGGGCCAAGCCCACAGGTCCGAGGCGGAGCGTGTACTTGTGGTCCGCAGAGCTAACGCAGTTGCGCAAGGCATGCGTGGCTGCGAGACGCCAGTACACCAGGAGCCGAAGGCGGAGGAGGCGAGACCTGACGGTAGAGGATGAGTTATACGAAAGCTACAGAGCGGCCAGCAAAACCCTCAGCTTAGCCATTGGCCAAGCCAAAGACCTGGCGGAGGAGGAAATGTTGGAGGCTCTGAACAGCGACCCGTGGGGGCGGCCATACAAGTCGGTGAGGTGCAAACTTCGCCCCTGGGCCCCTCCACTCACGCAAAGCCTCCAGCCGGACCTTCTGAGCCGAATCGTGGGAACCCTCTTCCCACGACGGGGTGAACACCAGCCCCCGTGCATGGCTTCAGTGTCCCCAACGGAGGGAGAAGTCGCACCCGAGGTGACAGAGGGAGAGTTGGGAGCCGCAGTGTTGAGGCTTAAGGCCAAAAACACTGCCCCTGGACCCGACGGTATTCCCGGCCGAGCCTGGGTGTTGGCGCTGGGCCCCTTGGAACCAAGGGTGAGGGCACTATTTTCTTCGTGCCTGGAGCAGGGGTGCATCCCACGTTCGTGGAAGTGCGGAAAGCTGGTGCTTCTGCGGAAGGAAGGGCGACCGGGTGACTCCCCTTCGGGATACAGGCCGATCGTACTTTTGGACGAGGGAGCGAAGCTCTTTGAGCGGATAGTGGCTTCCCGGCTGATAGGGCATTTAGAGGGACAAGGGCCGAACCTAAGTGCGTGCCAGTACGGATTTCGTCGGGGCAGGTCCACCATCGACGCCATTGCGCGGGTGAGGGCTCTGGCGGATGACGCGGTCTCCCGGGGGGAGGTGGTGTTGGCGGTATCTCTAGATATCGCCAATGCTTTCAACACCCTTCCCTGGGAAACCATCAAGGAGGCCCTCAGGTACCACAACGTGCCGGAGTACCTGCGTAGGGTGGTTGGGTCGTATCTTTTCGAGAGGGCGATCCGCTACCCCACACAGGATGAATGGGTAGAGCGCGAGATGTCGTGCGGGGTCCCACAGGGGTCAGTCCTAGGACCGCTCCTGTGGAACATTGGTTACGACTGGGCGCTACGTGGCGCCAACTTGCGGGGGGTAGACGTAACCTGTTACGCCGACGACACCCTTGTAACGGCCCGAGGGGCCACATTTCGCGATGCGTCCATCTTGGCTACTGCTGGGGTGGCCCTAATCGTGGACAGGATACGGAGGCTGGGACTAGAGGTTGCCCTGCACAAATCTGAGGCCATCTGTTTTCATGGGCCTCGGAGGGCACCTCCAGGAAATGCCAGCATAATGGTGGGCGGAGTTTCTATCGGCGTCGGGAAGACGATGAAGTACCTGGGACTCGTCCTCGACAGCCGATGGAACTTCGAGGAGCATTTCCGGCGCTTGGCTCCAAAACTACTTGGCACAGCGTCAGCACTGAGCCGGCTCCTCCCGAACGTGGGCGGGCCGAAGGCGGGCTGCCGCCGACTGTACACGGGTGTGGTGCGGTCGATGGCCCTTTACGGGGCACCCATATGGGTAAATGCCCTTTCCGCCCATAACAAGACCCAACTGCGGCGACCGCAAAGGGTCATGGCGGTAAGGGCAACGAGGGCGTACCGCACCACCTCATTCGAGGCGGCCTGCGTGATGGCAGGGACTCCACCTTGGGAGATGGATGCCGAGGTGCTGGCCAAAGTCTACCGCCGGGTAGCCGAAGCACGCGCCAGAGGGGAACAGCCGTGTCCGGAAGAGGTTAGGCGATGGAGAGAGATCTCTCGCCAAACCCTCTTCCGGAAATGGTTGGAGGCTTTGGAGCAGCCGAGCGCCGGCCACTGGACTATATCAGGAGTGCGGCCCGTCCTGCAAGGATGGGTCGAAAGGAGGTGGGGCGTTGTTTCCTTCCACCTAACGCAGGTACTGTCGGGACATGGATGTTTCGGCAGATACCTGTGTAAGGTTGCAAGGAGGGAAACAACGCCAATGTGTCACCACTGCGGTGGGGCGGAGGACACGGCGCAGCACACGCTGCAAGTGTGTCCCGCCTTCGAAGAGCAGCGAGCCCGCCTCACGGCGGTGATTGGATCCGACCTCTCGCTGCCGGCCGTTGTCAAAGCCATGACCGACAGCGAGAGATCGTGGACTGCCATGGCCTCCTACTGTGAGGAGGTCATGGCACTCAAAGAGGGTGCGGAGCGGGAGCGCGAGGAAGACCCATCTTCCCAGCCCCTGCGCCGCAGGCGTGTCGGGCGCAGGCGGTTAATCCATAACCGCCAAATACCGCCCTAATAGGACTGCGGGAGATGGGCACGGGGATGCCCGTCCCCCGCCGTTAAGGTCCTGTTGAGCTGGTAGGCGCGTCAAGTGTTTCGGCGCGCCTACAGTGGAGGAGACAGGAGACGCACAGGTCTCCTGGAGATGGGTCCGTGAGCGGACATACCGCCGTAATGCCGGGCCGTGGATGCATAAAGTTCCCACAGCCCGGTTGCTTACCGGCGACGAAGTGGAACACCCTGGGGTTTTTAGTGGGTACACCGCCCCCTTCTGGGGCGGGAATCCCACATATCCACCGGCCTCCCCGGGCCGGTGTCGAATCCATAAAGGATTTTCCCCAGGAAAAAAAAAAAAAAAAAAAAAAAAAAAAAAAAAAAGGTTAGGTTAGGTTAGGTTAGGTTAGGTTAGGTTAGGTTAGGTTAGGTTAGGTTAGGTTAGGTTAGGTTAGGTTAGGTTGGGGTGGCCTCCCCCCCGGGTGTCGCTACCTTGTCGTGGTGGGGGGGCTTGAGCCCTTTGTGATCTTCGGGCCTTTAAGCTCGAAGTGAAAGGGTGACCAAGAGCGGCACAGCCTCGGTGGAGCCCATCCTGGGCCAGGAGAGGCGGGCGCGCCCTAGTGACAGGGTGCGTTGCTTTCCTGCTTCCTGTCTCCCCTGCAGCAGGGGACTACGGGGACGCAGAGGTTATCGCAGAAGTTATCGCGGTCTGGATGCGGGTTGCAGCGTATCCAGTACCAGGCCGGAGACAAGTAGGTCCTGTGGACTGAACGGGTCTGGCCTGGGCTAGCGGTTTGCCGGATGTGCCACTTTAGTGGCGAACGGGTTAGCGTAACTGTAACACAAGGGGAACTCACCCCTTAAAAAAGAGGAGAGTGCTCCCTCTTTAAAAGGAGCAGGGGACCGCACCCCTCAATCAAAGGAGCATGGGTGACAACAAAAATATATTACCCCAGGAGGGTACCTCGTCTCGAGGAGAATCCCTCCCCGCTACCATCTCGCGGGCAGCCCCATCGTATTCTGGGGGGGGCACTTGTCGCTCCGTGGGCCCTGAAAGCCCACGTTTTAGTTTTAATTTTAGTTCGTCCGCGACTCAGATCGCGGACCAAAATCGTCCTGGCATATCAGTGCGCGACTGCACGGTACGCCTTACAAGGCAAATAGATTGCCATGAGCCCGAACTTAGGGCAAACACTAGCTCAGGAGCCAATTTTGCTTCCCAGGGGACTGCAGGTCACGAGTCCACTGGCAAAAGCAATTTTGAGGACGACTTGGAGGTAGCTGAGCGGGTGAAGCGGAAGCGGAAGCGATTTCGCCCTGCTTCATCCGTTCTCAGCTCAAGTGACGAAGGATCTACATGCTCCTCGGCTGGGGAAGGACAGCCAAAGGCCAAAGGGAGAGGCCGCCCACCAACATCGGGCAAATATGTAGGACTGGCCAGGGCGAAAGAAGCCTACAACCGGGCTCTCAGGGAAGAGCTCCGGTTGAAGGCCGAGATGGAGGTACAGGAGATGGCCATCAGGACCCGTCAAGGGTACCAGAAGGACAATATCTCTCAACCAAGGACTGACTCAGAGGATGCAGAGCCAAACCTAGATCTTGGCCAGCAAGTGGCAGACAGCGTGGCTGTCATCTCTAAAGTCGCGGCCAAATCTAAAAATCTGTCAGGTGGCTATGTAAAGTGCCTAAAGGAGGCAGCTGTTGCGATCTCTGACGCATTTTCGGAGCTCAGCAGACGCACGGCAACCGAAGAGACGGCTCGGCTACAAGCCGATAACACACGGTTACAGAGTGACATGGCCAGCCTCCGAAAGGAGCTGGCCGAACTGAAAATGACCCTGGAGGGGATGCGGAAGCATGGTAGTCCGCCACCCATTCCCCCTAGACATGACGGGGAGAAGCTGCCCCATGCGCAGCCCTCCTCAAAGAGAAAAGATAGGCAGGGTTCCAACACCCCGGCGGCGTCTGATATGGACAGAATCTGCCGAGCGGTCATGGACCACGTCGGTTCATACCTTGACGTGCGCTTAGCCAGTATTCAGGACCGGCTACTCCCTGAGAAGCCCGTGAGACCTCCTCTGGCGATAAAAGTCGGGACAGGTGATCAGGCTGGAAATGATTTCACCTCCGGAGCTGTTCCTCCCGGTCCGGGGCGGAAAACCAAAAGAAAGAAGAGGAAGAAAAAGGTCCCTAATAGAGAGCAAGCCTCAGAACCCATTCCGCTACCTCCGCCTCCCGTTTCATCGGCCATGTCGACAGAGTGGACCAAGGTGAAGCGGAGGGGTAAGAAGAAAGGGGATAAAGTTGGAGACAACAGGAGGGACGAAACAACGGCTGATGTGCGCGGAGCACCACCCCAGGCGAAGAAACGAAAGGCCCGAAAGCTTCGCCCACCTCGTTCTTCGGCTGTTGTAATCACGCTGCTTGAACCACAAGCACAGGAGAAGGGGGCAGACTTCGGGACTGTCCTTGCAGAAGCTAAGAGGAAGGTGCGTTTGAAAGACCTGGGTATTTCGGGACTCCGCTTCAGAAAGGCCCAAACCGGAGCGTATATCATGGAGGTGCCTGGTGTCGCTAGTGGGGAGAAGGCCGATGCCCTGGCTCAAAAGCTCAAAGAGGTCACGGACCCCGCGGTGGTACGAGTGGCTAGGCCCACCAAATGCGCTGAGCTGCGCATTTCTGGCCTGGACGAGTCCGTCTTGTTCACTGACGTGGTGGCGGCGGTTGCCCGGGTTGGGGGCTGCTCAGAAGTGGAAGTCAGGTCGGGAGATATTGTTTGCGGACGCTCCGGGCTAGGAACTGTTTGGCTTCGCTGTCCTATCCCGGCAGCAAAGAAGTTGGTGAAGGCGGGTAGGCTGTTGGTGGGCTGGGTGTCAGCGCAGGTCAAGCTGCTCGATGCCCGCCCCCTGCGCTGCTTCCGCTGCCTCGAGGTGGGCCACGTGCAGGCGAAATGCAAGGCGGCGGTGGATCGTAGCCAACTGTGCTACCGCTGCGGAGCTCCCGGGCACATGGCATATGCGTGCGAAGCAGCATCACACTGCGTGATCTGCGAGGTGGCCGGGTTATCGGCCAATCACAGGGTGGGAAGCAAGATGTGCAACCCACCCAAAACCAGGAAGGCTAAGGCTGGCGAGGGACCCTGGCTCCCCTCACAGCCGCGTACCCGGAAGGGCAGTACAACTGAACACCCGGATGAGGAGGAGGTGATTATCGTGGGACAGCATGGCTAATACACCCCGATATCTACAGGCGAATATCAACCACTGCGCCAGAGCTCAGGACCTCCTGTTCCAGAGCATGGCGGAGTGGTTGATCCATGTCGCAGTGGTAGCCGAACCGTATTCGGTCCCGGCCAGAGACAACTGGGTGGGGGACCTCGACAACCTCGTGGCCTTGGCCACTCAACCATCAGCCGGCTCTGCTCCGCTTGAAAGCGTGGTGCGGGGCCACGGCTTCGTGGCTGCCATCATCGGGGGTATAATGGTTGTGGGAGTGTACTTCTCACCGAACAGGAGCCTAGCCGACTTCGAGGCGCTTCTCGACGATGTGCAGGCCCTGATTGGCAGAAGTGGCCCCGAACTGCTGCTGGTCGCGGGGGACTTTAATGCAAAATCAACGGTGTGGGGCTCTTCTGCGACTGACGTACGCGGTGAGGCGCTCGCAGAGTGGGCAGTGGCCGTAGGGTTAGAGGTTCTTAACCGAGGGACGGTCGATACGTGCGTGCGGCAACAGGGAGGCTCCATCGTGGACATCACGTTTGCAAATGCTGCCCTGGCGCGCCGTGTCCAAGGTTGGGAAGTGTTGGAGGGCGTGGAAACGTTATCGGACCACAGATACATCCGGTACGAAGTCTGCGCCCACCACACTACGCCGGACGACCTGAGCCGTCCCCGAAGAGACGACAGTCCCAGATGGGCAACGAAACGGCTCGATCGGGACTTGCTGCACGCAGCGGCCCTGGTCCAAGCCTGGCCGGAGACGCCCGAAGGACCAAGAAGTGTAGAGGAAGAAGCATCCTGGCTCAGTGGGGCCATGGCTCAAATATGCGATGCCGCAATGCCGCGGGCCAAGCCCACAGGGCCGAGGCGGAGCGTGTACTGGTGGTCCGCAGAGCTAACGCAGTTGCGCAAGGCATGCGTGGCTGCGAGACGCCAGTACACCAGGAGCCGAAGGCGGAGGAGGCGAGACGTGACGGCAGAGGATGAGCTATACGAAAGCTACAGAGCGGCCAGCAAAACCCTCAGCTTAGCCATTGGCCAAGCCAAAGACCTGGCGGAGGAGGAAATGTTGGAGGCTCTGAACAGCGACCCGTGGGGGCGGCCGTACAAGTCGGTGAGGTGCAAACTTCGCCCCTGGGCCCCTCCACTCACGCAAAGCCTCCAGCCGGACCTTCTGAGCCGAATCGTGGGAACCCTCTTCCCACGACGGGGTGAACACCAGCCCCCGTGCATGGCTTCAGTGTCCCCAACGGAGGGAGAAGTCGCACCCGAGGTGACAGAGGGAGAGTTGGGAGCCGCAGTGTTGAGGCTTAAGGCCAAAAACACTGCCCCTGGTCCCGACGGTATTCCCGGCCGAGCCTGGGTGTTGGCGCTGGGCCCCTTGGAGCCAAGGGTGAGGGCACTATTTTCTTCGTGCCTGGAGCAGGGGTGCATCCCACGTTCGTGGAAGTGCGGAAAGCTGGTGCTCCTGCGGAAGGAAGGGCGACCGGGTGACTCCCCTTCGGGATACAGGCCGATCGTACTTTTGGACGAGGGAGCGAAGCTCTTTGAGCGGATAGTGGCTTCCCGGCTGATAGGGCATTTAGAGGGACAAGGGCCGAACCTAAGTGCGTGCCAGTACGGATTTCGTCGGGGCAGGTCCACCATCGACGCCATTGCGCGGGTGAGGGCTCTGGCGGATGACGCGGTTTCCCGGGGGGAGGTGGTGTTGGCGGTATCTCTAGATATCGCCAATGCTTTCAACACCCTTCCCTGGGAAACCATCAAGGAGGCCCTCAGGTACCACAACGTGCCGGAGTACCTGCGTAGGGTGGTTGGGTCGTATCTTTTCGAGAGGGTGATCCGCTACCCCACACAGGATGAATGGGTAGAGCGCGAGATGTCGTGCGGGGTCCCACAGGGGTCAGTCTTAGGACCGCTCCTGTGGAACATTGGTTACGACTGGGCGCTACGTGGCGCCAACTTGCGGGGGGTAGACGTAACCTGCTACGCCGACGACACCCTTGTAACGGCCCGAGGGGCCACATTTCGCGATGCGTCCATCTTGGCCACTGCTGGGGTGGCCCTAATCGTGGACAGGATACGGAGGCTGGGACTAGAGGTTGCCCTGCACAAATCTGAGGCCATCTGTTTTCATGGGCCTCGGAGGGCACCTCCAGGAAATGCCAGCATAATGGTGGGCGGAGTTTCTATCGGCGTCGGGAAGACGATGAAGTACCTGGGACTCGTCCTCGACAGCCGATGGAACTTCGAGGAGCATTTCCGGCGCTTGGCTCCAAAACTACTTGGCACAGCGTCGGCACTGAGCCGGCTCCTCCCGAACGTGGGTGGGCCGAAGGCGGGCTGCCGCCGACTGTACACGGGTGTGGTGCGGTCGATGGCCCTTTACGGGGCACCCATATGGGTAAATGCTCTTTCCGCCCATAACAAGACCCAACTGCGGCGACCGCAAAGGGTCATGGCGGTAAGGGCAACGAGGGCGTACCGCACCACCTCGTTCGAGGCGGCCTGCGTGATGGCAGGGACCCCACCTTGGGAGTTGGATGCCGAGGTGCTGAACGAGGTCTACCGCCGGGTAACCGAGGCGCGCACCAGAGGAGAACATCCGTGTCCGGAAGAGGTTAGGCGATGGAGAGAGATCTCTCGCCAAACCCTCTTCCGGAAATGGTTGGTGGCCTTGGAGCAGCCGAGCGCCGGCCACTGGACCATATCGGGAGTGCGGCCCGTCCTGCAGAAATGGGTCGAAAGGAGGTGGGGCGTTGTTTCCTTCCACCTAACGCAGGTACTGTCGGGACACGGATGTTTCGGCAGATACCTGTGTAAGGTTGCAAGGAGGGAAACAACGCCAATGTGTCACCACTGCGGTGGGGCGGAGGACACGGCGCAGCACACGCTGCAAGTGTGTCCCGCCTTCGACGAGCAGCGAGCCCGCCTCACGGCGGTGATTGGATCCGACCTCTCGCTGCCGGCCGTTGTCAAAGCCATGACCGACAGCGAGAGATCGTGGACTGCCATGTTCTCCTACTGTGAGGAGGTCATGGCACTCAAAGAGGGTGCGGAGCGGGAGCGCGAGGAAGACCCATCTTCCCAGCCCCTGCGCCGCAGGCGTGTCGGGCGCAGGCGGTTAATCCATAACCGCCAAATACCGCCCTAATAGGACTGCGGGAGATGGGCACGGGGATGCCCGTCCCCCGCCGTTAAGGTCCTGTTGAGCTGGTAGGCGCGTCAAGTGTTTCGGCGCGCCTACAGTGGAGGAGACAGGAGACGCGCAGGTCTCCTGGAGATGGGTCCGTGAGCGGACATACCGCCGTGCTGCCGGGCCGTGGATGCATAAAGTTCCCACAGCCCGGTTGCTTACCGGCGACGAAGTGGAACACCCTGGGGTTTTTAGTGGGTACACCGCCCCCTTCTGGGGCGGGAATCCCACATATCCTCCGGCCTCCCCGGGCCGGTGTCGAATCCATAAAGGATTTTCCCCAGGAAAAAAAAAAAAAAAAAAAAAAAAAAAAAAAAAAAAAAAAAAAAAAAAAAAAAAAAAAAAAAAAAGGTTGGGGTGGCCTCATGGGGTGGGGAAGGGTAACGCTTGGGACGGTGCACCCTGGGCAACAACGGTAAGCTAATGTATTCGTACATTATCTTACCGGTGGCTAATATCCGACTGGGGGGGAGGGGTGGTGAGGTGAACCCGCAACTAGTTGCGGGGGATCCGAGCCAGCGGGCCCATCCGTGGGTCCGCAGTGAGGGCGGCGTCTCGCCATTGGGCGGGCGCCTTTGACGTCGGCGAACCCGAGCTGAGTACCTGCTCTGCCACGGCGGACAGGGAAAGGCGAGGGGGAGCCTGGTGGCGGAGGCGACCGTGCCCTCGATTCCGCTCTGCTTTCAGAGCGGGACATGAGGGCGCGGAAGCTAACGTGAGGGCACGTAACCCCGGCTTGCCGGGAACGTGGGCATCTGCGGAAGCCACGAGGAGTAAACCTCTTTAAACAATCCTTCACCAGCGGGGGAGGCCGGGGAGTGCCGAGCCCGCATTGCACGGTGTCGACAGAGGAGCCCCATCCCGGGGCGGCCAGTGGGCGTTGCGGTGACTCCTTATGCTCCCGTGGCGTTCACAATGGCAAACGAGGGAATCCGTGTGGTTTTTAGTGGGTATGCCTGTTGAGAGGAGAGCCCCACATACCTCCGTTTCCCCGAACGGTGACGATGCATAAGGTGCATTTTCCACACCAAAAAAAAAAAAAAAAAAAAAAAAAAAAAAAAAAAAAAAAAAAAAAAAAAGGTTAGGTTGGGGTGGGGTGCGAAGTCGGAAACCTCCTCGAGTGCCCGGGCGTTACCACTCCCTTCTATCCGAGGCGTAGGCCTCATGGGGTGGGGAAGGGTAACGCTTGGGACGGTGCACCCTGGGCAACAACGGTAAGCTAATGTATTCGTACATTAGCTTACCGGTGGCTAATATCCGACTGGGGGGGTGGGGGTCAGCAATCTCCACATGTGCCCGGGCCATCAGGCCTACGACTAGATGGTCTGGGCTGCACGACCGTTACGGTTCTCCCCTATTAACCCTGGTGGTTAAGGGGGAGAAGAGTAGCGGATGGGCCCATGGCCTGTGGCGATTGACTGACGGGGGGGAGGGGGTCAGCAGCTTCTACATGTGCCCGGGCGGTCGGAATAACGGCCTGCCGTCTGGGCTGCACGACCGTTACGGTTCTCCCCTGTTAACCCTGGTGGTTAAGGGGGAGAAGAGTAGCGGTTGGGCCCATGGCCTGTGGGGGTTTGCTGACACACTTGGGGGAGGGCGTCGGCAATTTCCACATGTGCCCGGGCGGTATTTCTGGTTATCGTCTGGGCTGCACGACCACTACGGTTCTCCCCTGTTAACCCTGGTGGTTAAGGGGGAGAAGAGTAGTGGTTGGGCCCATGGCCTGTGGTGGTCTGCCGACGCACTAGTAGGGAGGGTTAGCGGGCCCATTAGTGGGTCCGCTTTTGAGGACGGCGCCCCGCCCTTGGGCGGGCGCCTTTGACGTCGGCGAACCCGAACTGAGTACCTGCTCTGCCACGGCGGACAGGGAAAGGCGAGGGGGAGCCTGGTGGGCGGAAGCGACCGTGCCCTCGGTGCCGCTCTGCTTTCAGAGCAGGACATGAGGGCGCGGAAGCTAACGTGAGGGCACGTAACCCCGGCTTGCCGGGAACGTGGGCATCTGCGGAAGCCACGAGGAGTAAACCTCTTTAAACAATCCTTCACCAGCGGGGGAGGCCGGGGAGTGCCGAGCCCGCATTGCACGGTGTCGACAGAGGAGCCCCATCCCGGGGCGGCCAGTGTGCGTTGCGGTGACACATTTTGCTCCCGTGGCGTTCACAATGGCAAACGAGGGAATCCGTGTGGTTTTTAGTGGGTAGGCCCCCCTTGGCGAGAGCCCCACATACCTCCGTTTCCCCGAACGGAGACGATGCATAAGGTGCATTTTCCACACCAAAAAAAAAAAAAAAAAAAAAAAAAAAAAAAGGTTAGGTTGGGGTGCGAAGTCGGAAACCTCCTCGAGTGCCCGGGCGTTACCACTCCCTTCTATCCGAGGCGTAGGCCTCATGGGGTGGGGAAGGGTAACGCCTGGGACGGTGCACCCTGGGCAACAACGGTAAGCTAATGTATTCGTACATTATCTTACCGGTGGCTAATATCCGACTGGGGGGGAGGGGTGGTGAGGTGAACCCGCAACTAGTTGCGGGGGATCCGAGCCAGCGGGCCCATCCGTGGGTCCGCAGTGAGGGCGGCGTCTCGCCATTGGGCGGGCGCCTTTGACGTCGGCGAACCCGAGCTGAGTACCTGCTCTGCCACGGCGGACAGGGAAAGGCGAGGGGGAGCCTGGTGGCGGAGGCGACCGTGCCCTCGATTCCGCTCTGCTTTCAGAGCGGGACATGAGGGCGCGGAAGCTAACGTGAGGGCACGTAACCCCGGCTTGCCGGGAACGTGGGCATCTGCGGAAGCCACGAGGAGTAAACCTCTTTAAACAATCCTTCACCAGCGGGGGAGGCCGGGGAGTGCCGAGCCCGCATTGCACGGTGTCGACAGAGGAGCCCCATCCCGGGGCGGCCAGTGGGCGTTGCGGTGACTCCTTATGCTCCCGTGGCGTTCACAATGGCAAACGAGGGAATCCGTGTGGTTTTTAGTGGGTATGCCTGTTGAGAGGAGAGCCCCACATACCTCCGTTTCCCCGAACGGTGACGATGCATAAGGTGCATTTTCCACACCAAAAAAAAAAAAAAAAAAAAAAAAAAAAAAAAAAAAAAAAAAAAAAAAAAAAAAAAGGTTAGGTTAGGTTAGGTTAGGTTAGGTTAGGTTAGGTTAGGTTAGGTTAGGTTGGGGTGCGAAGTCGGAAACCTCCTCGAGTGCCCGGGCGTTACCACTCCCTTCTGTCCGAGGCGTAGGCCTCATGGGGTGGGGAAGGGTAACGCTTGGGACGGTGCACCCTGGGCAACAACGGTTAATTAATTCCTTAGGGATTTAGTTAACCGTTGGCTAATATCCGACTGGGGGGTGGGGGTCAGCAATCTCCACATGTGCCCGGGCCACCAGGCCTACGACTAGATGGTCTGGGCTGCACGACCGTTACGGTTCTCCCCTATTAACCCTGGTGGTTAAGGGGGAGAAGAGTAGCGGATGGGCTCATAGCCTGTGGCGATTGTCTGACTTGGGGGGGGGGGGGGTTGTCAGCAATTTCCACATGTGCCTGGGTCGGTACGGGAATACACGACCTAGGCTGCACGACCGTTACGGTTCTCCCCTGTTAACCCTGGTGGTTAAGGGGGAGAAGAGTAGCGGATGGGTCCACGACCTGTGGCAATTGACTGACATACTGGGGGGTAGGGGTGGTGAGGTGAACCCGTAACTTGTTGCGGGGGATCCGAGCCAGCGGGCCCATTCGTGGGTCCGCAGAGAGGACGGCGTCTCGCCCTTGGGCGGACGCCTTTGACGTAGGCGATCCCGAACTCAGTACCTGCTCTGCCACGGCGGACAGGGAAAGGCGAGGGGGAGCCTGGTGGGCGGAAGCGACCGTGCCCTCGGTACCGCTCTGCTTCCAGAGCAGGACACGAGGGCGCGGAAGCTAACGTGAGGGCACGTAACCCCGGCTTGCCGGGAACGTGGGCATCTGCGGAAGCCACGAGGAGTAAACCTCTTTAAACAATCCTTCACCAGCGGGGGAGGCCGGGGAGTGCCGAGCCCGCATTGCACGGTGTCGACAGAGGAGCCCCATCCCGGGGCGGCCAGTGGGCGTTGCGGTGACTCCTTGTGCTCCCGTGGCGTTCACAATGGCAAACGAGGGAATCCGTGTGGTTTTTAGTGGGTAGGCCCCTAGGGGAGAGCCCCACATACCTCCGTTTCCCCGAACGGTGACGATGCATAAGGTGCATTTTCCACACCAAAAAAAAAAAAAAAAAAAAAAAAGGTTAGGTTAGGTTCCGCGCGGAGCCGCCCTGCGCGTCAGTGGGGAGACCGTCGAGGTGAAGGCCTACATCAAGTATCTGGGCCTTACCCTCGACGGCAAGTGGGAGTTCGGGGAGCACTTCCGCAGACTGGCTCCCCGACTCGTGGGCGCGGCCGGAGCTTTGGGCCGGCTCCTGCCCAATCTGGGCGGACCAAATGCCCCCTGCAGAAGGCTGTTCGCAGGGGTCATTCGCAGCATGGCCCTGTACGGGGCCCCAATATGGGCGAGTTCCCTCACTGCCACCACCAAAGCCCTTCTCAGGAAGCCCCAGAGGGTGATGGCAGTGAGGATGGCCCGGGCCTACCGGACGGTGGGCTGGGCGGCGGCTGGAGCCCTCGCAGCCTCCCCTCCGTGGGAGATCGAGGCGGTCGGGCTCGCGAAGGCCTACCGGGACAAAATGGAGCGCAGGGAGCGGGGGGACACCCTCGCTCCCCAGGAGTTGGCTCGGGCCAAAGAGGCCCAAAAGGAAGAGGTGCTGGAGCGCTGGGCGGATGAGCTTGCGCAGGCCGAATACGGCCTCCGCACGATCGCAGCCATCCGCCCGGTGCTCCAGGAATGGTGCGGGAGGGATCATGGGTCCCTCACATTCCGCCTTGTGCAGGTGCTGTCCGGGCATGGCTGCTTCGGGCGGTACCTGCACAAGGTTGCCGGAAGGGAGGAGACGGCGTCGTGCCACGAGTGCGGCGCCGCCGAGGACACAGCCCAGCACACCTTGGAGGTGTGCAGCGCATGGGCTGAGCGGCGCCGCACTCTGGCGGCGACGATTGGCGGCGACCTCTCGCTCCCCAGCGTCTTACGTGCGATGCTGGAGAGCGAGACGTCCTGGGAGGCCGTCACCTCCTTCTGCGAAGACGTGATATCGCAGAAGGAGGAGAGGGAGCGGGAACGCGAGAATGATCCCCTCGCGAACCCTCTCCGGCGCAGACGGACGGGAAGGAGGCGGCGACAGTTCGCTGCCAACCTTCCCTAGTGGTGCTAGCCGGCGGGGGATGGGGATCCCCTGTCGGCCGTAATAGCCCACACGTCTAGGGGGGGACCAAGTATTCCGGTCCCCCCTCTCTTGGCGCGGGAGCCCCGGTATAGGCTGGGGCGGCCAGCGGATGCTGTGGTGGCTCTCAATTCTCCCATGGCATCCGCAAATGGCAAGAGAGGGAATACCGGTGGGTTTTTAGTGGGTATGCCTCCCCCCCTCCTTCCACTAGGGAAGGAGGTTACGGGGGAGGTGAGTCCCACATAACTTCCGCGCCGTCCCCACTGCGCGGTCGTATGCGTAACGCATTTTCCCACCGTAAAAAAAAAAAAAAAAAAAAAAAAAAAAAAGGTTAGGTTAGGTTAGGTTAGGTTAGGTTAGGTTAGGTTAGGTTAGGTTAGGTTAGGTTAGGTTGGGGTGCGAAGTCGGAAACCTCCTCGAGTGCCCGGGCGTTACCACTCCCTTCTGTCCGAGGCGTAGGCCTCATGGGGTGGGGAAGGGTAACGCTTGGGACGGTGCACCCTGGGCAACAACGGTTAATTAATTCCTTAGGGATTTAGTTAACCGTTGGCTAATATCCGACTGGGGGGGTGGGGGTCAGCAATCTCCACATGTGCCCGGGCCACCAGGCCTACGACTAGATGGTCTGGGCTGCACGACCGTTACGGTTCTCCCCTATTAACCCTGGTGGTTAAGGGGGAGAAGAGTAGCGGATGGGCTCATAGCCTGTGGCGATTGTCTGACTTGGGGGGAGGGGGTTGTCAGCAATTTCCACATGTGCCTGGGTCGGTACGGGAATACACGACCTAGGCTGCACGACCGTTACGGTTCTCCCCTGTTAACCCTGGTGGTTAAGGGGGAGAAGAGTAGCGGATGGGTCCACGACCTGTGGCAATTGACTGACATACTGGGGGGGTAGGGGTGGTGAGGTGAACCCGTTACTTGTTGCGGGGGATCCGAGCCAGCGGGCCCATTCGTGGGTCCGTAGAGAGGACGGCGTCTCGCCCTTGGGCGGACGCCTTTGACGTAGGCGATCCCGAACTCAGTACCTGCTCTGCCACGGCGGACAGGGAAAGGCGAGGGGGAGCCTGGTGGGCGGAAGCGACCGTGCCCTCGGTACCGCTCTGCTTCGAGAGCAGGACATGAGGGCGCGGAAGCTAACGTGAGGGCACGTAACCCCGGCTTGCCGGGAACGTGGGCATCTGCGGAAGCCACGAGGAGTAAACCTCTTTAAACAATCCTTCACCAGCGGGGGAGGCCGGGGAGTGCCGAGCCCGCATTGCACGGTGTCGACAGAGGAGCCCCATCCCGGGGCGGCCAGTGGGCGTTGCGGTGACTCCTTATGCTCCCGTGGCGTTCACAATGGCAAACGAGGGAATCCGTGTGGTTTTTAGTGGGTATGCCTGTTGAGAGGAGAGCCCCACATACCTCCGTTTCCCCGAACGGTGACGATGCATAAGGTGCATTTTCCACACCAAAAAAAAAAAAAAAAAAAAAAAAAAAAAAGGTTAGGTTAGGTTAGGTTAGGTTAGGTTAGGTTAGGTTAGGTTAGGTTAGGTTAGGTTAGGTTAGGTTAGGTTAGGTTAGGTTAGGTTAGGTTAGGTTAGGTTAGGTTAGGTTAGGTTGGGGTGCGAAGTCGGAAACCTCCTCGAGTGCCCGGGCGTTACCACTCCCTTCTATCCGAGGCGTAGGCCTCATGGGGTGGGGAAGGGTAACGCCTGGGACGGTGCACCCTGGGCAACAACGGTAAGCTCATGATTATCACATGATCTTACCGGTGGCTAATATCCGACTGGGGGGGGAGGGGGGTTTCAGCAGCAATCTCCACATGTGCCTGCACCAAGCTACGCGAAAGGGCATGGTTCAGGCTGCACGACCGTTACGGTTCTCCCCTGTTAACCCTGGTGGTTAAGGGGGAGAAGAGTAGCGGATGGGCCCATGGCCTGTGGAGTTGACTGGCTGACCGGGGGGGGGGGTCGGCAATCTTCGCATGTGCCCGGGCGGTCGGAGCAATTGACTGCCGTCTGGGCTGCACGACCGCTGCGGTTCTCCTCTGTTAACCCTGGTGGTTAAGGGGGAGAAGAGTAGTGGTTGGGCCCATGGCCTGTGGGGGTTTGCCGACACACCGGGGGGGAGAGGTAGCGGGCCCGCTTATGGGTCCGCTTTAGAGGACGGCGCCCCGCCCTTGGGCGGGCGCCTTTGACGTCGGCGAACCCGAACTGAGTACCTGCTCTGTTGGTCGGACAGGGAAAGGCGAGGGGGAGCCTGGTGGGCGGAAGCGACCGTACCCTCGGTACCGCTCTGCTTTCAGAGCAGGACATGAGGGCGCGGAAGCTAACGTGAGGGCACGTAACCCCGGCTTGCAGGGAACGTGGGCATCTGCGGAAGCCACGAGGAGTAAACCTCTTTAAACAATCCTTCACCAGCGGGGGAGGCCGGGGAGTGCCGAGCCCGCATTGCACGGTGTCGACAGAGGAGCCCCATCCCGGGGCGGCCAGTGTGCGTTGCGGTGACACATCTTGCTCCCGTGGCGTTCACAATGGCAAACGAGGGAATCCGTGTGGTTTTTAGTGGGTTAGTGGGTAGGCCCCCCTTGGGGAGAGCCCCACATACCTCCGTTTCCCCGAACGGAGACGATGCATAAGGTGCATTTTCCACACCAAAAAAAAAAAAAAAAAAAAAAAAAAGGTTAGGTTAGGTTAGGTTAGGTTAGGTTAGGTTAGGTTAGGTTAGGTTAGGTTAGGTTAGGTTAGGTTAGGTTAGGTTAGGTTAGGTTAGGTTAGGTTAGGTTAGTAAGGAGAAAAATCTTCCTAGTAAGGAGAAAAATCTTCCTAGTAAGGAGAAAAATCTTCCTAGTAAGGAGAAAAATCTTCCTAGTAAGGAGAAAAATCTTCCTAGTAAGGAGAAAAATCTTCCTAGTAAGGAGAAAAATCTTCCTTAGTAAGGAGAAAAATCTTCCTAGTAAGGAGAAAAATCTTCCTAGTAAGGAGAAAAATCTTCCTAGTAAGGAGAAAAATCTTCCTAGTAAGGAGAAAAATCTTCCTAGTAAGGAGAAAAATCTTCCTAGTAAGGAGAAAAATCTTCCTAGTAAGGAGAAAAATCTTCCTAGTAAGGAGAAAAATCTTCCTAGTAAGGAGAAAAATCTTCCTAGTAAGGAGAAAAATCTTCCTAGTAAGGAGAAAAATCTTCCTAGTAAGGAGAAAAATCTTCCTAGTAAGGAGAAAAATCTTCCTAGTAAGGAGAAAAATCTTCCTAGTAAGGAGAAAAATCTTCCTAGTAAGGAGAAAAATCTTCCTAGTAAGGAGAAAAATCTTCCTAGTAAGGAGAAAAATCTTCCTAGTAAGGAGAAAAATCTTCCTAGTAAGGAGAAAAATCTTCCTAGTAAGGAGAAAAATCTTCCTAGTAAGGAGAAAAATCTTCCTAGTAAGGAGAAAAATCTTCCTAGTAAGGAGAAAAATCTTCCTAGTAAGGAGAAAAATCTTCCTAGTAAGGAGAAAAATCTTCCTAGTAAGGAGAAAAATCTTCCTAGTAAGGAGAAAAATCTTCCTTAGTTGACGGTTTTTCGCGAGATTTGGCATAGAGACTTGTTTTGACCCCCCTGCTTGTTTCCCTGACTCGACTCTACCCTTTCTCGTTACCTTGGCTTGTTTTTTACGGTTTTCTGTTCAGCTTTTTGATTGGTTTTGTTAAAATTGGCAACTTTTTGACTGACTGCTACGGCTATACTCGTTAAGCTACCCCCTCCAAATTTTGGTGGCGGGTAGCGCTGGGGCAGCTCTAGCTTTCGGCATTGTCGAAAAGGACCTAATTTCAGCGGTTTTTGTTACAACACTTGTCGAAAAATTTTCTGCGCCTGATGAAATTTTTTGTCGGCGCCTGAAATTTTTCGACGAGCAACGGATATTTTTGTGAATAACTCCTCGTGGGTTATTCATAAAAATTTTCTGTTTATGCGAGGAGATAGGGTGATTCATTCGCCCTATTTCCGATTTGAGTTTTGGTGGCGTAACTCTCATAGTTTGGGAGTTACGAATTTTACAAAAAATTACGCCGATCGGCGTAATTTTTCAATCGACTTTTGGGTTTTTCGGCTGGGGAATTTTTGTTTCCCAACCGAAAAATCTGGTTGAGGTATCGGTAGATAGAACTTTTTAAGTTCTATCTTTTGGCTTATAAAGCGTTGAGGTAACTTGTACTGTTTCGGAGATATCGATTTTTAATCGATATTTCCATACAGTATTAGCAAAATTTTGGGTTTTTTGCTTCCAAAAACTTTGTTTCTGGGGGCAAAATTCTTATCTTTTGCTGTTAAGTAGGGCTAATTAGGCTCTACTTAGTAGTTTTTGTGGCGGATCCCCATCACGTATGGACGATTTGATATCGGCCAACACGTGAAAATGTCGAATAAAAAGCAGGATATGGAGGCTACGGAGGAGGCAGTGGCTCGTGTCTCCCTCCCCAGCAAGAGGACTATGGTGGAGACCGAAGCAGTGGGTGAGGACAAACCCTCATGCCCCAAGGTCAGCGCCGCTGCTCGAGGACGCGCCCTGAAAGCCTCAGGGACATACGCCGGATTGGCCGCGGCTAAGGCCAAATTGAAGGAATCCGTGGAGGACTACGCAGAGGTGCGTAAGTCCAAAGCAATCTGCCGCCTCAGCTATCCCAGCCTGCGCTCCCGCTCCCAGGGGCACCTAAGGGACCGCTCTCCTGTGCTGACACCGGGGATGACCGACGGGTCTGATAACGAAGAGGACGAACGGGAGAACTTCCGGCAACCGGCTCGAACGGTCGCTAGAAAAGAGGGTGCAGCTGCCCTTACCACAAACGACGGCCAGCTAACTCCCGAAGAGGTCGGAGTGGTAGAATGCGCGCGTAATGCTGCTCGCGCAGTTCTTGAGGAGGCCGCAAAATCGAGCCACTTAAATGGTGTTGTGCGCGGCAACATAAACACGGCCTGCCGCGAAATAATAGAGGCGATGGATTTCCTCGAAAACAGGAAAGATAGTGAGGAAATCCGGAAACTGAAGGCGGACAACCGCAGGATGCGGGAGCAGCTTGCGCATTTGCAAGGAGAGACGAAGGCCCTCCGCACTGCTTTCTCGGAGCGGAAGTCCGAGGCATCGACGCGCACCACCCAGGGCCTTCCTGAAGGCCTGCAGGAGGCCCTAGCGCTTCAATCGAGGGAGCTCTTCGTCAGCCTCGGCAATATGCTGAATGCCAGGCTGGAGGCCTTCGAGAGCCGCCTCCCCCCGGAGCCTGTCGTGCGTCCGCCTCTCAAAGCAAGCAGGACTGCCATCCCCATGCCGCCGCCACCCCAAAAGGAAGAGCCCCAAAAGAAGGCGCCTGCCCAGCCAAAGGCCCAGCCCAAAGTGCCGCCCAAAGGGCAGCACAAGGAGCAGCCCAAGGCCAGGGCACAAGAAGAGCCGTCGTCGACCTCCCAGAGGCCGAACCCCACTACTTCCACCCAGGCATCCTGGACGGAAGTAGTCAAGAGGAAGGCGAAGGCCAAGGCCAACAAGCCTTCAGCGACCGAGGTGCCCACGAAGCAGAAGAAGCCTGCTGTGGTGAAAAGCCTGGCCACACCAAAAAGCGCGGCGGTGATGGTCACGCTTAAGCCGGAGGCCAATATGTCATACTTGGAGGCCCTCCAAAAGGTGACCACCTCCTTCAAGCTGGCAGATGTGGGGCTCGAAAGTGTCCGAGTGCGCAAGTCGGCCACTGGGGCACGACTATTCGAAGTCCCAGGGGCAAGCAGTGGGCAGCTGGCAGATGCGCTGGCGGGAAAAATCGCGGGAGTTCTCGGCGATGCGGCCACGGTCTACAGACCTACCAAAACCGCCGACCTCCGAGTTACCGGCTTTGATGAGTCGGTAACTTCGGAGGACATCAGAACGGCGGTCGTCCTGAATGGTGCCTGCTCCACGGAGCAGGTTAAAGTAAGCTCGGTCAGATTACTCAGTAACGGGACTGGTTCGGCGTTGGTGCGCTGCCCTGTGGTGGCCGCCAACAAGCTAGTGAAAGCGGGGAAAATGCTGGTGGGCTGGTCGGCGGCCAGCGTCAGAGCCCTGGAACCCCAACCCATGCGGTGCTACCGCTGCATGGGAACGGGCCACACTAGGGCTTTATGCCCCGCAGCGGTAGACAGGGACAACCTGTGCTTCAGGTGCTCGAAGCCCGGCCACAGGGCAGCCGAGTGCCAGGCCGAGCCCCACTGCGACGTGTGCCGCTTCGCGAAGCGGCCAGCCGGACACGTCATGGGGGGAAAGGCGTGCACGCCCCCCCAAACCAAAGGCCGTAGCGACCCCGTACGAGTTGGTGGTCAAGTAAGCAGCCCTGAGGCAGCAGCCGGTAACAACATGGATCTCTAAATGTCAGTACACCGACATTTAGAGATCCTACAGGGCAACCTGAACCACTCCGCCCGCGCACAAGACCTCATGATGCAGGTCATGGCGGAGTGGGGACTGGCATTGTCGGTGGTGGCCGAGCCATATATGGTCCCTGCTCAGGCACACTGGGTAGGGGCCACAGACGAATCCGTGGCAATGGTGGTTCCGGCGACAGGGTTCTTCCCATCCCTCTCCAGGCTCGAAGACGGACCGGGATACGTGGCGGCAAAATGGGGGAAGACGGTGGTCATCGGGGTGTACTTCTCTCCCAACCGACCACTGTCCGCCTTCGAAACCTTCCTGGAGGGGTTGGGAAGAGTGGTGGGCAGGTGTTCCCCTGCCCAAGTCATTGTGATGGGGGACCTAAATGCTAAAAGCGCGGCATGGGGTTCCCCCGTCACTGACCTGAAGGGAGCTGTGCTCCGGGACTGGGTGCTGGCCACGGGGCTGGTCGTCGTTAACCAGGGCAGCGCCAACACGTGCGTGCGCAGACAGGGGGGGTCAATAGTCGACGTCACGTTCGCCACCCCCTCCCTTGCAGCACGTGTTGAGGACTGGCGCGTCCTGGAGGAGGTGGAGACCCTCTCCGACCATTTATATATTCGGATGAGGGTCTCCGCCTCGTTGCGGCAGTCGCGACAACAGCGACCAGGGAGGCCTGGAGGTGGATTCCCGCGGTGGGCGATAACCCACTTCGACCCCGCAATGGCCGAGGAAGCCGCCATTGCCGAGGCGTGGAGTCGTCCCCCCCCGCAGGGAACTGCTGATGAGAAGGCGGCCCGGTTTCGGGCCTCGCTGACCCGCATCTGCGACGCCGCGATGCCACGAGTGAGGCAGGTGCCCAACAAGCGGGCTGTCTATTGGTGGACAGAGGAAATCGCGGCCCTCAGAGTGGCCAGCAACGCCGCCCGCCGGAACTACACCCGCTGTAGGAGGCGACGGACCCACACCGACGGGGAAGAAGAGCGGCTGTACGTGGCGCTTAAGAGCGCCAAGGAGGCGCTCCAAATCGCCATTGTGAGGGCGAAGGACGCCGCGCACGAGGAGTTCCTGGCGACCCTGAATAGGGATCCATGGGGGCGGCCTTATAAAATGGTCCGCAACAAAATGAAGCGCAGCCCCCCCATGGACACCATGGAACCGGAGCTCCTCGGCAGAGTGGTGGAGGCTCTGTTTCCAGCGACGCCAAATTTCACTCCCCCGAGGATGTCGGCCCCCTCGGAAGAGCGAAATGAGCCGCTCCCTCCTGTCCCCAGGCTCACTGAGGACGAGATGATGGGGATGGTGGACCGGATGCGGGCCAACAAGAAGGCACCTGGACCCGACGGTGTCCCGGCAAGGGTCGTCCCGTTAGCCCTGGAACACCTGGGGGAGCGACTCGAAGACCTCCTGAACGAGTGTCTGGAGACGGGACGCTTCCCTAAGGTGTGGAAGGAGGGACGGCTGGTCTTGTTGCGGAAGGAGGGTCGCCCGGCGGATTCCCCATCCGGCCACAGGCCACTGGTCCTGCTTGACGTATCCGGGAAGATGTTTGAGAGGGTGGTTGCTTCCCGGATCGTCAAGCACCTGGAAGACGTGGGCCCGAACGTCTCGGACCGGCAGTTCGGGTTCCGACAGGGCAGGGGGACGCTGGACGCTATAAAGGATTTAAAAGCCTTTATAGACGTCGCGGCGGGAGGAGGGGAGGGAGTGGTGGCGGTGTCCTTGGACATCGCCAACGCGTTCGGCACCCTCCCCTACTCTGTAATACTGGAGGCCCTCAGGTACCACCGGGTACCATTGTACCTACAGAAGATCGTGGGGCACTACCTTGAGGACAGGGTAGTGCTCTACGATCACGAAGGGGAGCGAAAGGCCAGGCCTATGGGCTGTGGGGTTCCACAAGGGTCGGTCCTGGGACCACTATTGTGGAACCTGGGATATGACTGGGTCATCAGGGGGGTACAGCTTCCTCGC
Source organism: Archips xylosteana (assembly GCA_947563465.1). Taxonomy (NCBI): domain Eukaryota; kingdom Metazoa; phylum Arthropoda; class Insecta; order Lepidoptera; family Tortricidae; genus Archips; species Archips xylosteana. The sequence continues at coordinate 21,434,108 of OX387357.1, forward strand.
ATGGCCACCATTTGTTATGCCGATGACACACTGGTGGTCGTGCGAGGAAGTGAAATGCGGGAGGCTTTCCGCAGTGCAGCGGTTGCGGCCGACCTCACAGTTCAACGAATCCGCATGCTGGGACTGGAGGTATCGGTCAGCAAAACAGAAGCGATGGTCTTCGGCGGGCGGGGTTGGCGGATACCCGCGAACGCCACGCTGCCAATTGGGGGGGAATCTGTCCAGGTCAAGGCCAACATCAAATATCTTGGCCTTGTCCTGGACAGGAAGTGGGAATTTACGGAGCACTTCACCAGACTCGCTCCCAGACTGGTGGGTGCTGCGTCAGCGCTGGGGAATCTTCTTCCCAATGTAGGGGGCCCGAGGGGAGCTGTGCGCAAGCTCTACACGGGCGTAGTGCGCAGCATGGCGCTATATGGGGCGCCGATCTGGGCGAGTCGGCTGTCGGAGCGTAATAAGGCCTTGCTCCGACGGCCGCAAAGGATGTGCGCCATCAGGGCGATACGGGCGTACGTTACTGTCGCCCACATGGCTGCTTGCGCCCTAGCCGGAACACCGCCCTGGGAAATCGACGCCCAGACGGCCGCGGAGGTGTACGAGGAGCGCAAAGAGGCGCTGAGAAGGGGGGAAAGGCCTGCCCCCAGAGAGCTCGAGTTTGCCCGCCGCATGGTGGAGCGTCGGATGAGGGACCGCTGGAAGAGTGACCTGGAGGACAGCCGCTATGGAACGCGCACCATAGCGGCCCTCTTCCCGTCACTCGACCAGTGGGTCGAGAGGGGGTTCGGAGCCCTCACATTCCGGATGGTGCAAGTAATGACCGGGCACGGGTGCTTCGGCCATTATTTGCACCGAATAGGGCGGGAGAATGATCCGACGTGCCACCACTGCGGTGACCCGGACGACACGGCCCAGCACACTCTGGCAGAGTGTAGCAGCTGGGCCCCAGAGCGGCAAACTCTCGAGGCGGAGTTAGGGACGAGCGACCTCTCGCTCTCCAGCGTTGTGCAAGCCATGCTGGGGAGCGAGGAGGCCTGGCAGGCGGTCGCCTCCTTTTGCGAGACAGTAATCTCGCAAAAGGAGGCCGCGGAACGGGAGCGCGAGGACGATGCCCTCGCACCCCTGTTCCGGCGCAGACGGAGGGGGGTGGGACGGAGGCGATTTGCCGCCCGTCTCATTCCCCAGTAGGACCAGCGGGCGAGGGACGGGGATCTCTCGTCCGCATTGCACGGTCCTACGAGTCTGGGGGAAGGGTTGAAGTGCTGCAACTCTTCCCCCCCTGGCGCGGGTAGCCTCGGCGAAAGCTAGGGCAGCCGGGAGGTGTCATGGTGAAATCTTTGGATCCCATGGCGCCTAACAACCTCGGCAAGAGGGTCAGCATCGGAGTGGTTTTAGTGGGTATGCTCTCCTGTCCCCTTCTCATTAGGAGAAGAGGACCGGAGAGAGAGCCCCACATAACCTAAACCGGGTCTCCCCGGGCCCGGGGGTACACGTAATGTGTTTCCACTCCGTGAACAAAAAAAAAAAAAAAAAAAAAAAAAAAAAAAAAAAAAAAAAAAAAAGGTTAGGTTAGGTTAGGTTAGGTTAGGTTAGGTTAGGTTAGGTTAGGTTAGGTTAGGTTGGGGTGCGAAGTCGGAAACCTCCTCGAGTGCCCGGGCGTTACCACTCCCTTCTGTCCGAGGCGTAGGCTTCATGGGGTGGGGAAGGGTAACGCCTGGGACGGTGCACCCTGGGCAACAACGGTAAGCTAATGTATTCGTACATTATCTTACCGGTGGCTAATATCCGACTGGGGCGGGGGGGGGGGAGTCAGCAATCTCCACATGTGCCTGGGTCGATAGGGGACGACTTGGGCTGCACGACCGTTACGGTTCTCCCCTGTTAACCCCGGTGGTTAAGGGGGAGAAGGGTAGCGGCTGGGCCCATGGCCTGTGGGAGTTGACTGACTGACGGGGGGGATATGTATATATGTATTATATGGGCCACGTATTTATGATGTTTATATATTTCGAGAGGACGGGCGTAAGGTAGCTGAAGGGAAGCTGCTCTGCATCCCTGCACTGAGTAAGTAGCCCCGCCGTGCTGGTCACACGGCCTGGGCTATGCGAAAGGTGTCAGTGCTCTGCAACAGGCCTTGATGTGACTTACGCCCTATATGGGGAGGGAAAGCATAGGAGGGACAGGCGTGCGGTTGCTAAAGGGTATACTGTAACCTTGTTCTGAGTACCTAGCCCCACCGTGCCCCTACACGGCCGAGGCTACCGAAAGGTTCAAGGACTGGCAGGTTTCTGGAGGCGCCAAACGCCTACTGGGGAGGGATAGCCTTGGGGTTTTGAGGAGGACGGAAGTCTGGAGGTGAGCCTGAACCTAGTACCTGCTCCGTGGCTCGAGCAGTGAAAGGTGAGGGTGAGCCTCGGGGGAGGGTCAGCAATCTCCACATGTGCCCGGGACATCATGCCTAGATGGCCTGGGCTGCACGACCATTACGGTTCTCCCCTGTTAACCCTGGTGGTTGAGGGAGAGAAGAGTAGTGGTTGGGCCCATGGCCTGTGGCGGTTGACTGACTGACGGGGGGGATATGTATATATGTATTATATGGGCCACGTATTTATGATGTTTATATATTTCGTGAGGACGGGCGTAAGGTAGCTGACGGGAAGCTGCTCTGCATCCCTGCACTGAGTAAGTAGCCCCGCCGTGCTGGTCACACGGCCTGGGCTATGCGAAAGGTGTCAGGGCTCTGCAACAGGCCTGGATGTGACTTACGCCCTATATGGGGAGGACAAGCATAGGAGGGACAGGCGTGCGGTTGCTAAAGGGTATACTGTAACCTTGTTCTGAGTACCTAGCCCCGCCGCGGGCACGGCCTGGGCTACCGAAAGGTTCAAGGACTGGCAGGTTCCTGGAGGCGCCAAACGCCTAATGGGAGGGATAGTTTTGGGGTTAAAGTGAGACGGAATGAAGGAGGGAACCTGATCCTAGTACCTGCTCTGTGGCCCGATCAGGGAAAGGTGAGGGGGAGCCTCAGGGCGGAAGCAACCGTGTCCTCGGTACCACTCTGCTTTCAGAGCGGGACATGAGAGCGCGGAAGCTAACGTGAGGGCACGTAACCCCGGCTTGCCGGGAGCGTGGGCATCTGCGGAAGCCGCGAGGAGTAAACCTCTTTAAACAATCCTTCACCAGCGGGGGAGGCCGGGGAGTGCCGAGCTCGCATTGCACGGTGTCGACAGAGGAGCCCCATCCCGGGGCGGCCAGTGGGCGTTGCGGTGACACATTTTGCTCCCGTGGCGTTCACAATGGCAAACGAGGGAATCCGTGTGGTTTTTAGTGGGTAGGCCCATAGGGGAGAGCCCCACATACCTCCGTTTCCCCGAACGGTGACGATGCATAAGGTGCATTTTCCACACCAAAAAAAAAAAAAAAAAAAAAAAAAAAAAAAAAAAGGTTAGGTTAGGTTAGGTTAGGTTAGGTTAGGTTAGGTTAGGTTAGGTTAGGTTAGGTTAGGTTAGGTTAGGTTAGGTTAGGTTAGGTTAGGTTAGGTTGGGGTGCGAAGTCGGAAACCTCCTCGAGTGCCCGGGCGTTACCACTCCCTTCTGTCCGAGGCGTAGGCCTCATGGGGTGGGGAAGGGTAACGCTTGGGACGGTGCACCCTGGGCAACAACGGTTAATTAATTCCTTAGGGATTTAGTTAACCGTTGGCTAATATCCGACTGGGGGGTGGGGGTCAGCAATCTCCACATGTGCCCGGGCCACCAGGCCTACGACTAGATGGTCTGGGCTGCACGACCGTTACGGTTCTCCCCTATTAACCCTGGTGGTTAAGGGGGAGAAGAGTAGCGGATGGGCTCATAGCCTGTGGCGATTGTCTGACTTGGGGGGGGGGGGGGTTGTCAGCAATTTCCACATGTGCCTGGGTCGGTACGGGAATACACGACCTAGGCTGCACGACCGTTACGGTTCTCCCCTGTTAACCCTGGTGGTTAAGGGGGAGAAGAGTAGCGGATGGGTCCACGACCTGTGGCAATTGACTGACATACTGGGGGGTAGGGGTGGTGAGGTGAACCCGTAACTTGTTGCGGGGGATCCGAGCCAGCGGGCCCATTCGTGGGTCCGCAGAGAGGACGGCGTCTCGCCCTTGGGCGGACGCCTTTGACGTAGGCGATCCCGAACTCAGTACCTGCTCTGCCACGGCGGACAGGGAAAGGCGAGGGGGAGCCTGGTGGGCGGAAGCGACCGTGCCCTCGGTACCGCTCTGCTTCCAGAGCAGGACACGAGGGCGCGGAAGCTAACGTGAGGGCACGTAACCCCGGCTTGCCGGGAACGTGGGCATCTGCGGAAGCCACGAGGAGTAAACCTCTTTAAACAATCCTTCACCAGCGGGGGAGGCCGGGGAGTGCCGAGCCCGCATTGCACGGTGTCGACAGAGGAGCCCCATCCCGGGGCGGCCAGTGGGCGTTGCGGTGACTCCTTGTGCTCCCGTGGCGTTCACAATGGCAAACGAGGGAATCCGTGTGGTTTTTAGTGGGTAGGCCCCTAGGGGAGAGCCCCACATACCTCCGTTTCCCCGAACGGTGACGATGCATAAGGTGCATTTTCCACACCAAAAAAAAAAAAAAAAAAAAAAAAAAAAGGTTAGGTTAGGTTAGGTTAGGTTAGGTTAGGTTAGGTTAGGTTAGGTTAGGTTAGGTTAGGTTAGGTTAGGTTAGGTTAGGTTAGGTTAGGTTAGGTTAGGTTAGGTTAGGTTAGGTTAGGTTAGGTTAGGTTAGGTTAGGTTAGGTTAGGTTAGGTTAGGTTAGGTTAGGTTAGGTTAGGTTAGGTTAGGTTAGGTTAGGTTAGGTTAGGTTAGGTTAGGTTAGGTTAGGTTAGGTTAGGTTAGGTTAGGTTAGGTTAGGTTAGGTTAGGTTAGGTTAGGTTAGGTTAGGTTAGGTTAGGTTAGGTTAGGTTAGGTTAGGTTAGGTTAGGTTAGGTTAGGTTAGGTTAGGTTAGGTTAGGTTAGGTTAGGTTAGGTTAGGTTAGGTTAGGTTAGGTTAGGTTAGGTTAGGTTAGGTTAGGTTAGGTTAGGTTAGGTTAGGTTAGGTTAGGTTAGGTTAGGTTAGGTTAGGTTAGGTTAGGTTAGGTTAGGTTAGGTTAGGTTAGGTTAGGTTAGGTTAGGTTAGGTTAGGTTAGGTTAGGTTAGGTTAGGTTAGGTTAGGTTAGGTTAGGTTAGGTTAGGTTAGGTTAGGTTAGGTTAGGTTAGGTTAGGTTAGGTTAGGTTAGGTTAGGTTAGGTTAGGTTAGGTTAGGTTAGGTTAGGTTAGGTTAGGTTAGGTTAGGTTAGGTTAGGTTAGGTTAGGTTAGGTTAGGTTAGGTTAGGTTAGGTTAGGTTAGGTTAGGTTAGGTTAGGTTAGGTTAGGTTAGGTTAGGTTAGGTTAGGTTAGGTTAGGTTAGGTTAGGTTAGGTTAGGTTAGGTTAGGTTAGGTTAGGTTAGGTTAGGTTAGGTTAGGTTAGGTTAGGTTAGGTTAGGTTAGGTTAGGTTAGGTTAGGTTAGGTTAGGTTAGGTTAGGTTAGGTTAGGTTAGGTTAGGTTAGGTTAGGTTAGGTTAGGTTAGGTTAGGTTAGGTTAGGTTAGGTTAGGTTAGGTTAGGTTAGGTTAGGTTAGGTTAGGTTAGGTTAGGTTAGGTTAGGTTAGGTTAGGTTAGGTTAGGTTAGGTTAGGTTAGGTTAGGTTAGGTTAGGTTAGGTTAGGTTAGGTTAGGTTAGGTTAGGTTAGGTTAGGTTAGGTTAGGTTAGGTTAGGTTAGGTTAGGTTAGGTTAGGTTAGGTTAGGTTAGGTTAGGTTAGGTTAGGTTAGGTTAGGTTAGGTTAGGTTAGGTTAGGTTAGGTTAGGTTAGGTTAGGTTAGGTTAGGTTAGGTTAGGTTAGGTTAGGTTAGGTTAGGTTAGGTTAGGTTAGGTTAGGTTAGGTTAGGTTAGGTTAGGTTAGGTTAGGTTAGGTTAGGTTAGGTTAGGTTAGGTTAGGTTAGGTTAGGTTAGGTTAGGTTAGGTTAGGTTAGGTTAGGTTAGGTTAGGTTAGGTTAGGTTAGGTTAGGTTAGGTTAGGTTAGGTTAGGTTAGGTTAGGTTAGGTTAGGTTAGGTTAGGTTAGGTTAGGTTAGGTTAGGTTAGGTTAGGTTAGGTTAGGTTAGGTTAGGTTAGGTTAGGTTAGGTTAGGTTAGGTTAGGTTAGGTTAGGTTAGGTTAGGTTAGGTTAGGTTAGGTTAGGTTAGGTTAGGTTAGGTTAGGTTAGGTTAGGTTAGGTTAGGTTAGGTTAGGTTAGGTTAGGTTAGGTTAGGTTAGGTTCGGAAGTGGAGGAGGGCGTGGAGTGCCCCAGGAAACTGGGCACAGCTACCAGAGGAAGGGGAAAGGGGCGCTCCCTCGGCTCCCACTCCTTCCTCTCAGAGGCCAACAGGAGCCTGGCTTACCGCTCCGAAGAGGGAACGGGGGACGAGGCGGATGGGGACCCATCTGCCACTTACCGCCCGACGTACCGCAAGGCTTCTGCGGCACGGTTCGAGGATGTCGACCTCGAAACAGAAGGGGAGAAGACCAGGGAGGAGCTGGCTGCGACCGCCCTGCTGTATGTTGCTAACATACAGCAGGAGGTCAAAAAGAGCCAGAACATTCAGGGCCCTGTAAGGGGGCAATTGAACCTGGCGACGGCTGGCGTGATCCGCGCAATAGAAGCAATGCGCGCGATCACCCCACAGGAGGACCAGCGGCGGCTGCGCGCCGACAACGCCCGGCTCTCCCGAGAGCTGGAGCTCGTCCGCGCCGATCTGAAGGCCTTCAAGGAGGCCTACACAGAGGCCCAAACGGCCTCCGCTGTGGCCAGGAGGGGACCGCCTCCTGATTCCCTCAAGGAGGTGATCGAGGAGATGAGGCGGGACCTCCTGACCTCGCTGGGGGGCATGATTAATGCCCGCCTCGAGGACTTGGAGTCCCGTCTCCCCCCGGAGCCGGTGCGGAGGCCGCCACTGGCAGCGGACAAAAAGAGGGAGCCGCCGGCCCGCCCACGCGCCCAGCCGCATCTGTCGGACGGCGCCACGCGCCGACCCGCTAGCCCAACGGCCCCCAAGGCCAATAAGCCCAATAGGGCCCCTCCCACCAGCGGAGGTAAGGGAGAGGGACCAGGAACCGCTCCCAGGCGCCAGTCTGGCCCCAAGCCGCAGCCCGTCCCGGGCACAAGCCGGCAGCAAGAAACTGCCCCCACCAACCCTGCTGGGACGGAAACGCCCTGGACCAGGGTGGTGGGCCGCAAGGCTAAGGGCGGGAAGGGGAAATCTCAACCCCAAACCCCTACCCCAAAGCCCGCGCCGAGAGCCGGCAAAATTCGGGTCCCACGCACGGCCGCCGTCGTGGTGACCCTCAAAGAGGGAGCGCAGGCCACCTACGCGGAGGTAATGGCGAAGGCCAGAGCCTCCGTCCGCCTGTCGGAGGCCGGTTTGGAGTCGGTCAAAATCAAGACAACGATGACCGGCTCCAAAATGCTGGAGGTCGGCGGTGAGAACCCGGGCGCCAGCGCCGACCGCCTTGCCGGGATGCTCCGGGAGGCCATCGGCGACCTGGCGGAGGTAAACCGGCCCACCAAATTCGTCGAGCTGAAGCTGTCTGGGCTCGACGAATCGGTGAGCCAAGAGGAGATCGCCTCTACTATGGCCACCAAGGGAGGTTGCGCCCTTGGCGACATAAAGGTTGGGGCAATCAGAGCCAGCCAATGGGGGCAGTGCTCAGTCATCGTCCGCTGCCCCGCGACGGTGGCGAAGGCTGCAGTCGCAGCGGGGAAGGTGGCCATCGGCTGGTGCCTGGCCACCATCGCGGCGATGGAGGCCCTGCCCATGCGCTGCTACAAGTGCATGGCGCTGGGCCACACCAGGGCCCTGTGCCCGTCAACGGCCGAGCACGGCACAAAGTGCTTCCGCTGCGGCGAGGAGGGCCATCGGGCAGCGGCCTGTGAGGGGGTGCCGAATTGTGCGGTCTGTGCCCTAGCGGGCCGGCCGCACAACCACACGATGGGGGGGACTAAATGCGCCCCCCCTTCGGTCAAGGGTAAGGCCCCATTGACCCGGGCCCCAACCAATCGTGGCGGCCAGAAGGCCATTGAGGAACCCGTAATGCAGGTGTCGTAATGCCAGCACACCTGCATTACGAGCTCCTCCAGGTGAATGCCAACCACTCGGCTCGCGCACAGGACCTGCTAATGCAGGTCCTAGCCGAGTGGCGCATCGACGTGGCGGTCGTCGCCGAGCCCTACTTCGTCCCCCCCCAGCAAAACTGGGTTGGGGACACGGAAGGCTCGGTGGGCGTGGTGGTGCCGGCTGCCGGGCAGCAGCGCCTCTCCCTGAGAGAGAGGGGCGCTGGGTATGCGGCGGCAAATTGGGGAGAAGTAGTCGTCATCGGCGTCTACTTCTCCCCCAACAGGCCCCTCTCAGATTTTGAGAGGTTCCTGGGGGGCCTGGAGCCGGTGGTGCAAAGGGCATCGCCGGCTCAAGTGGTCCTGATGGGGGACTTCAACGCCAAGTGCGCGGCGTGGGGGTCCCCCATCACTGACCACAGAGGGGCGCTTCTGCGGGACTGGGCCGCTATGATCGGCCTGGTCCTGCAAAACGTAGGACGCGCCAACACATGCGTCCGGCAGCAGGGGGGGTCAATTGTGGACCTCACGTTCACAACCCCAGCTGTCGGCGCTCGTGTGAGCCAGTGGCGCGTCCTGGAGGAGGTGGAGACCCTGTCGGACCACCTCTACATCCGCTTCAGGGTCTCCAAAGCGCCCCGCGGGCCTCCGGCCCGGGCGGCGGGTGGGCGAGGCGGGGACTTCCCAAAATGGGCAGTTTCCCGCCTCGATCGGGACCGGGCGGAAGAAGCCGCCGTGGTCCGGGCGTGGTGCGCCGACCCCCCCGACACAATGGGGGTCGACGAGAGGGCCGTCAGGTTTCGGGAGGACCTGACGGCCATTTGCGACGCGGCCATGCCGAGGGCGCGAAAGGGTGCGCCCAGGCGGGCCGTATACTGGTGGTCGCAGGACCTGGCGGACCTCCGTGCCGCCAGCGACAGGGCCCGCCGCGCCTTCACCCGGTGCCGAAGGAGGCGGACTCGGGTGCCGGGCGAGGAGGAGAGGCTCCTCGCCGAACTCCGCGCGGCCAAGGCCGCCTTCAAGGCGGCCATCGCGTGTGCCAAGGATTCAGCTCATGCTGAATTCTTGGCCACGCTGGACGGGGATCCGTGGGGGCGCCCGTACCGAATGGTACGGGCGAAACTTAAGGTGTCCCCCCCCACGGAGGACTTCGAGCCGGGGGTCCTCGCCGCGGTGGTCGACGGCCTCTTCCCCGCAAGCCCGCCTTTCGACCCGCCGCGGATGGCGCCCCCAGAGGAGGAGCCCGCAGCCCCCGCCGATGTCCCCCCGGTGTCGGGGGAGGAAATGGCGAGGGTGGTCGGCCGGCTGAAGGGGTGCCGGAAGGCTCCCGGGCCGGATGGGGTCCCGGGGAAGGTGCTTCCCATTGCGGTGAAGCACCTGGGGGACCGGCTCTGCGACCTCCTCGACAGGTGCCTGGTCGCGGGGCAGTTCCCCCAGGCCTGGAAGGAGGGCCGCCTGGTCCTCCTGCGGAAGGAGAACAGGCCAGCGGACTCTCCTTCCGGGTGGCGGCCGCTCGTCATGCTGGACGAGACCGGGAAGCTCCTCGAGAGAGTGATCGCTTCCCGGATCGCCCACCACTTGACGAGCGAAGGGCCGGATCTTGCGGAGAACCAGTTCGGGTTCCGGGTAGGGCGGTCCACGTTGGACGCCCTATCCGCCCTGAAGGGGTTCACCGAAGATGCGGCCAGGAGGGGCCAGGGGGCCGTGGCGGTATCCCTCGATATCGCCAACGCCTTCGGGTCCCTCCCCTTCGGAGTGATAGAGGAGGCACTCCGGTATCACCGGGTGCCCCTCTACCTCCGGAGGGTTGTAGGGCACTACCTGACGGGGCGGGTAGTGCTCTACACGGGGAGGGGGGGAATACGGATGGCCCAGCCGGTGACCAGTGGCGTTCCGCAGGGGTCCGTGCTAGGGCCCCTATTATGGAACGTCGGGTACGACTGGGTCATCCGCGCGAGGGTGCTGCCTCGGATGGCGGTGTACTGCTACGCAGACGACACCCTCATCGCCGTCCGGGGCACCACCCTCGAAGAGGTGGTAAGAAGGGCGGAGGTGGGAGCCACCCTAGTTATCAGGCGGATAGAGGCGCTGGGGCTGAAAGTGGCCCTCCCGAAGACGGAGGCCCTCTGCTTCCGAGGGCCCCGATGGAGGTTGCCGCGCGGGGCCGCCCTGCGAGTTAATGGGGAGGCCGTCGAGGTGAAGGCCCACATTAAATATCTGGGCCTTACCCTCGACGGAAAATGGGAGTTCGGGGAGCATTTTCGCAGGATGGCTCCCCGACTCGTAGGCGCGGCGGGAGCCCTGGGCCGGCTCCTGCCCAACCAGGGCGGACCTGGTGCCCCCTGCAGACGCCTGTTTGCAGGGGTCATCAGGAGCATGGCCCTGTACGGGGCCCCTATATGGGCTGAGTCCCTCACCGCCACCACCAAAGCCCTCCTCCGAAGGCCCCAGAGGGTCATGGCGGTGAGGATGGCCCGGGCCTACCGAACGGTGGGCTGGGCGGCGGCTGGAGCCCTGGCAGCCTCCCCACCGTGGGAGATCGAGGCGGTCGGGCTCGCCGAGGCCTACCGGGCCAAGCAGGAACGAAGGGAGCGGGGAGAGTCCCTCGCTCCCCAGGAGTTGGCCCGGGCCAAAGAGGCCCAGAGAGGGGAGGTGCTGGAGCGCTGGGCGGATGAGCTTGCGGAGGCCGAATACGGCCTCCGCACGATCGCAGCCATCCGCCCGGTGCTCCAGGAGTGGTGCGGGAGGGATCACGGGTCCCTCACCTTCCGCCTTGTGCAGGTGCTGTCCGGGCATGGCTGCTTCGGGCGGTACCTGCACAAGGTTGCCGGAAGGGAGGAGACGGCGTCGTGCCACGAGTGCGGCGCCGCCGAGGACACAGCCCAGCACACCCTGGAGGTGTGCAGTGCATGGGCTGAGCGGCGCCGCACCCTGGCGGCGACGATTGGCGGCGACCTCTCGCTCCCCAGCGTCGTTCGCGCGATGCTGGAGAGCGAGACGTCCTGGGAGGCCGTCACCTCCTTCTGCGACGACGTCATGTCGCAGAAGGAGGAGAGGGAGCGGGAACGCGAGAATGATCCCCTCGCGAACCCGCTCCGGCGCAGACGGACGGGAAGGAGGCGGCGACAGTTCGCTGCCAACCTTCCCTAGTGGTGCTAGCCGGCGGGGGATGGGGATCCCCTGTCGGCTGTTATAGCCCACACGTCTAGGGGGGGGACCAAGTATTCCGGCCCCCCCTCTCTTGGCGCGGGAGCCCCGGCATAGGCTGGGGCGGCCAGCGGATGCTGTGGTGACTCTCAATTCTCCCATGGCATCCGCAAATGGCAAGAGAGGGAATACCGGTGGGTTTTTAGTGGGTATGCCTCCCCCCCTCCTTCCACTAGGGAAGGAGGTTACGGGGGAGGTGAGTCCCACATAACCTCCGCGCCGTCCCCACGGCGCGGTCGTATGCGTAACGCATTTTCCCACCGTCAAAAAAAAAAAAAAAAAAAAAAAAAAAAAAAAAAAAAGGTTAGGTTAGGTTAGGTTAGGTTAGGTTAGGTTAGGTTAGGTTAGGTTAGGTTAGGTTAGGTTAGGTTAGGTTAGGTTAGGTTAGGTTAGGTTAGGTTAGGTTAGGTTAGGTTAGGTTAGGTTAGGTTAGGTTAGGTTAGGTTAGGTTAGGTTAGGTTAGGTTAGGTTAGGTTAGGTTAGGTTAGGTTAGGTTAGGTTAGGTTAGGTTAGGTTAGGTTAGGTTAGGTTAGGTTAGGTTAGGTTAGGTTAGGTTAGGTTAGGTTAGGTTAGGTTAGGTTAGGTTAGGTTAGGTTAGGTTAGGTTAGGTTAGGTTAGGTTAGGTTAGGTTAGGTTAGGTTAGGTTAGGTTAGGTTAGGTTAGGTTAGGTTAGGTTAGGTTAGGTTAGGTTAGGTTAGGTTAGGTTAGGTTAGGTTAGGTTAGGTTAGGTTAGGTTAGGTTAGGTTAGGTTAGGTTAGGTTAGGTTAGGTTAGGTTAGGTTAGGTTAGGTTAGGTTAGGTTAGGTTAGGTTAGGTTAGGTTAGGTTAGGTTAGGTTAGGTTAGGTTAGGTTAGGTTAGGTTAGGTTAGGTTAGGTTAGGTTAGGTTAGGTTAGGTTAGGTTAGGTTAGGTTAGGTTAGGTTAGGTTAGGTTAGGTTAGGTTAGGTTAGGTTAGGTTAGGTTAGGTTAGGTTAGGTTAGGTTAGGTTAGGTTAGGTTAGGTTAGGTTAGGTTAGGTTAGGTTAGGTTAGGTTAGGTTAGGTTAGGTTAGGTTAGGTTAGGTTAGGTTAGGTTAGGTTAGGTTAGGTTAGGTTAGGTTAGGTTAGGTTAGGTTAGGTTAGGTTAGGTTAGGTTAGGTTAGGTTAGGTTAGGTTAGGTTAGGTTAGGTTAGGTTAGGTTAGGTTAGGTTAGGTTAGGTTAGGTTAGGTTAGGTTAGGTTAGGTTAGGTTAGGTTAGGTTAGGTTAGGTTAGGTTAGGTTAGGTTAGGTTAGGTTAGGTTAGGTTAGGTTAGGTTAGGTTAGGTTAGGTTAGGTTAGGTTAGGTTAGGTTAGGTTAGGTTAGGTTAGGTTAGGTTAGGTTAGGTTAGGTTAGGTTAGGTTAGGTTAGGTTAGGTTAGGTTAGGTTAGGTTAGGTTAGGTTAGGTTAGGTTAGGTTAGGTTAGGTTAGGTTAGGTTAGGTTAGGTTAGGTTAGGTTAGGTTAGGTTAGGTTAGGTTAGGTTAGGTTAGGTTAGGTTAGGTTAGGTTAGGTTAGGTTAGGTTAGGTTAGGTTAGGTTAGGTTAGGTTAGGTTAGGTTAGGTTAGGTTAGGTTAGGTTAGGTTAGGTTAGGTTAGGTTAGGTTAGGTTAGGTTAGGTTAGGTTAGGTTAGGTTAGGTTAGGTTAGGTTAGGTTAGGTTAGGTTAGGTTAGGTTAGGTTAGGTTAGGTTAGGTTAGGTTAGGTTAGGTTAGGTTAGGTTAGGTTAGGTTAGGTTAGGTTAGGTTAGGTTAGGTTAGGTTAGGTTAGGTTAGGTTAGGTTAGGTTAGGTTAGGTTAGGTTAGGTTAGGTTAGGTTAGGTTAGGTTAGGTTAGGTTAGGTTAGGTTAGGTTAGGTTAGGTTAGGTTAGGTTAGGTTAGGTTAGGTTAGGTTAGGTTAGGTTAGGTTAGGTTAGGTTAGGTTAGGTTAGGTTAGGTTAGGTTAGGTTAGGTTAGGTTAGGTTAGGTTAGGTTAGGTTAGGTTAGGTTAGGTTAGGTTAGGTTAGGTTAGGTTAGGTTAGGTTAGGTTAGGTTAGGTTAGGTTAGGTTAGGTTAGGTTAGGTTAGGTTAGGTTAGGTTAGGTTAGGTTAGGTTAGGTTAGGTTAGGTTAGGTTAGGTTAGGTTAGGTTAGGTTAGGTTAGGTTAGGTTAGGTTAGGTTAGGTTAGGTTAGGTTAGGTTAGGTTAGGTTAGGTTAGGTTAGGTTAGGTTAGGTTAGGTTAGGTTAGGTTAGGTTAGGTTAGGTTAGGTTAGGTTAGGTTAGGTTAGGTTAGGTTAGGTTAGGTTAGGTTAGGTTAGGTTAGGTTAGGTTAGGTTAGGTTAGGTTAGGTTAGGTTAGGTTAGGTTAGGTTAGGTTAGGTTAGGTTAGGTTAGGTTAGGTTAGGTTAGGTTAGGTTAGGTTAGGTTAGGTTAGGTTAGGTTAGGTTAGGTTAGGTTAGGTTAGGTTAGGTTAGGTTAGGTTAGGTTAGGTTAGGTTAGGTTAGGTTAGGTTAGGTTAGGTTAGGTTAGGTTAGGTTAGGTTAGGTTAGGTTAGGTTAGGTTAGGTTAGGTTAGGTTAGGTTAGGTTAGGTTAGGTTAGGTTAGGTTAGGTTAGGTTAGGTTAGGTTAGGTTAGGTTAGGTTAGGTTAGGTTAGGTTAGGTTAGGTTAGGTTAGGTTAGGTTAGGTTAGGTTAGGTTAGGTTAGGTTAGGTTAGGTTAGGTTAGGTTAGGTTAGGTTAGGTTAGGTTAGGTTAGGTTAGGTTAGGTTAGGTTAGGTTAGGTTAGGTTAGGTTAGGTTAGGTTAGGTTAGGTTAGGTTAGGTTAGGTTAGGTTAGGTTAGGTTAGGTTAGGTTAGGTTAGGTTAGGTTAGGTTAGGTTAGGTTAGGTTAGGTTAGGTTAGGTTAGGTTAGGTTAGGTTAGGTTAGGTTAGGTTAGGTTAGGTTAGGTTAGGTTAGGTTAGGTTAGGTTAGGTTAGGTTAGGTTAGGTTAGGTTAGGTTAGGTTAGGTTAGGTTAGGTTAGGTTAGGTTAGGTTAGGTTAGGTTAGGTTAGGTTAGGTTAGGTTAGGTTAGGTTAGGTTAGGTTAGGTTAGGTTAGGTTAGGTTAGGTTAGGTTAGGTTAGGTTAGGTTAGGTTAGGTTAGGTTAGGTTAGGTTAGGTTAGGTTAGGTTAGGTTAGGTTAGGTTAGGTTAGGTTAGGTTAGGTTAGGTTAGGTTAGGTTAGGTTAGGTTAGGTTAGGTTAGGTTAGGTTAGGTTAGGTTAGGTTAGGTTAGGTTAGGTTAGGTTAGGTTAGGTTAGGTTAGGTTAGGTTAGGTTAGGTTAGGTTAGGTTAGGTTAGGTTAGGTTAGGTTAGGTTAGGTTAGGTTAGGTTAGGTTAGGTTAGGTTAGGTTAGGTTAGGTTAGGTTAGGTTAGGTTAGGTTAGGTTAGGTTAGGTTAGGTTAGGTTAGGTTAGGTTAGGTTGGGGTGCGATGTCGGAAACCTCCTCGAGTGCCTGGGCGTTACCACTCCCTTCTGTCCGAGGCGGCGAGGCCTCATGGGGTGGGGAAGGGTAACGCCTGGGACGGTGCACCCTGGGCAACAACGGTAAGCTAATGTATTTGTACATTATCTTACCGGTGGCTAATATCCGACTTGGGGGGGGGGGGGGGGGTGTGTCAGCAATCTCCATATGTGCCTGGTCGGTATTGGATCATACCGCCTGGGCTGCACGACCGTTACGGTTCTCCCCTGTTAACCCTGGTGGTTAAGGGGGAGAAGAGTAGCGGATGGGTCCATGACCTGTGGCAATTGACTGACATACTGGGGGGTAGGGGTGGTGAGGTGAACCCTCAACTAGTTGCGGGGGATCCGAGCCAGCGGGCCCATCCGTGGGTCCGCAGTGAGGGCGGCGTCTCGCCCTTGGGCGGACGCCTTTGACGGAGGCGAACCTTAGCGAAGTACCTGTCCTTTGGGCAGGGAAAGCGAGGGTGAGCCCATCGGGCGGAGGGCGTAAGCCCAGTGATGCCGGGGCGACGCAGCCCTTTTAAGGGCTGTGGTCGCCGGACGTGACGACTGACTTCTTCGACGTGACTGGGGTGGGGGGGTGTTGGTCTGGCGGGGGGAGCCCAAAGGCAGAGGGCCACCGGGTGAACCCTGCCAGCCAACGGGCCTGCGGGCCCAAGAGGGCGGCGTCGAGCCTTCGGGCCGACGCCTTTTGACGGAGGCGAGCCTGAGCGAAGTACCTGTCCTTTGGGCAGGGAAAGCGAGGGTGAGCCCATCGGGCGGAGGGCGTAAGCCCAGTGATGCCGGGGCGACGCAGCCCTTTTAAGGGCTGTGGTCGCCGGACGTGACGACTGACTTCTTCGACGTGACTGGGGTGGGGGGGTGTTGGTCTGGCGGGGGGAGCCCAAAGGCAGAGGGCCACCGGGTGAACCCTGCCAGCCAACGGGCCTGCGGGCCCAAGAGGGCGGCGTCGAGCCTTCGGGCCGACGCCTTTGGACGGAGGCGAGCCTGAGCGAAGTACCTGTCCTTTATGGCAGGGAAAGCGAGGGTGAGCCCATCGGGCGGAGGGCGTAAGCTCAGTGATGCCGGGGCGGCGTAGCCCTTTTAAGGGCTGTGGTCGCCGGACGTGACGACTGACTTCTTCGACGTGACTGGGGTGGGGGGGTGTTGGTCTGGCGGGGGGAGCCCAAAGGCAGAGGGCCACCGGGTGAACCCTGCCAGCCAACGGGCCTGCGGGCCCAAGAGGGCGGCGTCGAGCCTTCGGGCCGACGCCTTTGGACGGAGGCGAGCCGGAGCGAAGTACCTGTCCTTTATGGCAGGGAAAGCGAGGGTGAGCCCATCGGGCGGAGGGCGTAAGCTCAGTGATGCCGGGGCGGCGTAGCCCTTTTAAGGGCTGTGGTCGCCGGACGTGACGACTGACTTCTTCGACGTGACTGGGGTGGGGGGGTGTTGGTTTGGAGAGGGGAGCCCAAAGGCTGAGAGCCGCTGGGTGAACCTAGCCAGCCAACGGGCCTTCGGGCCCTAAGAGGGCGGTGTCTGGCCTTCGGGCCGATGCCTTTTGACGGAGGCGAACCCGAACTTAGTACCTGCTCTGCCACGGCGGACAGGGAAAGGCGAGGGGGAGCCTGGTGGCGGAGGCGACCGTGCCCTCGATTCCGCTCTGCTTTCAGTGCGGGACATGAGGGCGCGGAAGCTAACGTGTGGGCACGTAACCCCGGCTTGCCGGAAACGTGGGCATCTGCGGAAGCCACGAGGAGTAAACCTCTTTAAACAATCCTTCACCAGCGGGGGAGGCCGGGGAGTGCCGAGCCCGCATTGCACGGTGTCGACAGAGGAGCCCCATCCCGGGGCGGCCAGTGGGCGTTGCGGTGACTCCTTATGCTCCCGTGGCGTTCACAATGGCAAACGAGGGAATCCGTGTGGTTTTTAGTGGGTATGCCTGGTGAGAGGAGAGCCCCACATACCTCCGTTTCCCCGAACGGTGACGATGCATAAGGTGCATTTTCCACACCAAAAAAAAAAAAAAAAAAAAAAAAAAAAAAAAAAAAAAAGGTTAGGTTAGGTTAGGTTAGGTTAGGTTAGGTTAGGTTAGGTTAGGTTAGGTTAGGTTAGGTTAGGTTAGGTTAGGTTAGGTTAGGTTAGGTTAGGTTAGGTTAGGTTAGGTTAGGTTAGGTTAGGTTTGGGGAGGCCGTCGAGGTGAAGGCCCACATTAAATATCTGGGCCTTACCCTCGACGGAAAATGGGAGTTCGGGGAGCATTTTCGCAGGATGGCTCCCCGACTCGTGGGCGCGGCGGGAGCCCTGGGCCGGCTCCTGCCCAACCAGGGCGGACCTGGTGCCCCCTGCAGACGCCTGTTTGCAGGGGTCATTAGGAGTATGGCCCTGTACGGGGCCCCTATATGGGCTGAGTCCCTCACCGCCACCACCAAAGCCCTCCTCCGAAGGCCCCAGAGGGTCATGGCGGTGAGGATGGCCCGGGCCTACCGGACGGTAGGCTGGGCGGCGGCTGGAGCCCTTGCAGCCTCCCCACCATGGGAGATCGAGGCGGTCGGGCTCGCCGAGGCCTACCGGGCCAGGGAGGAACGAAGGGAGCGGGGAGAGTCCCTCGCTCCCCAGGAGTTGGCCCGGGCCAGGGAGGCCCAGAGAGGGGAGGTGCTGGAGCGCTGGGCGGATGAGCTTGCGGAGGCCGAATACGGCCTACGCACGATCGCAGCCATCCGCCCGGTGCTCCAGGAGTGGTGCGGGAGGGATCACGGGTCCCTCACCTTCCGCCTTGTGCAGGTGCTGTCCGGGCATGGCTGCTTCGGGCGGTACCTGCACAAGGTTGCCGGAAGGGAGGAGACGGCGTCGTGCCACGAGTGCGGCGCCGCCGAGGACACAGCCCAGCACACCCTGGAGGTGTGCAGTGCATGGGCTGAGCGGCGCCGCACCCTGGCGGCGACGATTGGCGGCGACCTCTCGCTCCCCAGCGTCGTACGCGCGATGCTGGAGAGCGAGACGTCCTGGGAGGCCGTCACCTCCTTCTGCGACGACGTCATGTCGCAGAAGGAGGAGAGGGAGCGGGAACGCGAGAATGATCCCCTCGCGAACCCGCTCCGGCGCAGACGGACGGGAAGGAGGCGGCGACAGTTCGCTGCCAACCTTCCCTAGTGGTGCTAGCCGGCGGGGGATGGGGATCCCCTGTCGGCTGTTATAGCCCACACGTCTAGGGGGGGGACCAAGTATTCCGGCCCCCCCTCTCTTGGCGCGGGAGCCCCGGCATAGGCTGGGGCGGCCAGCGGATGCTGTGGTGACTCTCAATTCTCCCATGGCATCCGCAAATGGCAAGAGAGGGAATACCGGTGGGTTTTTAGTGGGTATGCCTCCCCCCCTCCTTCCATTAGGGAAGGAGGTTACGGGGGAGGTGAGTCCCACATAACTTCCGCGCCGTCCCCACGGCGCGGTCGTATGCGTAACGCATTTTCCCACCGTCAAAAAAAAAAAAAAAAAAAAAAAAAAAAAAAAAGGTTAGGTTAGGTTAGGTTAGGTTAGGTTAGGTTAGGTTAGGTTAGGTTAGGTTAGGTTAGGTTAGGTTAGGTTAGGTTAGGTTAGGTTAGGTTAGGTTAGGTTCCCCCCCGGGTGTCGCTACCTTGTCGTGGTGGGGGGGCTTGAGCCCTTTGTGATCTTCGGGCCTTTAAGCTCGAAGTGAAAGGGTGACCAAGAGCGGCACAGCCTCGGTGGAGCCCATCCTGGGCCAAGAGAGGCGGGCGCGCCCTAGTGACAGGGTGCGTCGCTTTCCTGCTTCCTGTCTCCCCTGCAGCAGGGGACTACGGGGACGCAGAGGTTATCGCAGAAGTTATCGCGGTCTGGATGCGGGTTGCAGCGTATCCAGTACCAGGCCGGAGACAAGTAGGTCCTGTGGACTGAACGGGTCTGGCCTGGGCTAGCGGTTTGCCGGATGTGCCACTTCAGTGGCGAACGGGTTAGCGTAACTGCAACACAAGGGGAACTCACCCCTTAAAAAAGAGGAGAGTGCTCCCTCTTTAAAAGGAGCAGGGGACCGCACCCCTCAATCAAAGGAGCATGGGTGACAACAAAAATATATTACCCCAGGAGGGTACCTCGTCTCGAGGAGAATCCCTCCCCGCTACCATCTCGCGGGCAGCCCCATCGTATTCTGGGGGGGGCACTTGTCGCTCCGTGGGCCCTGAAAGCCCACGTTTTAATTTTAGTTCGTCCGCGACTCAGATCGCGGACCACAATCGTCTTGGCATATCAGTGCGCGACTGCACGGTACGCCTTACAAGGCAAATAGATTGCCATGAGCCCGAACTTAGGGCAAACACAAGCTCAGGAGCCAATTTTGCTTCCCAGGGGACTGCAGGTCACGAGTCCACTGGGAGAAGCAATTTTGAGGACGACCCGGAGGTAGCTGAGCGGGTGAAGCGGAAGCGGAAGCGATTTCGCCCTGCTTCATCCGTTCTCAGCTCAAGTGACGAAGGATCTACATGCCCCTCGGCTGGGGAAGGACAGCCAAAGGCCAAAGGGAGAGGCCGCCCACCAACATCGGGCAAATATGTAGGACTGGCTAGAGCGAAAGAAGCCTACAACCGGGCTCTCAGGGAAGAGCTCCGGTTGAAGGCCGAGATGGAGGTACAGGAGATGGCCATCAGGACCCGTCAAGGGTACCAGATGGACAATATTTCTCAACCAAGGACTGACTCAGAGGATGCAGAGCCAAACCTAGATCTTGGCCAGCAAGTGGCAGACAGCGTGGCTGTCATCTCTAAAGTCGCGGCCAAATCTAAAAATCTGTCAGGTGGCTATGTAAAGTGCCTAAAGGAGGCAGCTGTTGCGATCTCTGACGCTTTTTCGGAGCTCAGCAGACGCACGGCAACCGAAGAGACGGCTCGGCTACAAGCCGATAACACACGGTTACAGAGTGACATGGCCAGCCTCCGAAAGGAGCTGGCTGAACTTAAAATGACCCTGGAGGGGATGCGGAAGCATGGTAGTCCGCCACCCATTCCCCCTAGACATGACGGGGAGAAGCTGCCCCATGCGCAGCCCTCCTCAAAGAGAAAAGATAGGCAGGGTTCCAACACCCCGGGGGCGTCTGATATGGACAGAATCTGCCGAGCGGTCATGGACCACGTCGGTTCATACCTTGACGTGCGCTTAGCCAGTATTCAGGACCGGCTACTCCCTGAGAAGCCCGTGAGACCTCCTCTGGCGATAAAAGCCGGGACAGGTGATCAGGCTGGAAATGATTCCACCTCCAAAGCTGTTCCTCCCGGTCCGGGGCGGAAAACCAAAAGAAAGAAGAGGAAGAAAACGATCCCTAATAGAGAGGAAGCCTCAGAACCCATTCCGCTACCTCCGCCTCCCGTTTCAGCGGCCATGTCGACAGAGTGGACCAAGGTGAAGCGGAGGGGTAAGAAGAAAGGGGATAAAGTTGGAGACAACAGGAGGGACGAAACAACGGCCGATGTGCGCGGAGCACCACCCCAGGCGAAGAAACGAAAGGCCCGAAAGCTTCGCCCACCTCGTTCTTCGGCTGTTGTAATCACGCTGCTTGAACCACAAGCACAGGAGAAGGGGGCAGACTTCGGGACTGTCCTTGCAGAAGCCAAGAGGAAGGTGCGTTTGGAAGACCTGGGTATTTCGGGACTCCGCTTCAGAAAGGCCCAAACCGGAGCGTATATCATGGAGGTGCCTGGTGTCGCTAGTGGGGAGAAGGCCGATGCCCTGGCTCAAAAGCTCAAAGAGGTCACGGACCCCGCGGTGGTACGAGTGGCTAGGCCCACCAAATGCGCTGAGCTGCGCATTTCTGGCCTGGACGAGTCCGTCTTGTTCACTGACGTGGTGGCGGCGGTTGCCCGGGTTGGGGGCTGCTCAGAAGCGGAAGTCAGGTCGGGAGATATTGTTTGCGGACGCTCCGGGCTTGGAACTGTTTGGCTTCGCTGTCCTATCCCGGCAGCAAAGAAGTTGGTGAAGGCGGGTAGGCTGTTGGTGGGCTGGGTGTCAGCGCAGGTCA
Organism: Archips xylosteana; assembly: GCA_947563465.1. Lineage (NCBI taxonomy): Eukaryota > Metazoa > Arthropoda > Insecta > Lepidoptera > Tortricidae > Archips > Archips xylosteana. Next base: position 21,454,930 of record OX387357.1, read on the forward strand.
AGCTGCTCGATGCCCGCCCCCTGCGCTGCTTCCGCTGCCTCGAGGTGGGCCACGTGCAGGCGAAATGCAAGGCGGCGGTGGATCGTAGTCAACTGTGCTACCGCTGCGGAGCTCCCGGGCACATGGCATATGCGTGCGAAGCAGCATCACACTGCGTGATCTGCGAGGTGGCCGGGTTATCGGCCAATCACAGGGTGGGAAGCAAGATGTGCAACCCTCCCAAAACCAGGAAGGCTAAGGCTGGCGAGGGACCAAGGCTCCCCTCACAGCCGCGTACCCGGAAGGGCAGTACAACTGAACACCCGGATGAGGAGGAGGTGATTATCGTGGGACAGCATGGCTAATACACCCCGATATCTACAGGCGAACATCAACCACTGCGCCAGAGCTCAGGACCTCCTGTTCCAGAGCATGGCGGAGTGGTTGATCCATGTCGCAGTGGTAGCCGAACCGTATTCGGTCCCGGCCAGAGACAACTGGGTGGGGGACCTCGACAACCTCGTGGCCTTGGCCACTCAACCATCAGCCGGCTCTGCTCCGCTTGAAAGCGTGGTGCGGGGCCACGGCTTCGTGGCTGCCATCATCGGGGGTATAATGGTGGTGGGAGTGTACTTCTCACCGAACAGGAGCCTAGCCGACTTCGAGGCGCTTCTCGACGATGTGCAGGCCCTGATTGGCAGAAGTGGCCCCGAACTGCTGCTGGTCGCGGGGGACTTTAATGCAAAATCAACGGTGTGGGGCTCTACTGCGACTGCCGTACGCGGTGAGACGCTCGCAGAGTGGGCAGTGGCCGTAGGGTTAGAGGTTCTTAACCGAGGGACGGTCGATACGTGCGTGCGGCAACAAGGAGGCTCCATCGTGGACATCACGTTTGCAAATGCTGCCCTGGCGCGCCGTGTCCAAGGTTGGGAAGTGTTGGAGGGCGTGGAAACCTTATCGGACCACAGATACATCCGGTACGAAGTCTGCGCCCACCACGCTACGCCGGACGTCCTGAGCCGTCTCCGAAGAGACGACAGTCCCAGATGGGCAACGAAACGGCTCGATCGGGACTTGCTGCACGCAGCGGCCCTGGTCCAAGCCTGGCCGGAGACGCCCGAAGGACCAAGAAGTGTAGAGGAAGAAGCATCCTGGCTCAGTGGGGCCATGGCTCAAATATGCGATGCCGCAATGCCGCGGGCCAAGCCCACAGGGCCGAGTTGGAGCGTATACTGGTGGTCCGCAGAGCTAACGCAGTTGCGCAAGGCATGCGTGGCTGCGAGACGCCAGTACACCAGGAGCCGAAGGCGGAGGAGGCGAGACGTGACGGCAGAGGATGAGCTATACGAAAGTTACAGAGCGGCCAGCAAAACCCTCAGCTTAGCCATTGGCCAAGCCAAAGACCTGGCGGAGGAGGAAATGTTGGAGGCTCTGAACAGCGACCCGTGGGGGCGGCCGTACAAGTCGGTGAGGTGCAAACTTCGCCCCTGGGCCCCTCCACTCACGCAAAGCCTCCAGCCGGACCTTCTGAGCCGAATCGTGGGAACCCTCTTCCCACGACGGGGTGAACACCAGCCCCCGTGCATGGCCTCAGTGTCCCCAACGGAGGGAGAAGTCGCACCCGAGGTGACAGAGGGAGAGTTGGGAGCCGCAGTGTTGAGGCTTAAGGCCAAAAACACTGCCCCTGGTCCCGACGGTATTCCCGGCCGAGCCTGGGTGTTGGCGCTGGGCCCCTTGGAGCCAAGGGCGAGGGCACTATTTTCTTCGTGCCTGGAGCAGGGGTGCATCCCACGTTCGTGGAAGTGCGGAAAGCTGGTGCTCCTGCGGAAGGAAGGGCGACCGGGTGACTCCCCTTCGGGATACAGGCCGATCGTACTTTTGGACGAGGGAGCGAAGCTCTTTGAGCGGATAGTGGCTTCCCGGCTGATAGGGCATTTAGAGGGACAAGGGCCGAACCTAAGTGCGTGCCAGTACGGATTTCGTCGGGGCAGGTCCACCATCGACGCCATTGCGCGGGTGAGGGCTCTGGCGGATGACGCGGTTTCCCGGGGGGAGGTGGTGTTGGCGGTATCTCTAGATATCGCCAATGCTTTCAACACCCTTCCCTGGGAAACCATCAAGGAGGCCCTCAGGTACCACAACGTGCCGGAGTACCTGCGTAGGGTGGTTGGGTCGTATCTTTTCGAGAGGGCGATCCGCTACCCCACACAGGTTGAATGGGTAGAGCGCGAGATGTCGTGCGGGGTCCCACAGGGGTCAGTCTTAGGACCGCTCCTGTGGAACATTGGTTACGACTGGGCGCTACGTGGCGCCAACTTGCGGGGGGTAGACGTAACCTGTTACGCCGACGACACCCTTGTAACGGCCCGAGGGGCCACATTTCGCGATGCGTCCATCTTGGCCACTGCTGGGGTGGCCCTAATCGTGGACAGGATACGGAGGCTGGGACTAGAGGTTGCCCTGCACAAATCTGAGGCCATCTGTTTTCATGGGCCTCGGAGGGCACCTCCAGGAAATGCCAGCATAATGGTGGGCGGAGTTTCTATCGGCGTCGGGAAGACGATGAAGTACCTGGGACTCGTCCTCGACAGCCGATGGAACTTCGAGGAGCATTTCCGGCGCTTGGCTCCAAAACTACTTGGCACAGCGTCGGCACTGAGCCGGCTCCTCCCGAACGTGGGCGGGCCGAAGGCGGGCTGCCGCCGACTGTACACGGGTGT